>CM077644.1:7735193-8035193 GCA_039707465.1 Rhabdophis nuchalis | reverse complement strand
TAAGTATATACTTGTGTCACAACACCCTGTTAAGCCCCAATATATATATAAGCATTTATAATGGCAAAACCTTTGTCCCTTTGTCCATCCCTGGTTTTCATGGATTCTAGCAAAGGTCATCTAGCTTTGACAAGCAACCTTATATGAATTTTTCTGCTGAAAGAAAAGAGGGGGGGGGGGGACGACACCAAATGGACAATTTCAGGATTTGGGAATTTAAAAAGAGACAAACAGGTTGAGGAAAAGTTTTAAGAGGGTAATTACTCAGTAGAGAGAAGAGCAGGAGACACAATTGTATGGGGCTTTTTTTTTCATTCCTTCCTAGATTCTCTATCTTAAAACATTGGAAAAATCACACACAAACATGGATATGTAGGAGAGAGAGGGAGGGGGAAAGAGACAATAGATAGATAGATAGATAGATAGATAGATAGATAGATAGATAGATAGATAGATAGATAGATAGATAGATAGATATTGGATGGATAGATAGATAGATAGATAGATAGATAGATAGATAGATAGATAGATAGATATTGGATGGATAGATAGATAGATAGATAGATAGATAGATAGATAGATAGATAGATAGATAGATAGATAGATAGATAGATAGATAGATAGATAGATATTGGATGGATGGATAGATAGATAGATAGATAGATAGATAGATAGATAGATAGATAGATAGATAGAGACAGATAGATAGATAGAGACAGAGAGAGACATGATAAATAAATGTGTAGATGGATGGAAAGAAGGAAGGAAGGAAGGATGGATGGATGGATGGATGGATGGAGGGAGGGAGGGAGGGAGGGAGGGAGGGAGGGATGGATAGGAGAGACAATAGATGGATAGATAGATAGATAGATAGATAGATAGATAGATAGATAGATAGATAGATAGATAGATAGATAGATAGATAGATAGATAGATAGATAGATAGATAGATAGAGATACAGAGAGAGAGACAGAGAGAGAGACAGAGATAGAGACAGAGAGAGACATGATAAATACATGTGTAGATGGATGGAAGGATGGATGGATGGATGGATGGATGGAAGGAAGGAAGGAAGGAAGGAAGGAAGGATGGATGGATGGATAGATAGATAGATAGATAGATAGATAGATAGATAGATAGATAGATAGATAGATAGATAGATAGAAGAGACAATAGGCGATAGATGGATGGATGGATGGATGGATGGATGGATGGATGGATAGATAGATGGATGGATGGATGGATGGATGGATGGATAGATAGATAGATGACAGACAGAGAGACAGAGAGACAAAGAGAGATGATAGATGATAGATAAATGGGTAGATAAGAGACAGAGAGAGAGAGATAAGGAACGGAACGGAACGGAACAGAACGGAACGGAACAGAACAGAACAGAATAGAATACAATAGCAGAGTTGGAAGGGACCTTGGAGGTCATCTAGTCCAACCCCCTGCCTAGGCAGGAAACGCTACACCATTTCAGACAAAAGGCTATCCAACATCCTCTTGAAAACTTCCAGTGTTGAAGCAATCCCAACTTCTAGAGGCAACTTCTGTTCCACTCATTAATTGCTTCCACTGATTTAATTAATATAAAGAGAGAGATGATAGATGTTAGAAGAGAAAGAGAGAGGAGAAAGATGAAAGATGATAGAAAAATGATAAAATGGTAGAGATCGAGAGAAAGTTTATGTTGATGAAACTGATAGACAATCGATAGCCCGACAGACAGACGAGAGAGGGGAGGGGGCAGGGGGGAGACAGAGATGCAAGGAGTCCTTGACTTACGACAAAAGCAGAGTCCAAAATTAAGGTTGCTATGTAAGACGTGTCAAGTGAATTTTGTCCCATTTTACAACCTTGCGACACTGCAACCGTCATAAATATGAGCCCGTTGTCAGGCATCTGCATTTTGATCATGTGCTGCAACAGTCGTAAAAACAGTCATAGGTCCCTTTTGTTCAATGCCGTTGTAAGCTCAAACGGTCACTAAACGAACCTTCGTAAGTTGAGGACTACCTGCACGTTGCACTTTCAGAGTCTGACCAATCAAACCTCTGGAAGAATTGGTCTCCCTTACAGGTAAGAAGCTGGGGCTGCACTTGTTTCTTTGGAGGCATAAAGCTGTCCTGGGAGAGATGCTCCCTTCCATCTTCCTCCCTCCGTCCCATTTCTCCCTCCTTTCTTCCCATCTTTCTAAGCCTCCTCCCTCCCTCCTTCCAGTTTCTCCTTCCTCCTTTTTCCTTCCTCCCTCCCATCCCTCATTTCTTCTTCTCTTTTTTCTCTTTGCCTCCTTTTCTACTTCCCTCCCTCTCCCTTCTTTCCATTCTCCTTCCTTCCTCTTTCCCTCCCTTCCTCTCTCCATCCTGTCTTCCTTCCTTCCTTCCCTTCTTCCCTCACCCCTCCAAACCCTCCCATCTCTCTCTCTCTCTCTCCTTCCTCCACCTTTGTCTGGGCATCTGAGAAACAAGCCAACCCCAAATACTGAAAAGCAATTAAAAGAGAGTATAAAGATGCAATTACAGGGCCATTAAAACCACTTGCAATCTCAGTTATTTCCTGCAGAGCAAAAATAAAATAAAATAAAACCAACCACCAAATGATTTCACAATAATTAAACCGTTTGCAGAGAGTTCGGCTTGGCCTAAACGATGGGAGAATCTCAGTCGTTTTAATTTAAGCCCTTGTGGAACTTTAGCAGAAGTCCTGAAAATAGTGCCTGGCTCTCCCTTGGGGCAGTTGGGTTTACATGCCCACCTGAAAATCCCTACGCAAAGAAGCAGATCATTGGGGGGCAACAATATCTTTGTTGCAGTCCAGATTGGGGATCAGAACAGTTGAAAACTGTCACTTTATTGCAGGGGTCTCAAACTCAATTTACCTTGGGGCCACTGGAGGCAGAGGCTGGGTGAGGCTGGGCCGCATAAGGGATTAATATTATATTAATATAATATTATACGCACTAATATTATACTTTCATATCATGGTGGGGGCCACAAGATACCGTCCTGCGGGCTGCAATTGGCCCGCGGGCCACGAGAATGAGACCTCTGCTTTATTGGGTTAGGAATGTTTATTTTTTGATGATTTTAATGTTTTGCTGTTGTAAGAAGGGGTGGGTTCCTGCCAGTTCTAACCTCTAGAAGAGATTCCCCAAATCTACAGGGCCGTTTAGAACCGGTTCCAGCTCCCTCCCCCCGCCCGTCCACCCATCATCCAGAGGAAGAGGGAGAGGAGGATTTCTGGGAGTTGAAGTCTACAAGCTGTCAAGTTTGAACACCCCTGGTTGTTTTTTCCCCTAAAGGGTGAGGGGTGCGAGGGTCTTGTAACTTGACAGCTTTAAGACTTGTGTGCTTCAAATGCCAGAGTTCCTGAGCCAACCTTTTGGTTGCTAAGCAAGAGCGGTTAAGTGAGTTTCACCACATTTGACAAGTTGGCCACGCCCACCCAGTCACGTGACTGCCAAGCAATTCCCACCCGGCCACATGGCTGCCAAGCCACTCCCACCCGGCTACATGGCTGCCAAGCCACTCCCACCCGGTCACATGGCCAGCAAGCCACTCCCACAAAGCAGGCCACACCTACAGAAGAGGGTCTAAAAACTTTTGAAACCCACCACTGGTTGTAAGCCAACCACAGTCGCTTTGAAACAAGATGGGTGGTGAATAAATGTAATAGACAGGCAGACAGACAGACAGTTTTCGCTGTCAGAGGGTTGTAGGAGGCCGGAAAAAAAAGAGCTCAGGGGCACATTTTTGCTGGCAGAGCGCTTGGGCTACCAAAGGTGTCCCCGACACCAATGACGTTGAGTTGGCCACCCATACCCTGGCCACACACTCACCAGCCCCCCCCCCCCCAGGTCAAACACAACCCTGATGCAGCCCTCAATGAAATCAAGTTTGACACCCCTGGTCAATGACTTCTTTTCCCTGAGATCCGGCTTATTGCTTTGCATTGCTCTCCTCTCCTCTCCTTATCCTGGGCTAGGCTTCCCCAAAAAGCGCAAGGCAGAGTCCTGGTCCCGACAAAACCCCTTTTATTAAACGAATGTGAATTCCTCGCATTCCCATCCAGCCAAGGCCTGGTAAGCAGTCTTTCAAAGGAGTATTTGTGACCACAGACCTCATCTATCTTGGAAAAGCTGCCATGTCAATATTTTCCCAAATGAGGTGCTGTGCGAGGAAAGGCTGGGCACAGAGTCTCTGAGATTCACAGACAGATCTTCACACTCCTGAAATGGGCGAACGAGTGAATGAATGAACGAACGAATGAATTGTTTCCTGCAAAAGCCCCCTCCCCTTTCGCTCCTCTTTAATTCCCTATGGGAGGGCCATTCACTGTCCATCAGTGGCTTTACTCCCAAGTTGACCCTGATTCCTGAGCTGTTCTTTTCTTCTGGCAGCTCTGCGCATGCACACGCTGGGAACAGGCTCCAGCTGTTCCTCTGCCTCACTGCTGTTCGACTCCGAAGGCACCTGATCACTGCCAGAGGGCCCTGGCCCCCTCTCTGCCTCCGACACAGAGCCCTCCTCCGAGCCTTCCCCAGACTCCAGGACTGGCCCATGCTCCTCCCCAACCCTCCTCACTGTACGACGCTGCCGCCAGCTCTGCTGGCCGCTGACAGGCCACAACACTCCTCTCCTCTCTATGCATCTGGGAAGGGCCCCATCTGTCCCTCCCCTTCAATCAGCTCAGGCCCCAGAGACAGCTGCCTCTCCACTTGGGGGAGGATGCAAGGCCCCAGCTCTGCATCTGCCTTTGATCCTACTTCCTCATCAGAGCCTTCCAAAGTCACCAAAGCCGGCCCAGTCTCCTCCTCCTCCTCCATCTCCTCATCTGACTCTGTTGCTAGCTCTGCTGGCAGCCGCTGGACCACCACCAGCCTCCGGAGCTGGCAGCCGAGTCAGATAATGAGGTTGGGGGAGGAACCTGGGCCAGTCCTGGAGTCTGGGGAAGACTCGGACCTAGGCAGAGAGGGGAGCAAGACCGTCTGATAGTTATTTATTGCCTCCAGAGTCTCCAGTGTCTTGACATCAGCGAGGCAGAAGAACCGTGGGAGCCTGTTCCCAGTGGGCACATACACAGCGCTGCCAGAAGGCACGAAAAATTAAGAAAACTGGTTCGACTCGGGAGTAAGGCTTGGAGACGGTTGGCCCCTCCCATGAGACATAAAAGAGGAGCGAAGGGGAGGGGAGGTTTTGCAGGAAGCAATGAGTTCACCTGGCCAGTTCAAGCTTGGAGAACCTCTGTTGGACTCTGTGCTGAGGTTGGCCTTGCTCTGCACTTGGCAGTTAGGTCTCTGGCAGCGTTTCAAGGGAGAGAAAGGTGGGCATTTATCAACCTTCCCCTGAAAGAATGTGGCAACTCGAGCAGACATCTGTCAGAATCTTCACAGACTGCTTGAGAAGCCTTGTGGGCTGTGAATGACCATCATTCACAGCCGTATAAATAAAAGAAGGTTGTTGGGACTAAGATTATGATTTATATTTTCTCAAGAAGCCTCGGTTGGAACACTTGCCTGGAATAACGGGTTCTACTCCATGGTAGTGTAGTAAGGAAATGTCCTTCTGGGTTTGGCTCCAAGTGGGGAAGAAGACACTGGAGACATGGAGGCTGCTTGGAAAGATGGTTTAATGGTGGACAGGACCACATGGCTGGAGTCCTGACCAGAAAAGGTGCTTACATGCTTCAATGTTGGTGGACAGGAAGAGAGAAGGGCTGAGCAAGGGGTTGCAGGGTTTTTTATCAACTGTTTGGCCCCACCTATCTGTTTCTTGTTCCTGTGTAAGAAGTGTACTCTGATTGGTTGCCAGGCTCACATGGGCTGAGTCCAGGTTTGGTAAGGCAAGTCTTACCTTAATCCCATGACTCTGGAGCTGAAGGGGAGAAGTCTTTATTATGTAAAGTGGACTAGCCCAGGCTGCTTAATGGCCCGTTGACAAAGGGGGGGGGGGGGGGAGGAAACTGCAGGAATCAAAACATGTTTCTTCCTTTTCACATCTGGGGTAGAATAGTATTCTGCCTTTTCAATATTTCCTAGTGCCTTTCATTTTTCTGAGAGAGAGATGGTTGTAACTTCCCACAATCCCTACTTTTTTTTTTCAAAACATGTGAGTGGAACGCACATGTTTTTGACAAAAGATTAAAATTGGTCAGATCAGGGAGACATAATTTTTTCTGATGGAAGGGCATTGAAAGAGACAGAATGATTCCTTCAGTGACCCCCAGAGAGCTTTCAACCATGAAGGTCTAGCAGTCGGGGCACAAGTTCTGGAAAGAAATTTACAGTGTCCAATTTTCCATGCCAATTAATATCAGATATGACTTTCTGTGAGCTTCCAGACAGGTTTTAAGTAAGCAGAGATCCCAAAATTCTTCACAACCATGGTTTTGCCTTTAAGTGACTACAGGCTGCTCAATTCCAAGGGATGGTTCTTGAACCTGTCCTAGCTTTTATTTTAGTGAGGCCAAATTGAGTTTAGCAAATGTGCAATCCAACCAATCCATATATTTTCTTTTAATTACACCCAATGAGCCCTGGGACTCCTACTCATGGGACCACCAGTGCCGCATATCCTGCTTTACTGGGCATCATCATTTGCCAATCAGTCAAGGTTTTTGGGTTTTGGAGATCCTTTCTGCTCTTCTTCAAGTGGGGGAATTGCCTGAGGGGAATTGACCCTCCCCCTAAGCTTAGTCTTTCTTGGCAGGGGAAAATCATCCTAGAGAAGCTTTGTGTTGAGACATAGTTTTAATCTAGTTCTAAATTGAGTATCTCTCTCTCTCTCTCTCTCTCTCTCTCTCTCTCTCTCTCTCTCTCTCTCTCTCTCTCTCTCTCTGTGTGTGTGTGTGTGTTTGCTTCTATAATACAAAACTACAGTTTGGAAGAATTTCCCTCTCACCAGACAGAAATCTAAGGTATTCAGATCTTGCTGTGCCAGCCACTGTGAAATACAATTCTTACATGTACATTAAACTGAGTACAATATAAATGAGAGAAAGGAAGAAAACTTTACAACAAACTTCTGTGAATGAAGCAGAGAAAGAAAACCTTACAATCAATTTTCCACCCTCCCCCATAGTCTTTACAGCTGTCTTCTAGGTACTGAAAAAGCCTTTTGGTCTTGACTTCTTCATCTCAGGGTCACTTTTTATGTCTGCTGGATGGCATTAGCTTGGCTTGCTGGTAAGAGTGGTCAATCAAACTTGGTAGAGTCTGTCCCAGGCTTGGCAAAGTTTTTCCTGTCAGGTTTTATCAGGAGGCAATCACCAGCAGCAAATCTGAGAGTTATCGTTTGAGCTAGCAGTCCTTTGTTTCTGAGGTAAAGAAGAGGAGAGGCCAAGTATACAGTTCTTTTACAGGCAGATCTTTAGTCTCATGTTGTGGAATTTTCCCCGATACTGTCCAAGCGTGGAAATCCAAACATTATTTTAGAAGGCAGATGATATACGTTTCATGGAACATGACATTCCCACTGACTATGATTGAAACACTTGCAGTAAAATGAGTACATTTCCAAAAGGAAAACAACTTGTGTTGTAAACAAAAAAAACCAAAATCTCATAGGGTAGAGCACCTTGACTCATAAGCATTTAAAAATGCTCTCAGGTGTAAAAGGGGGAGACAAACCACTTAAAAAAATAAAAATAAAACTATCAAACATAAAAAAGGGTACTTTGAGTCAGCACTCCAAAATCTCAGATTCCATTCAGATGGAATCAAATTCTCATTCAGTATGTTAAAACATTTACATGTGTTAGCAAAATCTCTCAAAAACATTTCTTTTGGTAGGTTTAATTCAGCATTTTAAACCTCAAAATTTCTAGAAGAGAAAAAAATCAAAATTATCTTCAGAGCAGAAAAGAAATGTAACTGCATAGCTTTTATATGCAGACAAAAAAGATCACAATGGAGAAAGGTAAAGGTGCAGGAGCAGGTCACTCATTTACCCCAAATGTCTCAGAAGAGAGAAAACAAAATGGTCACAGTGAGCAGAAAAACCCACTGCCGCTTTTAATGACCTAGAAGAAAGGAGGGAGAAAAAAAAGGGGGGGGGCAGATGCACAGAGGCATTCACAGGTATCACTGGGGCATCTCACACACGCACTCATGGTTAAATGAGCAGACAATCACACTTCTCCCCTTTCCTGCTTCCCTTCAAAGGATGACCCAGAAGGAAGAGGGGGGGGGGGTATCAGGCAATCGCAGGTCTTTGGATCCCTTCACTTATCAATCCCTCAGGGCATTGGGGACACACACGCACATTCATACTGTATTCATACCTTTATGCTTGCTCATGCCCATCAATATTATAAGTATTTCAGGGAGCTTTTACACAAGCCACTGAGCTCCATTTTGTATTATTAGAGGATCTCACCTTTCCCTTCAGGTTTGCAAATGGTAACACACATACACACACACAGAGAGATACCATTAACAAAAACAACACCCTTGTAACTTACTGTTTCTTTATATGAAAGGGAATCAAAGTACATTCACACCAACTGTTATCATCAACATACTCACATTTGCACTGCAATCAGACTGCTTGTGTAAATTACTTTCACACACAAAAAAATCTATTTCATTCTTTCTTCATGCACAGCTAAGAATGTTATCAGACATTATATCAAATTAATCAAGCCCAATTACCTAGGTCTTCCATTCAGACAGGCTTTACCTCTTTATTACCTGCTAAATTTATTACTTTTGCTCAAAATTATGCCCGTTGTTCCAACTCCTTAAGCACTAGATTGCTAATACCTGTCCCCGCCCTGTGGTGTTTCTAAATTGGGCCTGCCAGCAGACGCTGGCTAATTTTTAAAGACCCAAATTCTTCTATATCCATCTTAAACTCCCAGCACACGCTGGCATAATTTTAAAGGTCAAGATGTATAGAGACAATGTATAGAGATGTTTGTCCACACATTGTTTGCATTCAGCCAGGGTTCTGATTGGATCTCCCAGCACACGCTGGCATAGTTTTAAAGATCCAAGATTTATGGAGACTTTCATTAACACATCATTTGCATTTGGGTGGGGGCTCTTGAGCTTCACTTTTCTTTTTAAAGGCAACTATTACTGCTGCAACACCTTTTTTTAAGGTATCCAGGTGAGCTCTTTCTGTACAGAATGATTTCCAGAGCTTAGGGTATGAACTTAGTTGCACAGGTTGTAGGCTTATCTTTTCAGAGGTTTTACCAGTATATGGAATAGAAGGGGAAGGACCAATGTGTAGCAGCGTTTAATGTGGCTAAAGGAGTGGTGTAAAGGGAAGGCTTTGGTTTTAGTCATGATGTCTGCAGCTGGTCCAATGAAAACTGTACAAAAGAGATGGTTTGCACCCATCCAAGAAAGGGACTGAGTTACTTAGCATTAAGTGCACAGATTGCCAAGCCATGTGCATGAACCATAGAAGTGGCAAGAAAATAGGGACAGTCAGGCATAACAGTTTATGCAGATAATAAACACAGGGTCAATCAGAATGGACTCAAATGTCTATACACCAATGCACAGAGTATGAGGAGTAAACAGGGTGAATTAGAAATTCAAGTGAATGAGGACAGATAGGATATTGTTGCCATTACAGAAACTTGGTGGGATGAAACCCACAAATGGAATATACAGCTAGAAGGATTTAAATCATTTAATAGAAATAGACCAAATAAACGAAGAGAAAGAGTTGCAGTATATATAAGAAATATCTACAGACATAGAGCATAACAATGATGAGAACTATCTTGAATGCTTTTAGATCAATATTAAAGGTTGGTGGGGGATGACTTTGCCATAGGTATATACTAGAGGCCACCCAACCAATCAGAGGAAATAGATGAACCTTTTCTTTTTCAGCCAGCTAACTAAGATATGTAGGAAGCACACCACAATAGTAATGGGAGATTTTAACTACCTAGATGTCAACTGGGAAACAAAACTGTGGGAAGGGAACTTCACCAGAACAGTGTTGTATTAGGAAGGCCAATACAGGCCATAACCAAAACTTGAAGTCACTAGAATAACAAAGCCAGCATACATTCTAAACGAAACTTTCCTGAGAATAATTACCAGGATATCAGGGCCATTAGAAATAGTTGCAGAGTACAAGATAATACAAAAGACCCAGGAAGCATAGGAAGAAGTTACCTCTTCAATAGCAAAAGGTTGGAGTGACAACAAAGACTCATTAGCTTGGGGCAAAAATGCAAAAATAAGAAATACAATAGAAGACACTAGGGCTCACCTCTGCCCCAGGGGAAGTACTTTAGGGCAGAAGAATAAGAAAGGACAAGACAGGATTAGAACCATTAGCAGAGGCACACACAAAAAGTGTTAAAACAATAGCACAAAGAAAACAAAAGGACCTCAAAAATGAAAATGGTATTAAAATGTACATTTACTATGTCAGGGATCAGCTCACCCAGGAAGTCTGGAAAATTTTCAAAAATTATAAAAGCTCAGTATAGCATGATACCAATGAAGAAGAAAAATAACAGTTCCCAAAAGAAACCAGCATGGCTGCATAAAGAGCACTGACAAATTTAAAGACACAAAAGGTATAAAAAAGTGGAAAGAGGGGGGCATAACTAAGGCAAAATATCAACAAATAGCCCAAGCCTGCAAAGAGGAAGTGAGGAGAGCTAAAGCTTACAATGAAGAAAGTACTTTGCCACAAAAGTAAAAATTAACAAAAAATCTTCTTCCAACATGTTAAAAACAAGAAAAAAGTTAAGGAAAGAATTGGTCCACTGCTGGGAGAAGGCAAGAAGGTGACATGCAACAGGGAGAAAGCAGAACAATTTAACTTCTTTTTGTATCTGTCTTTACACAAAGGGATAAACAGTCCAACCTATCCAGAATAGCATCACACAATTAGATTAGGAACTCAAGTTGAAATAGGGAAGAAAATGGTAAGAGCACCTATTCTACCTTAGGACTTAAGAGTAGTTGGCCAGATAGATGTGCAGAGTTTTTACTCAGGTTGAAGGCAAACCTTTAGTAGTGATTCACACACAAGGCAACACTCCTCCTTAAAGGGAAAAAAAAATTTTCTCTCTACTCACCTCGCAGGATACATTCTTCCAGGGCTGAAAGACATAACAAGGTTCCCGCCCCCACAGAAAAGGCATCGTTGGAGGATTAAGAGGGGGGGGGGGTAGATAGCTTGCAAGCACAGTTTGAAAATTAAAACCTTCAGTTAATAAATAGATAACCTGGTAACAAGAGGATCTCAGATAAGAAATAGGACCTGGATTCAGTAAAAACATTTAAACACACAATAAATTCAAGGACAAAACTTTTCTTGTAAATAAACTTAAACATTTTCTGGGTTGTTACTTAAAGATACAAGGAAGGAAGAATATTTCTTTATTCTGTTTCTGTTGGCCATACAGACGCAAAATAAAGAGTCCCCTCCCCCTAAGCTCAGTTTTCTGGGCCCCGACAAACTGAGCAAAGGCATTCTCAGCACAAATCTTTTAAATTAGGGAAGGCACAAATCTTAACAAATAAACCACGTGGTTACATTGAAGACAGAGAAAGAGACAGACAGACAACAGAAAAGAACAGAAACCAACATTTTCCCTTTTTCTTTTAAGTACCCTTATGTAGCCAAATTAGTTTTCCTGTATCATCTTTCAGCAAAGCCCGTTTCTCACACAATTTCCTTGCTCTCAGCCAAACTCTTGACATCTAAGGAAATCTCCGAGGGCATCTGTGGCACCCACGAGCTAATGCTTCCCATGACCCTTTACATGTAGGGCTCACTTTGGCCTAGCCTGGTGACCACCCGCCATAAGTTTCAGAAAAAAAAGATTCTGGGAAGGACTTTGATTCCCTCAAAGTAAATGGCCCCTTCCTTGGGAATCACCTGGGTTTTGCAGATCAAAAAAGTGATCTGTGAGGACCTCTGCCCCTCTGCAGTAGTACCGGCACCTCTACTCTTTTCACTGTTTTCTACTCTTTCTGGGTCTTTGCCTTTTTGCTCTCACAGGACAAAAGCAGCAACAACAAAAAATCACTCACTTTTCCATCCATTTTCACACACTCTCTCTTTTCCCTAACAGAAGGTCCTGTGCTCTGCCCTGACCCTAATACTTTCCAGGTTCTCTTGGTAAAACACACAGAGGAACTAAGATCCAGCTGTGATTGGGAGAAAGATTTCACTCACTCACACACATGCAGGCATACACACATTTCTCATGCTTTTCCATGCTTTAAATTAAATTAGAGAATTAAAATTTAGAGGTACTCACCTTCTTTCCAGGCAGCCTTTGAGCTCAAACTCAAAACCCCTTTAAAACCTAGATCCAGATGGCTAAAGACCAGGTAAAAGTCCACCCACAGACTCAATGAGGTCTGTGCCGGCATGGGTGTCTTTTTCACCTGGGCCACATCCATTGGTTAGGCTAGTTCAGGTCCCTTCGTGGTCGCCAATTGTAGTAAGGAAATGTCCTTCTGGGTTTGGCTCCAAGTGGGGAAGAAGACACTGGAGACATGGAGGCTGCTTGGAAAGATGGTTTAATGGTGGACAGGACCACATGGCTGGAGTCCTGACCAGAAAAGGTGCTTACATGCTTCAATGTTGGTGGACAGGAAGAGAAGGGCTGAGCAAGGGGCTTGCAGGGTTTTTTATCAACTGTTTGGCCCCACCTATCTGTTTCTTGTTCCTGTGTAAGAAGTGTACTCTGATTGGTTGCCAGGCTCACATGGGCTGAGTCCAGGTTTGGTAAGGCAAGTCTTACCTTAATCCCATGACTCTGGAGCTGAAGGGGAGAAGTCTTTATTATGTAAAGTGGACTAGCCCAGGCTGCTTAATGGCCCGTTGACAAAGGGGGGGGGGGGGAGGAAACTGTAACTTCCCACAGTAGAATACTCAATAGCAGCAACTGTGAGAGGGATCTAGGAATCCTAGTGGACAACCATTGAAATAGGAGCCAGCAGTGTGCAGCAGCTGCCAAAAAAGCCAACACAGTTCTAGGCTGCATAAACAGAGGGATAGAATCTAGATCACGTGAAGGGTTAATGCCACTGTATAGTGCCTTGGTAAGGCCACACTTGGAATACTGCATACAGTTTTGGTCGCCACGATGTCGAAAAGACGTGGAGACTCTAGAAAGAGTGCAGAGAAGAGCAACCAAGATGATTAGGGGACTGGAGACTAAAACATATGAAGAACGGCTGCAGGAGCTGGATATGCCTAGTTTGAAGAAGAGAAGGACCAGGGGAGACATGATAGCAGTGTTCCGATATCTCAGGGGTTGCCACAAAGAAGAGGGAGTCAAACTATTCTCCAAGGCACCTGGGGGCAGGACAAGAAGCAATGGGTGGAAACTAATCAAGGAGAGAAGCAACTTAGAACTAAGGAGAAATTTCCTGACAGTTAGAACAATTAACTTCTGGAACAGCTTGCCTCCAGAAGTTGTGAATGCCCCAACCCTGGAAGTCTAGATGTTAGACAGCCATTTGTCTGAAATGGTATAAGGTTCCTGCCCACGCAGGGGGTTGGACTAGAAGACCTCCAAGGTCCCTTCCAACTCTGCTATTGTATTGTATTGTATTGTATTGTATTGTATTGTATTGTATTGTATTGTATTGTATTGTATTGTATTGTATTGTATTGTATTGTATTGTATTGTATTATGGTTTAAATTAAACCTCCTTGGATTTCCTCCCCCCCCCCCCCCAGCAGCTTCCAATCCCAGCTGAGGAGTGAGCCGTCATGACCGACGCTAAAACTCTACCGAGCAGCAAGCCGACGTCACGCTTTCGGAAATCTTTGCCTCCCTGCGATGCGAGCAAGATGACCCCCGAGCAAAAAGCCCGCTACTTGGCCTTCGCCGATCCCACCAAGCCGAACGTGAAAACGATGCTGGCCACCGCTCTCATGAAAGAGAGGAAAGTCCTAGACAGTCGCCAAAGGGAACTGGAAGACAAAAACCTAATTGGGGTCCTCAAGGCTTCCGAAGCACGGAACCGCCTTCGGAACTCAAGGCTCCAGTACCAGAATCTGAGAGTGAGTGGGCTCGGGTTTCCTGCATAGAATAAGACAGGGGTGTGCAAAGTCGGCTCTTTTAAGACTGGTGGACTTCAACTCCCAGAATTCCACAGCCAGCATGACTGGGGAACTCTGGGAGTTGAAGTCCACCAGTCTTAAAAGAGTCGACTTTGCAGACCCCTGGAATAAGAGAATCGGAAGGGACGTGGGAGGTCTTCTAGTCCAACCCCTTTGGGCCGTGGCCCACAGCTGGGCCGTGAGCTGTTCCGAACAGGGCTGCAGAAATGGCGGAGGAGCGTTGGGGAGCACATTCCCGCTTGGGCGAATGGAGCTTCGCACATGCACACAATTTCTGGCCCCTGGCGTGGAATTATCCCCTCTCCCCATCTCCTCTCTGCCAGTCTGCAAACCCAGAAAGATTGGGAGACTCTATTCGAGTCCAATTCCTGCGCAATTAGGAGATCCGATACCTGTGATATACAATACAATAGCAGAGTTGGAAGGGACCTTGTAGGTCTTCTAGTCCAACCCCCTGCGTGGGCAGGAACCTTATACCATTTCAGACAAATGGCTATCTAACATCTTTTTAAAGACTTCCAGGGTTGGGGCATTCACAACTTCTGGAGGCAACTTCTGTTCCACTGGTTAATTGTTCTAACTGTCAGGAAATTTCTCCTTAGTTCTAAGTTGCTTCTCTCCTTGATTAGTTTCCACCCATTGCTTCTTGTTCTGCCCTCAGGTGCCTTGGAGAATAGTTTGGCTCCCTCTTCTTTGTGGCACCCTCTGAGATATCGGAACAGTGCTATCATGTCTCCCCTGGTCCTTCATCAAACTAGACATACCCAGCTCCTGCAACCGTTCTTCATATGTTTTAGTCTCCAGTCCCCTAATCATCTTGGTTGCTCTTCTCTGCACTCTTTCCAGAGGCTCCACGTCTTTTCTATATCGTGGCAACCAACACTGTATGCTGATGTGAACCTATAGCACACGGGCCGGAAGTGGCACGTAGAGCCATCTCTCCAGGCACGCTGGCTATCGCCCGTTGCTCTACCAGGTTCCAGCGTACTGGACTTCTGTCAAGAGTTCATTGCAAAAATTCAAACCCAGAAACACATGCAGATAACTCATTGCTAGGGATCATTAGGAAGGGTATAGAAAATAAGTCAGCAAGTGTCATTCTGCTTCTTTATAAATCTATGGTGAGGCCCCATCTGGAGTATTGTGTACAGTTCTGGTCACCATACCTTCAGAAGGAGATTATGGAAATGGAAAAGGTGCAGAGGAAGGCAACCAGAAGGATTAGGGGGCTGGAACACCTTCCTTCCCATCTGAGGCTACAACGGCTGGGCCTCTTCACTCTAGAACGACGGCGCCTGAGAGGTGACCTGATTGAAGTCTATCAAATCATGCACGGTGTGGACAAAGTCGAAAAGGGACTTTGCACAACACTAGAACTAGGAGGCAACTCCATGAAACTTTTGGAAGCTAGACCTCAAACAAATAAGAGGAAGTACTTTTTCACCCAGAGGATCACTGGTCTATGGAACTCCCTGCCAGAAGAAATGGTGACAGCTGTCAGCCTCGACACCTTTAAGAAAGGATGAGAAGAGTTCATGGAGAACAAGGGTATCCATGGCTATCATGATGGATGCCTAAGGACACCCTCCGGGTTGGAGAGATAGGCAGGATGTCTCTCAATGCCATTTGCAGGGAATCATAAGCAGGTGAAGACATCTGCTTGGGAAGACCTTGAAGCAAATGGGGAGCCACTGTGTGAGACAGAATGCTGGACTGGATGGGCTGTGGCCTGTTCCAGCAAGGCTGTTCTTAGGTTCTTAGGTTCTTATGTTCTTATAACTGATGCAGCGAGATTCATTAACTTCTTTATATACATAAGAATCGATGAATCAATGTACAATACCAACAGGTGATTCTTCCAAGTAAACACAAGGCAGGAGAGTTACAGGCAAAAACAAGCAGTTAGCTTCATTTCAGCAGACAAGCCCAGACAGACTGCTTAAGTTTACTTCTCAGAGCAGCAGACTGCTTAAGTTTCTGTTTCAATTCTCTGCACAGACTCAGATCTGTTTAAGCTCCTATTGGCTGACTTAGTTGCTATGCCTAGTCATTGGCTGACCTTGTCCCCATGTCTCTCCCAGTCATGAATATTTTAACAACTTCACACACGGGGGAGTGCTGGAAATTGGAAGAGCAGCTCCCTGGTGCGCATGCGTGATCTGGGAAGCTAAGCTTCCCGTTTCTGGCACATGCTGCTCTTTGTAAACTGGAAGACCAGATGACTGGCATGCATGCACATGCCAGAAACCAAAAGTTCATCTCTTCTGGTTTCCCACACTCTCCCATGCATATGTGCGCACTCCCGTTTCGGCACTCGGTACCAAAAAGGTTCACTAACACTATCCTATACCATCTCAGACAAATAGCTGTCCAATCTCTTGGACTTGGAGAAATGGAAAAATCTGCAGTTATGAATGATAGGGAGAACAGAAACTATAAAAGCGAATATACCTCCGAAGCTATTGTTTTTGTTTCAAAGGATCCCTATAAAGCTAGAGAAGAAATATTATAGTATAGGTGGTACCTTGCTCAGTAGCAGTAACTGCGAGAGGGATCTTGGAGTCCTAGTGGACAACCATTGAAATAGGAGCCAGCCGTGGGCAGCAGCTGCCAAAAAAGCCAACACAGTTCTAGGCTGCATCCACAGAGGGAGAGAATCAAGATCACGTGAAGTGTTAATCCCACTTTATAAGGCCTTGGGAAGGCCACACTTGGAATACTGCATTCAGTTTTGGTCACCACAATGTAGAAAAGATGTGGAGACTCTAGAAAGAGTGCAGAGAAGAGCAACAAAGATGATTGGGGGACTGGAGGCTAAAACATATGAAGAACAGTTGCAGGAACTGGGTATGTCTAGTTTAATGAAAGGAAGGACTAGGGGAGACATGATAGCAGTGTTCCAATATCTCAGGGGTTGCCACAAAGAAGAGGGAGTCAAACTATTCTCCAAAGCACCTGAGGGCAGAACAAGAAGCAATGGGTGGAAACTAATCAAGGAGAGAAGCAACTTAGAACTGAGGAGAAATTTCCTGATAGGGAGAACAATTCATCAGTGGAACAGAAGTTGCCTCCAGAAGTTGTGAATGCCCCAACACTGCAAGTCTTTAAGAAGATGTTGGATAGCCATTTGTCTGAAATGGTATAGGGCTTCCTGCCTAGGCAGGGAGTTGGACTAGATGACCTCCAAGGTCTCTTCCAACTCTGCTATTGTATTGTATTGTAAATACTTCGATGAACTAAATGCAATAATTTTTGAAATTTATATGGCAAGGAAAAAGCAAGAATAAGACTGGAAACGTTGCAAGAATCCCAAAATAATGGGGGCTTTGGTCTGACAGATTGGGAACTCTAGTAACGTGGGAGACAGAACTTGAATAACTTAACAACCTCTTCTCTAGCTGGGTAGGTGTAGCCAGTCGATCATATGAGTGGGTGGGTGAACATTCATCACACCAACGTCACCTCCAAGCCACTTGCCTCAAAGGCAGAGAGGTAGGATTCAGCCGGTTGGGGCTGTTCCCACCACTGGCC
Source organism: Rhabdophis nuchalis (assembly GCA_039707465.1). NCBI lineage: Eukaryota > Metazoa > Chordata > Lepidosauria > Squamata > Natricidae > Rhabdophis > Rhabdophis nuchalis. Next base: position 8,017,586 of record CM077644.1, on the reverse strand, counting down.
GGCCCCGCCCCTGCCCATTTTTCAGCCTTTTGGGGGGCATTTCAGGCTGGTTTTTTCCACCATTTTCAGGGCATTTTGGGGGCAGTTTTCAGGTGCTTTTTCAGCCATTTTCAAGCTGTTTTTCAGGCTGTTTTTAGGCTGTTTGAAGTTTCTCTGCGAAGTTCATCCTTGTTTCTTTTTGGCTCCAGGCGCAAGAGATCAACTTCCTGATCTCCTTCCAAAGAAATGCAAAAGGCGCTGTGAGGCTGGAAGTCTTTCTCCCACCCAGGAGAAATATTGCAAAATTGTCTGACTGCATGGACACCCTTCAGGTAAATAACGGCTAGTGACAGAATCTTCCCGGTAAAGCCTTCGCCCATACAAATGGCCATTAGCCTGACACTCTCAGTAACAGCAATAAAGCTCCCTTAATCAGAATAGAGCTGGAAGGGACCTTGGAGGTCTTCTAGTCCAACCCCTTGCTCAAGCAGGAGACCAATGGCGGTATTCAGCCGGTTTGGACCGGTTCGCCCGAACTGGTAGTGGAAATCGCGGGTGGGCCCCGCCCACTCACCCTGGCTCCATGCTGCACTATTTAGGTATGTTTTCATGCTACACACATGCATGCCACATGTGCGATCAAAGCACATTCACAGAAGGGCGAGCGCATGCTCACATGTGCATGCTCACATTTGCAAACTGGTAGGGAAAGTAAGTGAATGCCATCCCCGCAGCAGAGAAACGCCAGCTCAAGTTTTGGCAGCTCCAGAACAAGCCTTAGCCACAAACGGCATGAAGGCAAAAATTCAACATGTTACCACCAACCGCAAATGTCGCCTCTGTAATGAGAAAGATGAGACAGTCGACCACCTGATCAGTGGGTGCAGCAAAATTTCACAAACTGACTACCTACAAACGCCATGACTGCGTTGCTAAGATCATTCACTGGAAATTGAGCCAGAGGTTTGGGTTTGAGTACAGCAAAAACCACTGGGAACATCAGGCTGAGAAAGTTTTAGAGAATGAGAAAGTCAAGATCTTGTGGGACTTCAGAATTCAGACTGACAGGCACTTGGCCTACAACACACCTGATATAACAATCATTGAAATGAAAAAAGGATGGTTCGTTGACATTGCAATACCTGGTGATGCACGGATTGAAAATAAGCAGCAAGAAAAAATCACAAAATACCGGGACTTGCAAATTGAAGTTGAGCGACTGTGGAAGAGAAAGTCATGTGTTGTCCCGATTGTGATTGGAGCCCTTGGAGCAAATCCTAGAGGGCTGCCTCTCTATGTGGAGGTTCTAGGTTTGCCGAACTTGAGCATTCTGACTCTACAAAGGGCCACCCTGCTTGGAACAGCTTATATCCTCCGACGTTACCTTGATAGTTCCTAGGTCCTTGGTTAGGACTCAAGCTGTTGAGCTACCAACGAGCCCCAAAGGCTGTGAATCTCACCAAAGACTAACCACAGAATAATAATAATAATAATAATAATAACAGTGACACCCATTGTCATCGGGGCACTTGGCACCATGTCCAAAAATTGTACTAAATATATCAGCAAATTGCAGATTCCTGCAATAACCCCAGCGGAACTGCAAAAAACTGCGCTACTTGGAACATCTTACATCCTAAGGAGATACTTGGTTGATACCTAGGATGCTGGCAGCAAACTGTATCAACAATTAGCACCAGTCAATAGTATTTGTAATATGCATTTTTAAATGTTCAGTTGGCTGAGTTTCATGTTTTATGAATAAAGTATATATAAGAAGAGAAGAAGAAGTAGTAGAAGAGGAGGAGGAGGAGGAGGAGGAGGAGGAGGAGGAGGAGGAGGAGGAGGAGGAGGAGGAGGAGGAGGAAGCTTTAGTTAGGACCCAACCCTATGGTAGAAAAATGAGATATTTTAGGTTATATTAAAAGGGCAAAATATTTCCCCTAAAAGGGAGGCAGAAATTCACCCCTCCCACCTTTGTCAATGGGCAGTTAAGGCCTGAGCCAGTCTTTTCCACAAACAAAGATCTACCTCCTTCAGGCAGAGCCCTAGTAGGGATTGCCCAAAGCCCTTTCATTACATGATCACCCAGCAAAAGTCAACCAACCTTGGGACTCAGGATAGCCTAGAGAGTTGCCCCTGCATGGCCCCATGGGAGTCTGACAACCAATCAGAATACAAGCTCAAATTCAAAGCCCAACAGAGGATGGAGATGTGGGTGTGTGGGTGCTTGGGTGGGTGTGTTGTATTTTTGTGCTGATAAATAAAGGGAGACTAGTATAGATCTATTTCAAGCTACTTAGCTCTCATCAGCTAGCTCATCAGCTAGATCACCCATGCACCTTTTTACCCAGGACCTCAAACCATGTGGTTTTGTCCACCATTAAACCATATTTCCAAGCAGCCTCCATGTTTCCAGTGTCTTTCTCCCCAATTGGAACTGAACCCAGAAGGACATTTCTCCCAACTTAACGATGGGAAATTTTGCTGCTTTCTAGCCAGGGCTGGGTTTCCCAAAATTTTTAGAACCTCTTCTGTAGGTGTGGCCTGCTTTGTGGGAGTGGCTTGCCAGCCATATGACTGAGTGGGAGTGTCTTGGCAGTCATGTGACTAGGTGGGCGTGGCCAACTTGTAAAATGTGGTGAAACTCACTTAACTTAACTCACTTAACCAAAATGTTGGCTCAGGAACTCTGGCATTTGAAGCCCGCGAGTCTTAAAGCTGTCAGGTTACAAGACCCTTGTAACCCCTAACCCCTAACCCTTTAGAAAAAAAAACCTCCAGGGGTGTTCAAACTTGAGAGCTTTGAGACTTATGGACTTCAACTCCCAGAATCCCTCCTCTCGCTCTTCCTCTGAATGATGGGTGGACGGGCGGGGGGAGGGAGCTGGAACCGGTTCTCAACGGCCCTGTAGATTGGTGGAACCTCTTCTAGAGAAGAGCTTAGAACTGACAGGAACCCAGTCCTGCTTCTAGCACAGCGAGGGATCTTTTAAGCTCAATTGTAGTCCTAAATCCTATACATTTGGGGCAGATACTTTCTTAAATATTCCTTTCCTTTTCTGAATTTTTCATCTCCTCCCCACTTTTCTCTTTGTTTTTCAGCGTGGCCGGATTGAAGAGATCCTGGAAGACGAGAGCGGTGAGATCTATATCCGGAGGCCTTGAGACCTCCTAGAGAGCAAGAAATGATAAGGGAAAGAGGATATGAATGAAACCCAGAAGAGGGGAATTTATTCTCAAGGGTTTCAACATAACAAACCACAGCTCTTTAATAAACTGTGTGGATTATCAGAGGCTCCAAACCCAAGTTAGGGAACCTACAGATTAAGACTATTTTTAGTGCACCTCCTAACAGAATAACAGAGTTGGAAGGGGCCTTGGAGGCCTTCTAGTCCAACCCCCTGCCTAGGCAGGAAACCCTACACTCCGTCAGACAAATGGTTATTCAACCTCTTCTTAAAGACTTGCAGTGTTGGGGCATTCACCACTTCTGGAGGCAAGTCGTTCCACTGATGGATTGTTCTCACTGTCAGGAAATATCTCCTTAGTTCTGGGTTGCTTCTCTCCTTGATTAGTACATTGTTTCTGTCTGTTCTGACCCAGCCTTCCCAGAACCCAGAAACAGACTCCCCCTCTTTATTTAGCTACTGTGAATTCATGGCATTCCCACACAGAAAAATCCAGGCGATGATCCTCCCAAAGGTTAATTTGCAATAACAGACCTTATCAGTTCCTTGGATAATTGTCAGGCTGAGAGCTTCCAGTCGCAAAGCTGGAAATGAATTTCTGGCAAGGAATCGCTGAGGCACGATGAGCAAATCTTCCTAATGAAATCCGAACTGTTGCCTCCTACGACCACCACTTCCCTTTTGCTTCTATTTACTCCCCAGCCAGGGAGGAGCCATTCGGGATGCCACGTGCGCCTTTCTCCCCGAGTCAGCTCCTTGTCCTCAGTTGTTCTCCTCTCCAGACAGCTCTGCGTATACGCACATCTGGAACAGGCCCCAGCTGTTCTTCTTCCCCACTTGTCTCCGACTCCAAAGGCAGCTGAGAACTATCAGACGGCCCTGGCTCCCCTCTCTGACTCCCACGCAGAGCCCTCCTCAGAGCCTTCCTCAGACACCAGGACTGGCCCATCTTCCTCCCCAACCTCCTCATCGTCCGAGTCTCCTCATCGTCCGAGCAGAGCTGGCAGCTGGCAGGGCACCACAGTTTCTTGTTCTTTCTCATGGTTCTTGGGAGAACAGGAGAACAGAATTTGAAGAGACCTTGGAGGTCTTCTACTCCAACCCTCTGCTCAAGCAGGAAACTCTATACCAGCGATGGCAAACCTTTTCAACACTGAGTGCCCAAACCAGACCCTGCATGTATGTGTGTGCGCTGGAGCGCACTGAAGTGCTGGAAACCCAGACCAGCTGACCGCTGCTCATGTTCGCGCCAGCCAGCTGGTCTTTGGGTTTCCGGCACGCACATGCCCACCGGTCAGCTGATCTTTGCGTGTGCCCTGAGAACCAAAAACCCAAAGACCAGCTGGCTGGTGCATGCATGCTTCTTTATTGGGGCACTTTCTGGCCATTTTTCAGGCTGTTTTCAGCCTGTTTTTCGGCCAGAAACCAGCCTGAAAAATGGCCTGGGTTTTGGCTTTTTTCTCCGGTGCATGCCGGAAACCAGAAGAGCAGCTGGTGGCAGGGCACGTGCCCATAGAGGGCTCAGTGTGACACCTGTGCCACGCGTGCCATGAGCTCGCCATCACAGCCCTATACCTTTTCAGACATTAAATGGCTGCCCAGTCGTTTATTAAAAACTTCCCGTAATGAAGCAACCCACAACTTCTGGAAGCAAGCTTTCCCACTGATTAATGGTTCTGTCAGGAAATTTCTCCTCAGTTCTAAGTTGCTTCTCTCCTTGATGAGTTTCCACCCATTGCTTCTTGATCTACTCTCTGGTGCTTTGGAGAATAGTTTGACTCCCTCTTCTTTGTGTCAGCCTCTGAGATATCGGAAGACTGCTATCATGTCTCCCCTGGTCCTTCTCTTCATCAAACTAGACATAGCCAGTTCCTGCAACCGTTCTTCATATGTTTTAGTCTCCAGTCCCCTCATCCTCTTTGTTGCTCTTCTCTGCACTCTTTCCAGAGTCTCCACGTCTTTTCTACATCGTGGTGACCAAAACTGAATGCAGCCCTTGCCTCTACTTTTTTGAACCCAAAATCGTGTTTTGTATCATTGTGTTGCATCTCCTGCCATTGTGAAATGTGAGAGGCAGATCTCTGTATAAAAAAAAAAAATATCGGCCTGCAATAACGTAATTGTGTTCCAAGGGGCCCCTGGATTTCCTCAAGCATGTCACAGATCACAAAACAGTCGCCACAAGTCGCATAACCCATCACAATGCGCCATTTTACCAGAAGGCAAATGCTTGAGGCTGCTTCTCCGATATACCTCCCTTTAATTCCTTGGTACTTTCAGGAATGCTCTGTAAATGCTCACTTAGTTGAAGAAAGTTGAACAAAACTAGCCCTTGAGACTTACCGTTCGTGTAGCGACCGTTCGAAGTTACAACGGTACTGGAAAAAAAACAACTTATGGCCGGTGGTGGGATTCAAATAATGTTAACAACTGGTTCTCTGACCTAATGACAGGCTGGGTGGGCGTGGCCAGGGTGGGCGTGGCCACGGGCGTGTGACAAGCAGCACTTGGCCACCTGCACCCGCCTGGGAGCAAAAATGGGCCAGTGGGGTTGAGGGAGTGCCACACACCCCAAGCCATTCCCGCGCACCCTGTTTTGGGCCTAGTAGGCCTCCCTGCACTACCCTGGGAGCCAAAACGGGGTGCGTGGGGGCTCCTGGAAGAGAGGGGAGGGACCAGCGAGCAATTTTGTCCAAACCGACCTGAACCGGCTGAATCCCACCACTGCTTATGGCTGTTTTACACACTTAACCGTGTTTCCCCACAAATAAGACATGGTCTTATTTCGACAGGGTCTTATTTTCTTTTGACACCCCCCCCCCGAAATAAGACAGGGTCTTATTTTCTTTTGACACCCCTCCCTGAAATAAGCGCTTGGCCTTATTTGGGGGGAGGTCTTATTATTTTTTGAGGTGCAGGGGCCGGCGATCGTGGTGAGCTCATGGCTGCTGCTGTGTTGCAATATTTTCAGGGAGGGCTTATTTAAGCACATACGCTCAAAAGCCCGATTGGGCTTATTATCCGGGGGAGGTCTTATTTTCAGGGAAACAGGGTACCACCATTGTGACATCCCCATGGTGATGTGATCAAAATTCAGACAGCTGGCAACTGACCCATATTTATGACGGTTGCAGTGCCCCAGGGTTGTGTGATCCCCTTTGGAGACCTTGATTAGATAAGTTGCAGTCACCAAGTGTCTGAATTTTGGTCCATAGGGATGCTGCAACCATCGTTAAGTGTGGGGGAAACGGTCATAAGCCAAGTTTTCCGTCCTTTTGTAACTTTGAACCGTCCCTAAAAGTTGTAAGTTGAGGACTAATTGTACTGTCATAACTTGAGGGCTACACAATTCGCATGAGTGAGCCGCCCTGGGTCCTTTTGTAGGAGAAGGGCGGGGTATAAATTTAATAAAATAAAATAATAAATAAATAAGATCAATTCACTTTTCTCCCAAAGTGTTGACATTTGCTTGACTGGAACCTGGATCCTTCATTCAATTCAATCCAATCGTGTCTTGTGTTTTTATTCTAGGATTTGGAAGTTCAAACAAACATTACCCTGAGGTTTGAGAATATTATTGCCCTAAGGTTGAAAGATTTCCCCCAAATATCTGAGCAACATTCTCAATTCCGTGAGATAAATTCCCCTACTTTGATCCTGATATGGCTTCTCCAAAAAGGAAAACTTTGGGCTGTTAGCATTTCTGTTTTTTCTCCCCACCCGTTGCTAGATTTCGGGAGAAAGTGGAAGAAGTAACCAGCAAAAGGAATATATTTGAAGTTCAAAGAAATTTCTTCATGGTGGTTGCATTTTTAGTCTAATAACGGGAGCAATTGTAGGTTGTAACCCTCTTGTAAATTTATTCTTACGCTCGTGTAAAAAATGAAAAGAAAAGAAACGGGAGAGCTCATGAATTTAATCCAATGTCTATTTTGCTGTAAACGTATGGGCACAATTAATTCAATTTACTATTTGAAGTAAATGAGCTTTCTTGCTAACATCTAGGCTCCCGTTTTTTGTCTTAAAAAAACGGTTGCCAGTTATGCTTGGAAATCGTTGCTAGTCTGTACAATTTGGGATTGTGTAAAATTGTAAGAATTGTATATAAAACAGCAGTGCAAACCTGTATGTTATGTGTTTGGTTTCCAGTTTTTGCTGAGTTCGGTTTTCGTTCAAGGTTCCATAGACAGCTGTTTCATGCAGATATCATAGATCCGTATAACTATATAACCCAAAAAACCAAATAGATTAACAATTGCCTTAACAGAAAGATAAAGAATTCTAGATTTCGTTTTGTACTGTATTTAATTTATTCTACTGCGGCTTGCTTAGAGCATTGTATGTGCTAAAGAAGCATGTAAATAAAATTATTTAGCTGTGCCACTGGATTCTGCTGTCTTTATTTTTTCCTCTTAAACATAGATAGGATGGTGATCTAAAATCCTGTGCAATTTCCACATCTGATGCAAACATGTCTTGGGGTGACCCAGCAATAGTATTCAGCCCGTTCTGACCGGTTCTGGAGAACTGGTAGTGGAAATTTTGAATAGTTTGGAGAACCGGCAAATACCACCTCTGGCTGGCCCTGCCCCCATTTTTTCTCTGCCTCCCAAGCCCAGATGATCGGCAGGGACTTCTTTTGCTGTCCTGCACAGGAGAATGGAGCTGGAAAGCAGGCTAGTGGGGTGGGGAGGGAATGGAGATTTTGCAGAATCCTTCCCCCAGGAGTGCGAGGGGAATGGAGATTTTGCAGTATCCTTCCCCCAGGAGTGCGAGGGGAATGGAGATTTTGCAGAATCCTTTCCCCAGGAGTGGGGAGGGAATGGAGATTTTGCAATATCCTTCCCCCAGGAGTGCGAGGGGAATGGAGATTTTGCATAATCCTTCCCCTGGAGTAGAATGGGAATGGAGATTTTGCAGTATCCTTCCCCCTGGAGTGGGGAGGGAATGGGGATTTTGCAGTATCCTTCCCCCAGGAGTGCGAGGGGAATGGAGATTTTGCATAATCCTTCCCCTGGAGTGGGGAGGGAATGGGGATTTTGCATAATCCTTCCCCCAGGAGTGGGGAGGGAATGGAGATTTTGCAATATCCTTCCCCCAAGAGTGGGGAGGGAATGGAGATTTTGCAGTATCCTTCCCCTGGAGTGGGGAGGGAATGGGGATTTTGCATAATCCTTCCCCCAGGAGTGGGGAGGGAATGGAGATTTTGCAATATCCTTCCCCCAAGAGTGGGGAGGGAATGGAGATTTTGCAGTATCCTTCCCCTGGAGTGGGGAGGGAATGGGGATTTTGCAGTATCCTTCCCCTGGAGTGGGGAGGGAATGGGGATTTTGCAGTATCCTTCCCCTGGAGTGGGGAGGGAATGGGGATTTTGCAGTATCCTTCCCCTGGAGTGGGGAGGGAATGGGGATTTTGCACTATCCTTTCCCTTGGAGTGGGGAGAGAATGGGGATTTTGCAGTATCCTTCCCCTGGAGTGGGGAGGGAATGGGGATTTTGCAGTATCCTTCCCCTGGAGTGGGGAGAGAATGGGGATTTTGCAGTATCCTTCCCCTGGAGTGGGGAGGGAATGGGGATTTTGCAGTATCCTTCCCCTGGAGTGGGGAGAGAATGGGGATTTTGCAGTATCCTTCCCCTTGGAACGGGGAGGGAATGGGGATTTTGCAGTATCCTTCCCCTGGAGTGTGGAGGGAATGGGGATTTTGCAGTATCCTTCCCCTGGAGTGGGGAGGGAATGGGGATTTTGCACTATCCTTTCCCTTGGAGTGGGGAGGGAATGGGGATTTTGCAGTATCCTTCCCCTGGAGTGGGGAGGGAATGGGGATTTTGCAGTATCCTTCCCCTGGAGTGGGGAGGGAATGGGGATTTTGCACTATCCTTTCCTTTGGAGTGGGGAGGGAATGGGGATTTTGCAGTATCCTTCCCCTGGAGTGGGGAGGGAATGGGGATTTTGCAGTATCCTTCCCCTGGAGTGGAGAGGGAATGGGGATTTTGCAGTATCCTTCCCCTGGAGTGGGGAGAGAATGGGGATTTTGCAGAATCCTTCCCCCAGGAGTGCAAGGGGAGTGGAGATTTTGCAGAATCCTTCCCCTGGAGTAGAATGGGAATGGAGATTTTGCAGAATCCTTCCCCCAAGAGTGGGGAGAGAATGGGGATTTTGCACTATCCTTTCCCTTGGAGTGGGGAGGGAATGGAGATGTTGCAGTATCCTCTCCCTGCCATGTCCACCACAGCATGCAACACCCACCAAGCCATGCCCACAGAAACGGTAGCAATTTTTTTTTGAATCCCACCACTGGTGTGACCCAATTCAGCTCTTCAAAATTTAAAAAAAACACAGGAACAAACAGAGGGGGTTCTATGACAACTAACTCCCAGGACTATGCCACCTCACCACATAAACCTTGCTCCAGCCAACACCCTGTGGGAACAACACATGACATACCTGGGCCTTCCACTCTGGTTCCCTTGCTTCTCCCAGCCTAATTCAGAATAGAGCTGGAAGGGACCTTGGAGGTCTTCTAGTCCAGCCCCCTGCTCAAGCAGGAGACTCTATACCCGTGATGGCGAACCCATGGCACGTGTGCCACTCTGCCAGCCCACGAGCCGTTGCCCCAGCTGAGTTCCACAGCGCATGCTCGTGCGCCTCCTGCTGGCCAGCTGATTTTTGGGGCTTTGCAAAATGTGTTGTTCAATCAAAATGCAGTTACAATACAATACAATACAATAGCAGAGTTGGAAGGGACCTTGGAGGTCTTCTAGTCCAGGGGTCTGCAAAGTTGGCTCTTTTAAGGCTGGTGGACTTCAATTCCCAGAATTCCCCAACCAGCTATGCTGGCTGGGGAATTCTGGGAGTTGAAGTCCACCAGTCTTAAAAGAGCCAACTTTGCAGACCCCTGTTCTAGTCCAACCCCCTGCGTAGGCAGGAACCTTATACCATTTCAGACAGATGGCTATGCAACATCTTCTTAAAGACTTCCAGGGTTGCGGCATTCACAACTTCTGGAGGCAAGCTGTTCCACTGGTTAATTGTTCTAACTGTCAGGAAATTTCTCCTCAGTTCTAAGTTGCTTCTCTCCTTGATTAGTTTCCACCCGTTGCTTCTTGTCCTGCCCCCAGGTGCCTTGGAGAATAAGAACAGCCTTGCTGGAACAGGCCACAGCCCATATGGTCCAGCATTCTGTCTCCCACAGTGGCTCCCCATTTGCTTCAGGGTCTTCCCAAGCAGATGTCTTCACCTGCTTATGATTCCCTGCAAATGGCATTGAGAGACATCCTGCCTATCTCTCCAAACCGGAGGGTGTCCTTAGGCATCCATCATGATAGCCATGGATACCCTTGTTCTCCATGAACTCCTCTCATCCTTTCTTAAGCCGAACGAACAGGTTTAAAGGTAGCTTCTATCCATGGGCTGTGAGACTTTTAAATTCAACTGCTTTCACTCCATGCACATGCTAGTTTTTTCTTTTTTCTTTTCTCTCTTTTTTGTTTCTGTTATAATTTTGCACCAGTGAAGTTAAAACCAATTTCATTGTAATTTTTACAATGACAATAAAGATTATTATTATTATTATTATTATTAAAGGTGTCGAGGCTGACAGCTGTCACCTCTTCTTCTGGCAGGGAGTTCCATAGACCAGTGATTGTAGTTTGACTCAATAGTTTGACTCCCTCTTCTTCTTTGTGTTAAAACACTATGCAAGCAGTTGAGAATATAACTACAAATACACCCAACTATAAATACAACCAACAGGAACAGGAAGTGTCTCAAAAGAGCAGATAGAGATAAATTCTATTTTCTTTTGATCCCCAAAATAAGCACTTAGCCTTATTTTTGGGGAGGTCTTATTATTTGTAATAAGAGCGTGGCCACCTCATGGCTGCTGCTATGTTGCAATATTTGGGGAAGGGCTTATTTTCAGAGGAGGGCTTATTTTAGCACATGCGCTCAAAAGCGTGATTGGGCTTATTATCCAGGGAGGTCTTATTTTCAGGGAAGCAGGGTAGAGAGGCAGGAAATGCATCACTGACCAATGGAGATGAATGCTAGAGAGGAATAAAGCTGCATACAAGGCATCTGTAACGCAGTGGTGGGTTTCAAAATTTGTTAGAACCTCTTCTGTAGGTGTGGCCTGCTTTGTGGGAGCGGCTTGTTGGCCATGTGACTGGAGTGGGAGTGGCTTGGCAGTCATGTGAGTGGATGGGTGGTGCCAACTTGTAAAATGTGGTGAAACTCACTTAACATCGCTCTGGCTTAGCAAACCAAATCTTGGCTCAGGAACTCTGGCATTTGAAGCACGCAAGGCTTAAAGCTGTCAAGTCCCTGCGGCCGATCCGCTCCCACAGAGAGGGACTTCTCCGGGTGCTGTCCACTAGGCTATGCCAGAGGAAGGGCCTTCTCTGTGGTGGGCCCGACCCTCTGGAACAACCTCCCCCCCCCCCCCGAAATTAGAACAACCACGGACCTCCGCTCCTTCCGTCAAAAATTAAAAACACATTTCTTCTGCTTAGCCGGCCTGGGATAGCTTAACTGTTTTTTAGGGTTTTTTAGCGGTCTGTCTTAGTTTTAACATGGGATTTTAGCACAGGGTTTTAATTTAATTCTTTTTAATACTGTATTGTTTGTGGTTTTTATATGTATTTTTAATTTCCCTGTGCCCCGCCTCGAGTCCCTTTGGGGAGAGAGAGTGGGTTATAAATTAAATTATTGATTGATTGATTGATTGAAGTTACAAGACCCTTGCACCCCTAACCCTTTAGGAGAAAAAAACCCAGGGGTGTTCAAACTTGACAGATTTGAGACTTGTGGACTTGTGGACTCCCAGAATTCCTTCTCCAGTCATGTTGGCTCAGGAACTCTGGCATTTGAAGCACCCAAGTCTTAAAGCTGTCAAGTTCCAAGACCCTTGCACCCCTAACCCTTCAGGGGGAAAAAACAACCCAGGGGTGTTCAAACTTGACAGCTTTAAGACTTGTGGACTTCAACTCCCAGAATCCCTGCTCTCGCTCTTCCTCTTGATGATGGGTGGACAGAGGCAGCTGGAACCGGTTCTAAACAGCCCTGGAGATTTGTGGAACCTCTTCTATAGAAGAGGCTAGAACTGGCAGGAACCCACCCCTGCTGTAACAGCATAGGCATACATGAGGGGGGCAGGTCAGAGGGGTGGCACACACACCCTGCACTTGCCCACACTCCATTTTTGGTCCCAGGAGGCTTCAGGGAGTCCTGCTACACCGAAATGGGGAAGGTGGGGATTGTGGGTTGTGCGTGGGTGTGGGGTGTTGTACCCTCATGCGCAGGGGGTGGAGTGCACAGGGGTGTCACGCGCACATTATATTATGGGTGTGGGCACAGGCGTGCACGCACATGCTTTCAGCATCCAAGGGCAAACAGATTAGCCATCACTGCCCTATCTTGTTTCAGACAAGTGACTGCCCAGTCTCCTCTTAAAACCCTCCAGCGATGGAGCCCCCCGACGTCTGGTGGCCAAAGGGGAGCAAAAGCCACTTCACAAAGGTCTGGCTTCGCAACTGACATTGTAGGGCTCGGTGACGGTCGTAAGTTGAAGACTTACGATTGAGCACGTGCTTCCTGATAGGCGGACCCCAAAAAATAATAATAATTTCAGGTTAGCCCCGGGAAAACGTTTAGCTCAATGATCTGACCCCAAGCAATGACGAAACCAGCATGCTCTAGCTGGAACTCCCCGCAGGTTTTCCTGAAACCGCAAGCAGAGCATATAGGTCAGGGGTCTCCAACCTTTGCAACTTTAAGTCTGAAGGACTTCAGCTCCCAGACTCCTCCAGCCAGCAAAGCTGGCTGGAGAAGTCTGGGAGCTGAAGTCCTTCAGACTTAAAGTTGCAAAGGTTGGAGACCCCTGATATAGGTAATCCTCAAATTACAACCATCCTTTTAGGGACCGAAGGTACAACATCCCTGAAAAATGTGAGTTATGACCGTGTTTCACACTTAGTGGTCCCTGAGGTCTGAAAAGGTTGGTGACCCCTTTTCTAGCCCAACCGTCTGCTCAGGCAGGAGACCTTATAACCGTGATGGCGAACCTATGGCACGTGTGCCATAGGTGGCAGACGGAGCCCTCTCTGTGGAAATGCGTGCCATCACCAGCTGCTCTTCTGGTTTCCGGTGCCAGCTGCTCTTTGCAGGGGCCAAGGCGCCAGAAAACGGCCTAAAAACAGCCATTTTCGGTCTGTTTTTGGCCTGGAAATGGCCTAGAAAATGGTCTGAAATCAGCCTGAAAAGGCCCCAAAAGCCAAAATGACCCAAAAAAACCCAGGCAAGCACACACCAGTGTGCTGGTCTTCGGGTTTCTGGCACATGCACATGCACACATGTTACAGTTTGGGTACTCAATGCCAAAAAGGTTAATACAATACAATAGCAGAGTTGGAAGGGACCTTGGAGGTCATCTAGACCAGGGGTCTCCAACCTTTGCAACTTTAAGTCTGAAGGACTTCAGCTCCCAGAATTCTCCAGCCAACTTTGGGAGCTGAAGTCCTTCAGACTTAAAGTTGCAAAGGTTGGAGACCCCTGATCTAGACCAACTCCCTGCCTAGGCAGGAAGCCCTATACCGTTTCAGACCAATGGCTATCCAACATCTTCTTAAAGACTTGCAGTGTTGAGGCATTCACAACTTCTGGAGGCAACTTCTGTTCCACTGATTCATTGTTCTCTCTGTCAGGAAATTTCTCCTCAGTCCTAAGTTGCTTCTCTCTTTGATTAGTTTCCACCCATTGCTTCTTGTTCTACCCTCAGGTGCTTTGGAGAATAGCTTGACTCCCTCTTCTTTGTGGCAACCCCTGAGATATCGGAAGACTCCCATCATGTCTCCGCTGGTCCTTCTTTTCATTAAACTAGACCTACCCAGTTCCTGTAACCGTTCTTCAGATGTTTTAGTCTCTAGTCCCTTAATCCTCTTTGTGGTTCTTCTCTGCACTCTTTCTGGAGTCTCCACATCTTTTCTACATTGTGGCGACCAAAACTGGATGCCGTATTCCAAGTGTGTCCCAAGGTTCACCATCACTGCCTTATAACATTACAGAGATCTCCAATCTCACCTTAAAAATCTTCCAGGGTTGGAGCATTCATAACATCTGGAGGCAAGTTGTTCCACTGATGAATTCTTCTCACTGTCAGGAAATTCCTCCTCAGTTCCAGGTTGCTTCTCTCCTTGATTAGTTTCCACTCATTGCTTCTTGTCCTGCTCTTACGGAAGACCAGAAGACCAGCATCTGGAAACTTCAGTTGCCAATTTACAAGAAAAAGGAGGCATTTTCAAGAGTCTGCAGCTGCTGGTTTCTAAGGGACCTTGTTCCGGAAGCCAGTGAAAGAGATGGCCAGGAGGGTTGGACGAAGCGTGTTTTTCCTTGAGTTGGGCGGCACCTACTGGATCACAAGAGATCACAGCTCCCAAAGACGCAATCTGCTTTTTCCTTGGAACTGGGGGGAAAAAATGTGGGCTGAGCTAGGAAAAGCAGTAAAGCTTCCCGTAGTTCGATAGAAGGAAAACAGCTGCTGGGTTTGATTTTAGTTTTAGTGTTTTACTGTTTTAGTGCCCTGGCAAAAATTAAAATCTAGGCAGCCTGCTAAAAAGCAGTGACATCACCTTTGCCAATAAAAGTGTGTATAGTCCAGGCTTATGGTTTTCCCAGTTGCAATGGATGGCTGTGAAGGTTGGACCATAAGGAAGGCTGAGCGCCAAAGAATGGAGGCCTTTGAACTCTGGAGCTGGAGAAGACTCCTGCACTGAGTGCCTTGGACTGCAAGGCCATCAAACCATGGTCAGTCCTAGAGGAGATCAACCCTGACTGCTCTTTAGAAGGCCAGATCCTGAAGAGGAAACTCAAAGACTTTGGCCACCTAAGGAGAAGGAAGGACTCCCTGGAGAAGAGCCTCATGCTGGGAAGGATGGAGGGCAAAAGAAGAAGAAGGGGACGGCAGAGAAGGAGGGGGCTGGATGGAGTCCCCGAAGCAGCCGGTGTGAACTTTAATGGACTCCAGAGGATGGGAGAGAACAGGAAGGCCTGTGGGAACGTTGTCCATGGGGTCCCGATGGGTCGTACATGACTTTGCAACTAACAACAATTAATATATAGATGATAGACAGCCAGATAGGCAGACAGACATTGATTGAAAGAAAGATGCTAATTGATAGATAGATAGATAGATAGATAGATAGATAGATAGATAGATAGATAGATAGATAGATAGATAGATAGATAGGCAGGCAGGCAGGCAGGCAGGCAGGCAGGCAGGCAGGCAGGCAGGCAGGCAGGCAGGCAGGCAGGCAGGCAGGCAGGCAGGCAGGCAGGCAGGCAGGCACAGACAGGCACAGACAGACAGACAGACAATAATATAGAATAGAGAGACAGACAGAGAGACATTGATTGAGAGAAAGATGACAGGTTCTATATAGATCTTTGAACTCTGGTGCTGGAGAAGACTCCCTTGGACTGCAAGTTATAGTTTAGTTTATAGTTTATTAAATTTGTATACCGCCCTTCTCCCTTGTGGGACTCAGGGCAAGGCCATCCAACTGGTCAGTCCTGGAGGAAATCAACCCTGACTGCTCTTCAGAAGGCCAGAGGAAACTCAAGTACTTTGGCCACCTGATGAGAAGGAAGAAGGCCTCCCTGGAGAAGAGCCTCATGCTGGAAGGATGGAGGGCAAAAGAAGAAGAAGGGGACGGCAGAGAAGGAGGTGGCTGGAGGGAGTCACCGAAGCAGCCGGCGTGAGCTTCAATGGACTCCAGAGGATGGGAGAGGACAGGAAGGCCTGGGGGAACGTGGTCCATGGGGTTGCGATGGGTCGGACACGTCTTCACAACTAACAAGTCATCGAGTATTGTAAGCCCATTTCCATAGACGGGTAGTCCTTGAATTACAACCGTTCATTTAGGGGCCATTCAAACAGCACTGAAAACAGTGACTTGTGACCGTTTTTCACACTTACGACCGCTGCAGCATCCCCAGTGTTATGTGATTTACATTTGGATGCTTGAACCACTGAATCAACATTTATGATAGTCCCAGTGCCCCGGGATCACAGGATCCCCTTTTGCGACCATCTGCAAACGAAGTCCACCGGGAAACCAGATTCACTTAGCAGCCATGGTACTTAACGAATAAGGGCAAGACAAGTCATAAAATGGAGCAAACTCCCTAATTTCTCACTTAGCAACATAAGTGTTGGGTTCGATGGCGGTCATAAAGAAGTACAGGCATTCCTCGACTTACGACCATCGAGCCCAACTTTTCTGTTGCAAAGCAAGGCAGTTGGGAAGTGAATGTTGCTCCGTTTTGTGACCTTGCCTGCCCTGTGGCTAAGTGAACCTGTGTGTAGTTATTAAGTGAGTAACATGATTGTGAAGTGAACCTGGCTTCCCCATTGACTTTGCTTGCCAGAAGGCAGCAAAAAGGAGAATCACATGACTTTGAGACATGACAACAGTGGTAAGTATGAACCAGTTGCCAAGCATCTGAATTTTGATCTCGTGTCCACGGGGATGCTGCAACATAAGTGTGAACATGATCATGTCACTTTTTTACAGGGGTATTGTCATTTTCAAGTGCCTAAATCAGTGGTAGTCAACCTGGTCCCTACCGCCCACTCGTGGGCGTTCCAGCTTTCATGGTGGGCGGTAAGGGTTTTGTCCGATACTGAAGCACTTTCCTTTTTATAAATCACCATTCCTGTGGAACCGATGGGCGGTTAGAAAATTTGACTACTAACCGAGATACAAAAGTGGGCGGTAGGTATAAAAACGTTGACTACCCCTGTTCTATTGTCTCTCCTATATCTATCTACCGACCTATCTTCTATTGTCTCTCCTATCTATCTATCTATCATCTATCTATCTCTCTCTCTCTCTATCTATCTATCTTCTATCGTCTCTCCTATGTATCTATCTATCTGTCTGTCTGTCTGTCTGTCTTCCTGCCTGCCTGCCTACATCTCTCTCTCTCTCTCTCTCTCTCTCTCTCTCTCTATCTATCTATCTCTCTCTCTCTCTATCATCTATCTCTCTATCTCTCTCTCTATCTCTCTTCTATCGTCTCTCCTATCTATCTATCTATCTATGCATGGTTAAGTGCGGCCGCGGGGGCCTTGGATCGAGTCGCGCCCTTGCGGCCTCTCTTGCGGCGACGAATTACCCAGGCTCCTTGGTTTACCGAGGAGCTTCGGGGGATGAAACGCCACAAGAGGCGCCTAGAGAGCAGATGGAGACCCTCTCACTCCAAAGCCGACCGAACACTAGTGAGAACCCATATTAGGGCTTACTTAGTGGCGATAAGGGTGGCCAAACGTGAGTATTGTGCCACTCTTATTGCATCTGCAGATAACCGCCCTGCCGCCCTGTTTGGGGTGACCCGCTCCCTCCTTCACCAGAGGCCGCGGGAAGCCCCTCTGCAAGGGCGAGCAGAGGAATTTGGGATTTATCTGCAGGAGAAAATCACTCGGATTTGGAATGAGCTACCCTCCATCGACAGTGGTCCTGTGGGACTGTCCGAGGCTAGTCTTGAGGCTCCTTCTTGGGAGGAGTTTGACTTTGTTACCACCGAGGATATGGACAGGTTGTCAAGGAAACTTAGGGCGACCACATGTTTATTGGACCCGTGTCCCTCCTGGCTTGTACTGGCATCCTGGGAGACGACACGAGGCTGGCTCCAGGGCATTGTCAACGCATCTTTGAGTGAGGGGTCCTTGCCTGCCGTCTTGAAAGAGGCGGTAGTGAGGCCCCTCCTCAAGAAGCCGTCCCTGGACCCAGCTTTATTAGAGAACTATTGTTCGGTCTCCAACCTTCACTTTTTGGTGAAGGTTGTTGAGAGTGTGGTAGCCCAACAGTTTCCGTGACACCTGGAGGAAGTTGATTATCTAGACCCGCGCCAGTCCGGCTTCCGACCCAGTCACAGCACCGAGACGGCATTGGTCGCGTTGGTTGATGATCTCTGGAGGGCGCGGGATAGAGGTTATTCCTCTATCCTAGTCCTATTAGACCTCTCGGCGGCTTTTGATACCATCGACCATGGTATCCTATTGCACCGACTGGGGGGGTTGGGGCTGGGAGGCACCGTTTTGCAGTGGTTCTCGTCCTACCTCTCTGGTCGGTCGCAATATGTGTTGATGGGAGAGCAGAGGTCGACCTCGAGGCCTCTCTTATGTGGGGTTCCTCAGGGGTCGGTCCTCTCGCCCCTCCTTTTCAACACATATATGAAGCCGCTGGGTGAGATCATCCGTGGTTTTGGGGTGGAGTACCACCTGTACGCTGATGACACCCAGCTGTACATATCCACCCCAAACCACCCCAACGATGCCGCCGAAGTGCTGTCCCAGTGTTTGGAGGCCGTACGGATCTGGATGGGTGGTAACAAACTCAAGCTCAACCCTGCCAAGACTGAGTGGCTGTGGTTTCCGGCACCCCGGTTCAGCCAGATTACTCCAACTCTGGCCATTGGGGGCGAAACACTGGCCCCTGTGGAGAGGGCGCGCAATTTGGGTGTCCTCCTGGATTCCCGGCTGTCCATGGAGGACCATGTGGCGGCCGTGGCCAGGGGGGCGTTTCATCAGGTACGCCTGATGCGCCAATTGCACCCCTTACTGGACCGGGCTGCCCTTCGCACAGTCACTCAAGCTCTCGTGACGTCCTGACTCGACTACTGTAATGCTCTCTACATGGGGCTTCCCTTGAGGTGCACTCGAAAGCTACAGCTAGTCCAAAACGCAGCCGCGCGGGTGATTATGGGAGCCACTAGATGCTCCCACATAACACCGATCCTGCGCGAGCTGCATTGGCTTCCTGTGGTCTTTCGAGTGCGCTTCAAGGTTTTGACAACTATCTTTAAAGCACTCCATGGCTCGGGGCCTAGTTATATGCGAGACCGCCTCCTGCCCCATACATCCCTTAGACCGATACGCTCCCACAGAGAGGGCCTTCTCAGGGTGCCGTCGGCCGGACAATGCCGACTGGCGACACCCAGGGGAAGAGCCTTCTCTGTGGCGGGGCCAGCCCTCTGGAATGACCTACCCCCTGAATGACCTACCCCCTGAATTACCATCACCGACCTCCGCCTCTTCCGCCAATGTCTCAAGACATATTTGTTTCAACAAGCCGGCCTAGCCTAACCTCCCATGGGGACTTTAGGTAGTTTTAAATTGGGTTTTTAAAATTTGGTTTTAGCGCAGGATAGGTTTATTTAATAGTCTTTTAAATTATATTTATTGCATTTTATATGTTTTTAAATTTCCTGTGTGCCGCCCTGGGTCCTCTGTGGAGAAGGGCGGGATACAAATTTAAATAAATAAATAAATAAATAAATAAATAAATAAATAAATAAATAAATAAATAAATAAATAAATAAATAAATAAATATCTATCTATCTATCTATATCTCTCTATCTATCTTCTATCGTCTCTCCTATGTATCTATCTATCTATCTATCTATCTATCTATCTATCTATCTATCTATCTATCTATCTATCTATCTATCTCTGTCTGTCTGCCTGCCTGCCTGCCTGCCTGCCTGCCTACATATCTCTCTCTCTCTCTCTCTCTCTCTATCTATCTATCTATCTATCATCTATCTATCTCTCTATCTATCTTCTATCGTCTCCTATGTATCTATCTATCTATCTATCTGTCTGCCTGCCTGCCTGCCTGCCTGCCTACATCTATCTATCTATCTATCTATCTATCTATCTATCTATCTATCTATCTATCTATCTATCTATCTATCTATCTTCTATTATCTCTCCTCTCTCTCTCTCTCTCTCTCTCTTCTATCGTCTCTATCTATCTATCTATCTATCTATCTATCTATCTATCTATCTATCCATCCATCCATCCATCCATCTTCTATTGTCTCTCCTATCTCTCTCCCTCCATCTCTCTCTCTCTCTATATATATCTATCTATCTTCTATCGTCTCTCCTATCTATCTATCTATCTATCTATCTATCTATCTATCTATCTATCTATCTATCTATCTATCTATCTATCTTCTATTGTCAGCAAGAAACAAACAAGCTCAGAGAACACCAAGGATCCCAGTCCTCCTACTACTACTACCACCACTACTACTACTACTACTATCATAAACACTGCTCCCTTTGAGCACTGATGTTACCTAGTTGGGTAATGAAACGTCTGCAAGACAAAAAACAAGCTCAGAGAACACCAAGTCCTTCTCTTCCTTCTCCTCTCCATAAACTCCACTCCCTTCTAGCACTGATGATGTTACCTAGTTGGGTAATGAACCATCTGCAAGAAACGATTAAGCTCGGAGAAGACCAAGATTCCTACAGTTCAACTTGAG
Organism: Rhabdophis nuchalis; assembly: GCA_039707465.1. Classification (NCBI taxonomy): domain Eukaryota; kingdom Metazoa; phylum Chordata; class Lepidosauria; order Squamata; family Natricidae; genus Rhabdophis; species Rhabdophis nuchalis. The sequence goes on along the minus strand of CM077644.1, from coordinate 7,997,084 downwards.
CTGCAAATATTCTAGCAAACTTCTCACCCAGTTAGGTGGCATTGTCCAACGCTTCTCCTTTCTTATAACTTCAACCGAGTATTTTATGGCCTACAAATCTGCAAAAATGTAGGCCGGTCCACAACTTGCTTCTCGGTGGCATCCATTCAGGAATTTGAAGGATCATCTGACCCTCCTTCCTGGTGGCCCTTCTCTTACCAAGATGCAGCTTTAACAGATGAACAGATGCTGGAAGGGACCTTATTAGGATATTTATCCTTATGTTGGGTTGACAATATATATAAGCCAGTCTTCTTAAAGAGTATATGTAACTTTAAGAACTATGTTGAATTCTGATTGGCTGTGCTTCTCAGCTCTACCATAAAAGGAAGCTCAGAAACACAGTCCATTCCTTTTCGATTCCTTTTGATTCCTGTGCTTACGGTTTGCCGCTGAGGAGCTGAAGCGGAAGAAAAAAGACTGAAGTATTTGTTTTGCATCACTGTAAGATAACTCTGTGTTTGGTGAAGGACTGTTATTGTTTGAGAAGTAATTTAGTTGCCACAAAGTAAAGACTATTTATTTTCTTACTATCAGTGTTTTAGAGTTTGTGTGTGGTTGAAGCAACGTATCTCTTTACTGTCCGGTGAATTACACTATTCCGCATTTATTTTCAAACGGGGGTGTATGTTACCCCTAACACTGGTTACGGGACCAGAGTTGTAACACTGTTTCTGAACCCAGAGTTGCTAACAGACCTTGCAGGTCATCTAGTCCAACCCCCTGCTCAAGCAGGAGACCCTACACCTGCCTCTACCTAGGATGGAACTCACAACCTCCTGCTTGGGTGGCAAGAGCTCCACCTCTAGGCTACAGCAGCTTCTCTGCAACCTTCTTCTGAAAATGGGGTACCAGGACCAGGATCCAAGCAGGATAAAGGGGAAAAAATGGCTTGCTCTAATTTGCAAAACAATCCTTCAGTCCACGAAGCCTAAAATCGCGTGAATCTTTTGTGTATTTGCAGCCTGTGCAGGAAGCTGGTTGGCTGTTTAGTGACAATTTTGAGATAAACACAGCAGATGGGACCTGACCAGTGGTGGGTTTCATCGTTTTTTAGAACCTCTTCTGTAGGTGTGGCCTGCTTTAAGATTAAGATTAAGATTTATTACATTTATATACCGCCCTTCTCCCTTTTAGGACTCAGGGCGGTGCACAGCCAACAGTAAGAGTGGATATTATAAAAGCTAAAATCATACGTTAAGATATATTAAATGGATTGGCCTGTCAATTAAAACCCCCAGCTAAAATCAATTTAAAAACTACGACAGGCCGGCAGCACGAAATAAATGGGTCTTCAGGGCCCGACGGAAAAGGCGTAGGTCAGTGATCGTCCGTAGTTCAGGGGGTAGGTCATTCCAGAGGGCAGGAGCCACCACAGAGAAGGCTCTCCCCCTGGGGGTCACCAGCCGACATTGCCTGGCCGACGGCACCCTGAGGAGGCTCTCTCTGTGGGAGCGAACTGGTCGGTGGGAGGTATTAGGCAGCAGGAGGTGGTCTTACAAATAGCCAGGTCCCTTGCCATGGAGCGCTTTAAAGATGGTCACTAATATCTTGAAGTGCACCCGGAAAGCTACAGGCAGCCAGTGCAGCTCCCGCAGGAGAGGTGTCACATGGGAGCGTCTAGATGCTCCCAGAATCCCCTGCGCGGCCGCATTCTGGACTAGCTGGAGCCTCCGGGTGCACTTCAAGGGAAGCCCCATGTAGAGAGCATTGCAATAGTCCAGGCGGGAAGTGACGAGGGCTTGAGTGACCGTGCGTAAAGCGTCACGATCCAGAAAGGGACGCAACTGGCGTATCAGGCGAACCTGATAAAAAGCCCCCCTGGCCACGGCTGTCATATGGTCTTCTAGAGACAGCCGAGAGTCCAGGAGGACACCCAAGTTGCGAGCCCTCTCTGTGGGGGCCAATAACCCGTCCCCAACAGCCATAGATGGCACCAACTGGCCATACCGTGACGCCGGAAGCCACAGCCACTCGGTCTTGGATGGGTTGAGTCGGAGCCTGTTTCTCCCCATCCAGACTCGCACGGCCTCCAGACACCGGGACATCACTTCCACAGCATCGTTGCGGTGGTCCGGGGTAGAGATGTACAGCTGAGTGTCATCAGTATGCAGTAGGTAGGTAGGTAGGTAGAGGGATAGAGAGAGGGAGGAATGCAGTAGGTAGGTAGGTACGTAGAGGGATAAAGAGAGGGAGGAATGCAGTAGGTAGGTAGGTAGGTAGAGGGAGAAAGGGAGTAGGTAGGTAGGTTGGGGGTTATACGGTGGTTGTGTGTGCGTGTTTGTGTGTGCAGATGTAGATCTACACACAGATTGGTTGGCCATTTAACTAGCCTGGGCCACAGCAATGCGTGGCCGGGAATGGCTAGTTTTAAATATATAAGTATATATTCAAGAGCGAGATATAAAGTGGGGGGAAATATAACTAGAGTAGACTAGCGAAGGTAAGCGAATGAGAAATGATACTAAATTATATTTGGGTTGGCAGAGTAACCATCCCAAGGAAACATAAACTGAGATGGGAAATATATACCAACAATAATAGAAAAAAGAAAGGGAGAGAGGAGGAGAGAATGAAAGGCAGGGGAAAGAAGAAAGAGGTAAGAAGAAGAGGATGGAAGGGAGAGAAAGAGAAGGAGAGAGGGCAGGAAATGAAAGAGGAAGCAGTAGGAGAAAGGGAAGGGAAGAAGGAAGGAAAAGGCGGCCTTTTTTGGCCTTTAAAAAAAAAAAGTTTTGCAGCATATTTTATTTCCCATCTCCAATCCGAAACATAAGTTTGCCAAGCCACGTCTACGAAATGTGGCTTATTTTTGCGGCCGTGGCTGGGCAAATTTCTGTTTCAGATTGGAGATGGGAAATAAAATATGCGGCAAAACAGAACCACAGAACCAGTATTAAAAAAAAAATTCTGAAACCCAACCCTTCCAGGCACATGCACACAAGCTGGGCGTGCAAAGGGCACGCGTGGAAGGAACGCACGCTCCCAAAGCGAGCGTGCGCACCAGTGGTGGGTTTCAAATTTTTTTAGAACCTACTCTCATAGGTGTGGCCTATTTTGTGGGCGTGGCTTGGCAGTCATGTGACAGGGTGGGAGTGGCCAACTTGTGAAATGTGGTGAAACTCATTTAACAACGCTCTTGCTTAGCAACCAAAATTTTGGGCTCAATTGTGATGATTCTTTCTTTCTTTCTTTCTTTCTTTCTTTCTTTCTTTCTTTCTTTCTTTCTTTCTTTCTTTCTCTCTCTCTCTCTCTCTCTCTCTCTCTCTCTCTTTCTTTCTTCCTTCCTTCCCTTTCCTTTCCTTTCTTACTTTCTGCCTTCCTTTCCTTTCCTTCCTATTGGGTTACCAGCAGTGGCAGGCCAGACTTACTTCTGCGTTCGCCGGCGGAACCCCCTCTCACCGGCTCTCTAAATTCCACCATCCAGCTCTTGGAGTAGGTGAGAGCCTGCAGAAACCCACCACTGGTGCGCACCACTGGTGCGCACGCCTGGCAAACTTCTGTGAAACCCTCCTCAGCTCAGCTCCACCTTTGAGGACATGTTTCTCTGTCACTGGTTGTAAAAAAGAAAACAGAAAAGAAGATTGAGCATCTGGATTTTCTGACAAAAATAATGCTATGTTAGAACTGGGAAAATGGTTTAGCTCAGTCTGACCGCAGATCTGACTAAACCAGCATGCTCTAACAGGAGCCCACCGCAGTTTTTTTCTGAAACCGCAAGCAGAGTATTTATTTATTTATTTATTTATTTATTTATTTATTTATTTATTTATTTATTTATTTATTTATTTATTTGTCAGATTTATATCCCGCCTTATCTCCCCCAGGGGACTCAGGGCGGTGCACAGAAATATAAAAATATAAAGCAATGAAATACAAAACCGTTTAAAAATAGATTAAATTGAAGTCTGTGCTAAAATTTAGATTAAAAAGGGTTCAAATCAAATCAAATTAAAATATAACTAAGCCAATAGATGAGACTTTAACGCCCGTCGGAAGAGGCGTAGGCCCGTGATGATATGAAGGTCGGGGGGGCAGGCCCTGCCACAGAGAAGGCTCTTCCCCTGGGGGCTACCCGTCGGCATTGTCCGGCGGATGGCACCCTGAGGAGGCCCACTCTGTGGGAGCGGACAGGTCGGAGGTATGTGGTAGGAGGCGGTCCCGCAAATAACCAGGTCCCGTGCCATGGAGCGCTTTAAAGATGGTGACTAGCACCTTAAAGCGCACCCGGAAGGCCACCGGCAGCCAGTGCAGCTCGCGCAGGAGAGGTGTTACATGGGAGTATCGAGACACTCCCAAGATCCCCCGCGCGGCCACATTCTGGACTAGCTGGAGCCTCCGGGTGCACCTCAAGGGGAGCCCCATGTAGAGAGCATTGCAATAGTCCAGGGGGGAGGTGACGAGTATAGGGCCATGATGGCGAACCTATGGTACGGGGGCCACAAGTGGCATGCAGAACCATTTCTTAGGGCACGCCAGGCGTTGCCGTCAGCTCCAGCATGCATGCGTGCGCTGGCCAGCTGATTTAGGCCTTTTTTGAGGCTGTTTTTCACCCTCTGGAGGCTTCAGGGAAGTTCCTGAAACCTCTGGAGTTGGGGAAGGAGGCTGTTTTCACCCTCCCCAGGCTCCTAGAAAACCTCTGTTTTATTTTTTTTGTTTTATTTAAATTTATACCCCGCCCTTCTCCTAAAAAAGGACCCAGGGCGGCGGACAGGCGTTATTAAAACCATACAAAAATACATAATTATTAAAAACTATTAAACTATCCCTGTGCTAAAAGTAATAAAACTCTACAATTTAAAATTTTCCCTATAAAAGTCAGAAGCGGGGGTTATGCTAGGCCGGCTTGTTGGAATAAATAAGTTTTAAGACGTTGGCGGAAAAGGCGGAGGTCCCCGATGATGCGTAGATCGGGGGGGTAGGTCGTTCCAGAGGGCTGGGCCCGCTACAGAGAAGGCTCTTCCCCTGGGCGTCGCCAATCGGCATTGCCCGGCCGACGGTACCCAGAGAAGGCCCTCTCTGTGGGAGCGGATCGGTCGAAGGGATGTAGCCTGGGGAGGGCGAAAAAAGCCTGGAGACGGCGAAAAAAGCACGCCAAAAGCAGGGGGTCACGCACATAGCATTATGGGTGTGGCACGCCCATGCACGATCCCCCCCTGCGCTCCCCCCGCTTTTGGCACGCGAGCCACAAAAGGTTAGCCATCACTGGTATAGGTAGTCCTCGAATTACAACCGTCCCATTTAGTGAGCGAAGGTACAGCACCCCTGAAAAATGTGAGTTACGGCCGTTTTGCACACTTTAACCGACCGTTACGACTACCCCTGTGGTCTGGCAGGGTCAAAATTGGGACGCTGGGCAACTGACTCGTACTTATGACGGCTGCAGTGTCCGTGATCCCCTTTTGCGACCTTCCGACAAGCAAAGTCAACGGGGAAGCCAGATTCACTTAACAACCGGGTAACTAACCTAACAACGGTGGCAATTTGCTCGACAGCTGGGGGGCAAGTACCGTATTTTTCAGACTATCAGACGCACCATGATTTTAAAGAGGTAAATTTTTAAAAAAAATAAGTTTCTCCACTCTGCAGGCCTCCCAAACCCTCCGCAGGCCTAGTTTTTGTTTTTGTTTTTGCAAAAAACATGCACAGCTTCGGGAGGCTTGTAGAGCAGGGGTCTCCAACCTTTGCAACTTTAAGTCTGAAGGACTTCAGCTACCAGAATTCTCCAGCCAACAAATTCTGGGAGCTGAAGTCCTTCAGACTTAAAGCTGCAAAGGTTGGAGACCCCTGGCGGTTGGGGGAGGGCAAAAACGAGCAAAAAAGGACCCGTTTTTTGCAAAAACAGCCCATTTTTTGCAAGAGAGGGGGGGGGGGGGTTAGCAGAGCTTTGCAAGCTCAATATTTGTTGGATCAAAAAGCTGTAAGATGGCAGGCCACTTTCAGGCAAATATTAGCCTTCCAAAAAGAGACTGACCCAGAAATCCATTTTCAGCCAATAAATAAACCAGAAGTTTTTGAGATCAGAAGCCTTTGATTAGCATTCGAGGCATAATTACATTTCCCATCTGCTCCCAAGCGCCTTTGAAGATGCTGGAGCCATCGAATTGATCTGACAAGTGGAAGACAGACGTATATGAATCTGTATAAACCCCATTTCATGCCTTCTAAGCCAGCAGAGGTTAAAACATCAGTGGCAGGGAATTCCACCAGCTAATTTTATAAATAAATCTTGTGTTACTTGTGAAATATCCTTGATGTTTCCAGGTGGGATTTTAACTTAATAGGGAAACGAAGATCATTTAATAATGAACTCAACTTTTATGTTTAAAACCTTCTTTCCTTTCTTCCTTCTAACCTCCGTCATTTCTTCCTTCACCTTTCCTTCCACCCTCTCTCTTCTTCCTTCCAGTCCTCTCCCTTCCTTCATCTTCCTCCCTCCCTTCTTCCTTCCTTCCATTCTTCTTCAATCCCATCTTCCATCTATTCTTCTTCCTTCATCTCTCCCTTGTCAGTTCCATCCATTCTTTTTCTCTTCCTTTCTTCATCTTCCTTCCTTCCTTCCGTTCTTCTTCCTTCCCATCTTCCATCTATTCTTGCTTCCTCCCTCATCTTCCTTCCATCCATTCTTTTCCCTCTTCTTCCTTCCTTCCTACTTTCATCTTCCTTCGTTTCCGCCTCTTCTCCCTTCCTTCCATTCTTCCTTCCCATCTTCTATTGATTCTTGATTCCTTCCTCCCTTCTTCCCTTCCTTCCATCCATTCTTTTCCCCTCTCCCTTCCTCCCTCCCTCTTCTTCCTTCCCATCTTCCATCTATTCTTCCTTCCTCCTCCCTCATCTTCCTTCCAACCATTCTTTTCCCTCTTCTTCCTTCCTACTTTCATCTTCCTTTCTCCCTTCTTCCTTCCTTCCTTCCATTCTTCTTCCTTCCCATCTTCCATCTATTCTTCCTTCCTCCTCCCTCATCTTCCTTCCAACCATTCTTTTCCCTCTTCTTCCTTCCTACTTTCATCTTCCTTTCTCCTTCTTCCTTCCTTCCTTCCATTCTTCTTCCTTCCCATCTTCCATCTATTCTTCCTCCTCCCTCCCTCCCTTCCCATCTTCCTTCCATCAATTCTGCCCTTCCTCCCATCTATTGAATTTCCCAACTATGCAGGTCGTAGTTGACCCAAAGGTGCTTTTTCCCAGAAGTCAACTGGCCGTTCTCTCTCTCTCTCTCTCTCTCTTTTTCCCCCTCTTTGAAAATATTTCACTTTTCATCCAAGCTTTTTCAGTTCAGTTTTATTCAAAGGGGGGAAAACCCCAAGTCCAGTTGCCTTTTGGAAAAATCACCCTTGGGCTCCCCCTCTTTTCTTCTCACCTTCTCTCCTCCCTCCCCTCTTCCTTCTCTGCTGCCATAGAGAGCCCAGATCAGGGGTCCCCAACCTTTGCAACTTTAAGTCTGAAGGACTTCAGCTCCCAGACTTCTCCAGCCAGCTTAGCTGGCTGGAGAATTCTGGGAGCTGAAGTCCTTCAGACTTAAAGTTGCAAAGGTTGGGGACCCCTGGTTTATAGTATGCGGCTCTTTGGCAGATAGGCAAGTCCTATGAATGTGATCCATCAAACAATGGCACAAACTCTCCTCTTTGACTTAGTTTATCATCCCGTGTGTTTTGCGAACGCCAATGAAAGCGTCGGTCACAAACCAAGGGGATTTATTTCTTTATCTATGCCAAACGTACAAAGACTTCCCTGGGCCTCTTCTTCTGCATAACAGACCTGCGAGGTAGGTTGAGGGGAGGGAGGGAGGGAAAGAGAGAGAAGAGAAAGACAGAGAAAAAGAGAGAGAAATGAGAGAGGAGAGACAGAGAGAAAAAGAGAAGAGTGACAGAGAGAAAGAGAAAAGAGACAGAGAAAAAAGAGAAAGACAGAGAGAAGACAGAGAGAAAAAGAGAGAAAAATGACAGAGAAGAGAGAGAGAGAGAAAAGAGACAGAAGAGGAGAGATAAAAGAAAAAGAGACAGAAAAAAGACAAAGCGAGAAAATAGACAGAGAGGAGAGACAAAGAGAGACAGAGAAGAGACTGAAGAAAGAGACAGAGAGAAAAAAGAGACAGAGAAAAAGAGAAGAGACAGAGAAGAGAAGAGAGAGATAAAAGAGAGAGAGAGAAAAGAGACAGAAGAAAAAGAGAGACAGAGAAAAAAGAAAGTGAGAAGAGAGACAGAGAAGAGACAGAAGGGAGACAGAAAAAAAGAGACAGGCAGAAAAAGAGAAGAGAAAGAGACAGAGAGATAAAAAAAGACAAGAGACAAGAGAAAGAGACCGAGAGGACAGAAAAGAGACAGACAGACAAGAGAGAGACAAAGAGAGAGAGACAAGAGAATAGACAGAAGAGAGACAGAGATAAAAGAGACAGAGAAAAGAGAAAGAGACCAAGAGAGACAGAGAAGAGACAGAAGAGAGAGAGGAAAGAGACAGAGAAGAGACAAAGAAAGTCTCTTCCCCCAGAACCCACTCTGTGCCGGTGATTTACTAAAGCATCCCCCCTCCAATGGAAAGGAGGCCACGCAGCACTCCTTTCCTTTACACTAAAGTTAATAGCGCGGCGGGAAAGAAGGGAGTGAGTGAGTGAGACACAGAGACAGAGAGTTAGTGTGTGACCTCACCCCAATTCAACCTTGCTCGCACCTTTGCGGGTGGCCGGCCGGCCGGCCGGCCGAGCGAGCCAGCGAGCGGGAGCGCACGCACAATCGCCCCCCCCCGCCAAGAAAGGCACGTGTCCTCTCCACCCCCACCCTTCCCCCAGCCGCGCGCAAAGCCTTTGATCCGGACCCCAATGTCAGCTAATGAGGGGGGAGGGGGAGGCATCGCGGACTCCCAACTTTCTCCAAGCTGGAAACTGGGGGGGGGGGGGGGGGCGGGGGGAGAGGGAGTGGAAGGAAAACTGAAAGAAGAGGAAGGGGGAGAAATCTGGTCTGCCACCCCCCCGCCGCGCCTGTGTGCATGCATGTATGCATGCATGCGCGTGTGTGCGTGAGTCCCACGCAGGCGCGCGCCCGCTTGGCGAGGAGGGGGTTCAAAGCGCATCTTCCCCACCCCCTACCCCTTTTTTTTTGCCGTGGGGGGGGGGGGGAGACTTTTGCAACGCAGAGGGGGAAGGAAGGGGGTTGCAAGGCGGAGGGGAAGGGGATTCCTTTGCAACGCCGCCCCCTTTCCTCCTCTCCAACTCCCACCCTGCAGCTTCTGGTTGGCAGGCATGCGGGGGAGGAGGAAGAAGAGGAGGAGGAAGAAGAAGAGGAGAAGGAGGAGGAGGGGGGGGGAGAAGAACTGCGGAGGCAAGCCCCGGTGGGCTCTTCCACCCGCCCCTCCCTTCCTCCGATCTTGCAACTCCAACCCACCCAAGAGGCTCGGGCAAAGGGGGTGGCGGCGGTGGCTTCGTTTGACGCGGGGAGAGCGCACCGCGGCTTTTAGGAAGTCAATCGCTGGGGCCGGGGGACGCGTGCGCAGTGGAGACCCTGCCAGCAAGGGATTTTTTTTTTCTTTTTAATTTTTTTTTTGCCTTTCCTTTTCTCTCTCTCTCTCTCTCTCTTTCTTTCAGAGCTTGCTTTCCAACAGCCCTCCCCCTCCTCCCATTTCTCTTTGCTCCGAGGGGCATCGAAATCTGGAGCGTGGGATTTTTTTGGGGGGTGGGGGGTGGGGGGAGAGAAGGAGGAAAGAAAAAGAGGGGAGGGGGGAAGAGAGATCGGGCACGGATGCGCCGGGATTCAGCCAGCGCGGAGGCTCGCGGGGGCCTCGGAGGCAGGGGGAGGTGAGTAGGGGTCCAGCCCTTTTTTTTACAAAAAAAATATTATTATTGCTTTGAAGGGTGGGGGTTATTTTGCCCAGCCAGCGGTCGGTCCGGAGGGAAAGCAGCCACTCTGTGCTCTCGGGGCAGGGAAGGGAGGGGGGGGGGCAGAAGGGGTGTTCCCTTGAGGTGGGGGGGGGGGAGAGAGAGAGGGGGGGGGGAGATCAGGCACGGACTGCAATGAGAACCTGCCTTGGCATCGCACCCCAATCCCCCCTCCCCAGCGCCCCTGCGGCTCTTCCTTGTTTCCCTCGCTTTGCTTTGGCGCCGGTGGGTTCGGTTTGGGGGGGGGGCGGTCTTGAATGAAGACTCCCCCCCCCTCAGGGAGATTGCAAAGCGACCAAGTCACCCCGCAGACCAACCACCCACTTCCCGGCGAAGACAAGCCAGTGTGCCGGTTGCAACGGAGCCCCCTCCTCCTTTGCAAAGCCCCTGGGGTGGCAGGAGGAGGATTTGGGGCGGGGGGAGGCAGGAGGAGGACCAACCGGGCTGGGATGGGGGTGGAAATGGAGGGTGGAGAGAGAGGGTCCTGCATTGCCAACCCAGCCCGCCTGTCTCCCCCCCCCCGGGGGGGGGAAGCGCGCAAGCCTCCGAAAATGAAAGCCATGTGCGCTGTGTTGCAAGCCATTGCGCGGTGGGGACCGGAAAGCAGGGCGTCCCCGGGCGCCAGGTTGCAAAAGGTGGTGCCCATCCAGGCTTGTATATGTGTGTGTGTGTGTGTCTCCCCGCGCGCGCCCCCTGCCCAGCTTTGACCCGATGGTTGGGTGGGTAGGGGGGCTGCTTTTCTTTACCCCCACCCCCAGGAGTTGTGAGCCGGGGGGTTGGGCTAGATGACCTCCAAGGTCCCTTCCCACCCTTGTTAAGTCCGGTACTCCTTGCTTGATTTCGTCAAGCCTGAATTAGATAGCCGGTAGAAGCAATAGGCACGGTGATGGCTACGTGAACATGGATGCTAATGCAAGGGGGCTCTTATTTATTTTTTTATTTTTTTATTAAATTTATACCCCGCCCTTCTCCTTGTAAGGACCCTGTCTTAGGACAGGGAAGGTGGGCACGGTTATTGCAGGGGCCCTTAAAGACCCCTTATTAGGCATGGGGGAGGGGGGAGGTCGACGGGAGACAGTCTTAATGAAGGTGAAAGTTTTTTGGTGGGGGGGGGGCGCTTTGGGGGATCCAAACCCCCAGAGTGGAGTAATGCATTCCCAAGCATTGGCCACTCTGGTGAAGAAGCCTGGCCATCCATTTAAAAATGCCAATTAAATTGAAATGATGAAAGATGCCCTCCCCCACCCCACCCCACCCGAAGGCTCTACCTTCCCCCTCCGCTAGGTTGCAATCCTCTTTGCAGTGTGTGTGTGTGTGTGTGTGTGTGTGTGGAGGGGGGAATTCCCTTCCTGGATGTTGCCAGAAAAAAAAAAGGAGGGGGGTTCCCTTCCTTTGCCCGCCCCACCCTGGATTGTTGAGCATCCTCCGCTGGGGGGGTGGGGGGGTGGGAATCCCTGCCTTTTGCAAGAGAGCCAAACAGGCATGCTGCCCCCTTTTATTTATTTTTATTTTTTGCAAAGCGGGAAATCTTGCCACGGGGATGACAGACGGGGATTTCCCCCCCTCCCTTTGGTGTCTTCCAAAAGCGCATTGGCAGGGCGCTCCCCATCCTTGCATGGAAACCCGACTTAAGTGGCAAAGGTCTGGAGTCGTCGTCTTCTTTCCCCACACTCCTCTTGCCCTGTGATGGGTGCCTGTTTTTTGGGGCAGCGACCTGGGGAATCACCCCGCGGAATCCGGGCCCTTTGGATCCCGGCGGTGGGGTGTTTTCTTAAGCAGGGGTCTCCAACCTTTGCAACTTTAAGTCTGAAGGACTTCAGCTCCCAGACTTCTCCAGCCAGCTTTGCTGGCTGGAGAATTCTGGGAGCTGAAGTCCTTCAGACTTAAAGTTACAAAGGTTGGGGACCCCTGTTCTTAAGGATTAATGAAAGGTTTTTTTTAAGGTATTTATTTTTACCACCTCCGGTGGTGCGCGAACGGTTTGATTCCCGGGTCTCCTACAGCTCAGCACCAATAAACATAACGGTGTTATTCCTAGTGATTGCATTTTTCATTTCTCAGTTTGACTCGCCTGTCATTTCTACTCTCCTCTTTCAATTCTAAACCTTCTCATGGTTCTGCCATGTATTCACCTTCACATCTGTTTTTGCTATTTCCCCCCCCCCCCCGCTTATTTTCTACCTCTATTTTAGCCCCCCCTCCCCCCGCTTCCTCTATCATTCTATTATTCAAAGATGTGATCGATCCTTTTTTTCATTATTCAATACTAGCCTTCCCGGCCACACGTTGCTGTGGCCCAGTCAGGAGGGACACAACCCTCATCAATCCCTCTACCTCCCTACCTACCTACCTATTGTATTTCTCCCTCCCTCTCTCTATCCATTTACCTACCTACTTACCTACTGTATTTCTCCTTCCCTCTCTCTATCCCTCTACCTACCTACTGTATTTCTCCTTCCCTCTCTCTATCCCTCCACCTACCTACTGCATTTCTCCCTCCCTCCCTCTATCCCTATAGCCGCCTACCTACCTACTGTATTTCTCCCTCCCTCTCTATCCATCTACCTACCTACCTACCTATTGTATTTCTCCCTCCCTCTCTCTATCCCTATAGTTGCCTACCTACCTACCTACTGTATTTCTCCTTCCCTTTCTCTATCCCTCTACCTACCTACTGCATTTCTCCCTCCCTCTCTCTCTATCCATCTACCTACCTACCTACCTACCTACCTATTGTATTTCTCCCTCCCTCTCTCTATCCCTATAGTTGCCTACCTACCTACCTACTGTATTTCTCCCTCCCTCTCGCTATCCATCTACCTACCTACCTATCTATTGTATTTCTCCCTCCCTCTCTCTATCCCTATAGCTGCCTACCTACCTACTGTATTTCTCCCTCTCTCCCTCTACCTACCTACCTACTGTATTTCTCCCTCTCTCTATCCCTCTACCTACCTACCAACCTACCTACTGCATTTCTCCCTCTCTCTCTCTATCCCTATAGCTGCCTACCTACCTACCTACTGTATTTCTCCCTCTCTCCCTCTACCTACCTACCTACTGTATTTCTCCCTCTCTCTATCCCTCTACCTACCTACCTACTGCATTTCTCCCTCTCTCTCTCCCTCTACCTACCTACCTACTGCATTTCTCCCTCTCTCTCTCCCTCTACCTACCTACCTACTGCATTTCTCCTTGAAATACAGTGGGTATTATGACATTTTGTATTATGTCATCCTGTGGCTCACTGCTCTCTCTGTATCCATCTACCTATATTTTTTCCTTTTCCGTTGCGTGTACCTGGCACAGGTGCGACATTTCCACAATCTATAACATTGGTGCCGTATTTGAAAGGAACGTTGTGTGAAAATTTGGAAGCGATCGGTGCAGTCAGTACTTTCGGAGATTAGCGGTTTTGAACAAACTCTTGTTACGTTTTTATTGATATAGATTTCAGCATGCACGTCTACCGGGTTTCCCCGAAAAGAAGACACGGTCTTATTTTCTTTGGACCTCCAAAATATGGCCTGGGCCTTATTATCGGGGGGGGGGTTGTTATTGTTTTGGGGTTGCCGGGCGGCTGCTTATTATCGGGGGGGGGGGTTGTTATTGTTTTGGGGTTGCTGGGCGGCTGCTCTCTTGCAAGCAGGTTCCCGAAGAGCCTGGCGTGGGGACGGGAGGACGCGGGCACAGCCTTGGGGGGGGGGGGGGGAACGGCTGCGTTGCGCTGTCGCAGCCTCCCGAAGGCATCAAGCCCCACAAGCGCCTGTCCCTCCCCCCCCCTTCCTGGCTCCTGCCTAGGTCAGTGAGTGGCTCTCTGCCTGGCTGGAGGGGAGGGGCTGTCCAAGAGGCTTTTTTGGGAGGGGGGGGGAGAGGGCTTATATTTTTGCCCACCCCAAAAACCTGGTGTGGTCTTTATTTTCAGGACATGTTGTATTTTCGGGGAAACCCGGTAGCATCGATTGTTGTCTTAAATGCCTTTATCAAGTGGCTTCATCCTAGCTCAGGGGTGGGCAAACTTTGCAACTTTAAGTCTGAAGGACTTCAGCTCCCAGACTTCTCCAGTCAGCAAAGCTGGCTGGAGAAGTCTGGGAGCTGAAGTCCTTCAGACTTAAAGTTGCAAAGTTTGCCCACCCCTGTCCTAGCTTTTCCCTGTTAAATCACATTTTTTTAAATACGTATTTAATAATACCCTTATGCAGATTCTCTTGATCGAGTTTTACCAACTATTTTTTCGGCCTCTAAATTAAAATATACCGGCGGAGGGTTGTTGTCGATCTTTTTTTCCTTCGCCTTAAAAGGGATCGGTGGTTTGGAAAAGGGATCTGGGGCTGCATCCAGTCGGTCGCTTTACACCTTTTGCAGTTTGTGTGTGTGTGGGGGGAAAAAATAGCTGAATCGGCTGTCATGCTTTTTACAGGACTGTTGCAGCCTCGGTCATTCTGACAGGTCATAGATTGGAGGATCGATCCTATAATGCAGTGGTTCTCAACCTCCCCAATGCCGCGACCCTTTAATACACTTCCTCATGTTGTGGTGACCCCCAACCATAAAATTGGTGTCTCGGTTCCTAAGACCATCGGAAATATGTGTTTTCCGATGGTCTTAGGTGACCCCTGTGAAAGGGTCGTTCGACCCCCCAAAGGGGTCGCGACCCACAGGTTGGGAACCGCTGCTGTAATGTGGGGCATTGGTTCCTTGGCACATTAAATCTGGGTGTTGAGGTTGTCCGGTCTTTTGGGCCTAATAAATGCAGCTCGAACTATCTCTCTTCATTTTCATGCAATGCAATCAGGATAGAGCTGGAAGGGAGCCTTGAAGGTCTTCTAGTCCAACCCCCTGCTCAAGCACGAGACCCTGGCCTATGCCGTTTCAAACTCTTTTTAAGTGGCTGTCCAATGTCTTCTTTAAAACTTCCAGTGTTGGATCACCCGCAACGTCTGGTGGCAAGCTGTCCCATTGGTTAATTGACCTATTAGGAAGTTTCTCCTTCATTCCAGGTTGCTTCTCTCCTTGGTTAGTTTCCATCCATTGTTTTCGTGTCCTGCCTTCTGGTGCTTTGGGGAAGAGGTGGACCAGTGGTGGGTTTCTGCAGGCTCGCACCTACTCGCAAGAGCCGGTTGGTGAAATTTAGAGAACCGGTGAGAGGGGGTTCCACCGGCGTACCTGGAAGTAAATCTGGCCCGCCGCTGCCAGTGACCCAACGGAAAGGAAAGGAAAGAAGGAAGGAAAGAGAGAGAGAGAGAGAAAGAAAGAAAGAATTTATCATCACAATTGAGTCCAAAATTTTGATTGCTAAGCAAGAGCGTTGTTAAATGAGTTTCGCCACATTTTAAAAGGTGGCCACTCCCACCCTGTCACATGACTGCCAAGCCACGCCCACAAAATAGGCCACACCTACAGAGTAGGTTCTAAAAAATTTGAAACCCACCACTGAGGTGGACCCTCTCTTCTGGGCTGTGTACCAACATCGGGCTGCCAGAAAACACGCCCTGCAAAGAACAGAAACAGAATAACAGAGTTCGAAGGGGCCTTGTAGGTCATCTAGTCCAACCCCCTGCTTGAGCAGGAGACCCTACACCATTTCTGACAAATGGCAGGCCAGTCTCTTCTTAAAAGCCCCAAGTGGTGAAGTTCCCACAACTTCTGAAGGCAATTTCTGTTCCATCGGTTGATTGTTGTCACTGTCAGAAAGTTCCTCCTTATTTCCAGATTGAATCTCTCCTTGGTCAGTTTCCATCCATTATTCCTTGTCTGGCCCTCAGGTGCTGTAGAAAACAGCTTGACCCTCTTCCTCTCTGGGGCAGCCCCTCAAATATTGGAAGATGCTCTCCTGTCTCCCCTGGTCCTCCTCTTCACTAGACTAGCCATGCCCAGTTCCTACAACCGTTCTTCGTATGTTTTAGCCTCCAGGCCTTTAACAATCTTAGTTTCTCTTCTTTTTTCCAAAGCTTTCAACATCTTTTTTTTCCTTTTTTATGGAGACTAAAACTGGATGCATTATTCCAGGTATGGTCTTAGTAATGTGCTATTTGGTGCAACTGGAAAGCATCACATTGTAGAAAAATGGACCCGCGCTTCACCTCTTGGCAACATAAGTCTCATCTGTCACTCCTTTTTTTTAACAACATCTTGAGTTCTGGAGGGAATCCGGTTTAAGCCAGGAATGGCCAGTGGCAAGACAGGAAGGCATCTAATGGACAGAAGTGCTTTGGTGTGTATTTTTTCATTTATTTATTTATTTATATTCGATTTATATACCACGCCTTTCTCCATCGAGATGGACTCAGGGCGGTGCACAGGGGATTAAAAATCACCAATAAATAACAATAAATACAATAATAATATTTAAAATGAATTAAATTAAGAACCTGTGCGAAAAATAATCCCATTAAGATTCTAAAATCCATTTACTAGTTAGCTAAGATTATGTCGCGTCTGAGCTCTAAGCTAGACCGGCTTGGTGGAAAAGATACGTCTTGAGTGAGCGGCGAAAGAGGGGAAGGTCCGTGATAGTACGAAGTTCGGGGGGTAGGTCGTTCCAGAGGGATGGCCCTGCCACCGAAAAGGCCCTTCCCCTGGGCACCGCCAGCCGGCATTGACCAGCGGTTGGCACCCTGAGGAGGCCCTCCCTATGGGAGTGGATTGGTCGGTGGGAGGTGTGTGGCAGGAGACGGTCCCTCAAATAACTAGGCCCCGTGCCATTTAAAGATGGTAACAAGCACCTTGAAGCACACCCGGAAGGCCACCGGTAGCCAGTGCAGCTCGCGCAGGAGAGGTGTCACATGGGAGCATCGCGATGCTCCCAGAATCCCCCGCGTGGCCGCATTCTGCACTAACTGGAGCCTCCGGATGCACCTCAAGGGGAGCCCCATGTAGAGAGCATTACAATAGTCTAGGCAGGACGTGACAAGCGCTTGAGTGACAGTGCGGAGGGCGTCCCGGTCAAGGAAGGGGCGCAACTGGCGTACCAGGTGTACCTGGTAAAAAGCCCCCCTGGTCACGGCCGTCACATGGTCATCCAAGGATAGCCGTGAATCCAGGAGGACGCCTAAGTTGCGAGCCCTTTCCACGGGGGCCATTGACTCACCCCCGATGACCAGCGATGGAATCAGCTGGTTGTGCCGGGACGCCGGGAACCACAGCCACTCGGTCTTGGACGGGTTGAGCCGAAGTGTGTTAACTCCCATCCAGACCCGCACGGCTTCCAGACACCGTATGTGTTTGTGTGTGTGATGACAATGGTGGAGGTGGTGCAACCATTTAAAATTGGAAGCTGTAAATATCCAAAGGATGTGGCTGTCATTGAAAAAAGAAATGACCCTATCGACGACAGTGGTTGGGTGTCACAGAATGAATCCCATGTTCACCTCTGGGACAAGGAATTCCACTGCTTCTCTCTTTTTTAAAGAGTTTTATTATTTTTTAGTTACCAAAATAAACGTGCCATCTTTCCTTATGCAGTGTGTCATCTTGCCAACATCTAAATGCAACATCCTTCCTCTTTTGCTACATCTTTCACATTCATATTAACATTATTTCCCTAAGCTTAGTAACTATATAAATAAAAATGTAACTATGAGTTTGTTCAAAACCGCTAATCTCCGAAAGTACTGCACCGATTGCTTCCAAATTTTCACACAACGTTCCTTGCAAGTACCGCACCAATGATATATATAGATTGTGCAGATGTCACACCTGTGCCAGGTACACAAAACGGAAATGTAAAAAATTGTA
Source organism: Rhabdophis nuchalis (assembly GCA_039707465.1). NCBI lineage: Eukaryota > Metazoa > Chordata > Lepidosauria > Squamata > Natricidae > Rhabdophis > Rhabdophis nuchalis. Next base: position 7,979,446 of record CM077644.1, on the reverse strand, counting down.
AAAAAGGTAGGTAGATGGATACAGAGAGAGCAGTGGGCCACAGGTATTATGTCATCCTTTATGACATAAAATACTCTGTCCATAAGATTCAAGGAGAAATACAGTAGGTAGGTAGGTAGGCAGCTCGGGAATTCTGGGAGTTGAAGTCCAAAAGGCTTTTAAGAGTTGCCATTTGTTAGGGCACGCGAGGAGCTGCCCTGTCAGCTGGCTAATGTGCATGTGTGCACTGGCCAGCTGACTTCAGCCTTACAATACAATACAATAGCAGCGTTGGAAGGGACCTTGGCGGTCATCTAGTCCAACCCCCTGCCTAGGCAGGAAGTCCTATACCGTTTCAGACAAATGGCTATCCAACATCTTAAAGACTTCCAGTGTTGGGGCATTCACAACTTCTGGAGGCAAGGATTTGCCAATTAACTTATGGTTAATTGTTCTCACTGTCAGGAAATTTCTCCTCAGTTCTAAGTTGCTTCTCTCCTTGATTAGTTTCCACCCATTGCTTCTTGTTCTTTTGCGACCTGACAAGCAAAGTCAGTGGGGCAACTAGATTCACTTAACAACTGTGGGAAGAAAGGTCGTAACATGGGGGCAAACCTCACGGAACCTATGTCTCGCTCAGCAATTTGGGACTCAGTTGTGGTCTTAAGTCGAGGACTTACCTGTGTTTCTCAGCCTTGGCTGCTTTAACACGAGCAGACTTCAACTCCCAGAATTCCCCAGCCAGCTGGCTGGGGAATTCTGGGAGTTGAAGTCCGCTCGTCTTAAAAGCAGCCAAAGGCTGAGAAACACTGATCTAGACCAGTGGTTCTTAACCTGGGCAATATTGCCCCCCAGGCAGTGGTGGGTTTCAATTTTTTTTAGAACCTACTCTGTAGGTGTGGCCTATTCTGTGGGTGTGGCTTGGCAGTCATGTGACAGGGTGGGAGTGGCCACCTTTTAAAATGTGGTGAAACTCATTTAACAACGCTCTTGCTTAGCAACCAAAATTTTAAACTCAATTGTGATGATAAATTCTTTCTTCCTTCCTTCCTTCCTTCCTTCCTTCCTTCCTTCCTTCCTTCCTTCCTTCCTTCCTTCCTTCCTTCCTTCCTTCCTTCCCTTTCCTTTCCTTTCCTTTCCTTCCCGTTGGGTCACTGGCAGCGGCGGGCCAGATTTACTTCCAGGTAGGCCGGTGGAACCCCCTCTCACCGGTTCTCTAAATTTCACCAACCGGCTCTCGCGAGTAGGTGCGAGCCTGCAGAAACCCACCACTGCCCCCAGGGGGCGATTTTGTTTTTCAGGGGGGCGAAGGAATGGAAGAGGCGATATGGGGGCGATGGAGCGAGAAGTTTTGGGGGACACTTGAGACTTTTTTCGTACAGTGAACCGCTGTATATCTGTCGTACAAAAACATCAGATTGCTCGCTATTAGTGGGTTGAACTGTGTTTTAAAATGTTCCTCCAGGTAGCTTCAGTACAGAACGCTGTACATATGTGAATACACACCCCGTTTATTTGCGGGATCGCATCCTGCCCCATACATCTCTTTGGCCGATTTGCTGCCAGAGAGAGGGACTTCTCCGGGTGCCGTCCACCAGGCAATGCCAGCGGGCGACGCCCAGGGGAAGGGCCTTCTCTATGATGGGCCCGACCCTCTGGAACGACCTACCCCCGGATATTAGAACGACTACAGACCTCCGCGCTTTCCGCCAAAAATTAAAAACCCATCTGTTCCATCAGGCCGGCTTGGCCTAATTTATGCTTCTCGCCCCAGTCTGTATTTTCAAATTGTTCTATTTGGTTTTTAATGGGCTGCAATTTTAATTGTTCTTAAAATTTTAGTACAGGCTAATTTAATTCGTTTTTAATCTTGTTATGTATTGTATGTTTTTAGATGGTTTTTAATTTTCCTGTACACCGCCCCGAGTCCCTTTGGGGGGTTATAAATGTAATAAATTATTATTATTATTATTATTATTATTATTATTATTATTATTATTATTATTATTATTATTATTATTATTATTATTATTATTATTATTATTATTATTATTATATTCGTGCGCCTTGCGCAGCCGCCTCTATCACTCTACCCATGCAGTGGTGCACCATTGGCCTTTTTACAGTGCGCACGACTATATATTTTCCTCGAATCTTCATTTAGTTTCAGAGTTTTTGTCTTGAAATTAGTTGTTCCTGCATTGTGGTTTGTTACTATGCCCTTTTTATGTTTCTTCTTGCGTCTTAAAAATTCACTTGTCATTAAATCACTACATGTTTTTTGGGGGGCATTTCATTTAGTTTCAGTTGCATTTTGTTTTCAGGGGTCGTTGCATTTAAGTGTCATTGCATTAGCTGTAATACATGTATCACGAAGTTTGGGAGTAAAGAGATGGGTAGCATTAGAATTTTGAGATATGGGAGAAAGACTTGAAATAAATTATCGGCATTGAAATGTCCTGATGACAATTTTAAAGACTCTTAAAGAATCTTAAAGACAATTTTAAAGAATTTTAAAGACAATTTTAAAGAATCTTAAAGACAATTTTAAAGACAATTTTAAAGAATCTTAAAGAAAATTTTAAAGAATCTTAAAAACAATTTTAAAGACAATTTTAAAGAATCTTAAAGACAATTTTAAAGAATCTTAAAGACAATTTTAAAGAATTTTAAAGACAATTTTAAAGAATCTTAAAGACAATTTTAAAGACAATTTTAAAGAATCTTAAAGACAATTTTAAAGACAATTTTAAAGAATCTTAGACAATTTTAAAGAATTTTAAAGACAATTTTAAAGAATTTTAAAGACAATTTTAAAGAATCTTAAAGACAATTTTAAAGACAATTTTAAAGAATCTTAAAGACAATTTTAAAGAATTTTAAAGACAATTTTAAAGAATCTTAAAGACAATTTTAAAGACAATTTTAAAGAATCTTAAAGACAATTTTAAAGAATTTTAAAGACAATTTTAAAGAATCTTAAAGACAATTTTAAAGACAATTTTAAAGAATTTTAAAGACAATTTTAAAGAATCTTAAAGACAATTTTAAAGACAATTTTAAAGAATCTTAAAGACAATTTTAAAGAATCTTAAAAGACAATTTTAAAGAATCTTAAAGACAATTTTAAAGAATTTTAAAGACAATTTTAAAGAATCTTAAAGACAATTTTAAAGAATCTTAAAGACAATTTTAAAGACAATTTTAAAGAATCTTAAAGAAAACAAAAAATGGGCTTGCATAAATTGAAGAATTCTTTCCCTGTGTTGTGATTGAGAGGTGATGTTGGGGGAGTGGTGGGTGGGCGATGATCACTTCCTCAATGGCTCAAGAGGGCGATTCTTTCAAAAAAGTTAAGAACCACTGGATTAAAACAACTCCCTTGGCCCAATCTGGATGCATTTGGACTATACTTCCCCCCTCCCACCCCAAACTGCTTGCTAGGCGTCCTGGACGTTGTAGTTCAGGCGAGAAAAAGGATTTTGACAGCCTGTCCCTTTGCAAGACATCCGTAGCCTCCTGCAAATTGTTTGAAGTGGCATTCATCCTGCTTGGGGGGGGGGAAAAATCAAATCTTATTATCCAAGCCGAATATTCCACGCCGGCTTTCTTGAATTCCATCAGCCAAAAGGATGTGGCTTCGGAATTGCTTGTCTGTTGCAAATTTCCGCGATGCAGAATTTTTCTGACACGGCCGTGAAGAATAACGCTGGCCGAGGATGCGCAAAACGAAGGATGCGTCTTTTTTTTAATGCTGTCAAACGCCTTTTCGCCTCTCCCGTTTGTGAAGTTGTGTTGCAACATAACCTTTCAAGTGAAAGTGACCCCTCCAGCTGGATTCCCGTTTCGACCTTCCCAAAATAGAGATGGGTCTTTCTTGAAAGTAGCTCATGTTGAACAATTGACCAGACTGAAACACTTCTTTCCTTACTAGCTGATGGGGTCTGAACTCCTTGCAACAAACCAGGGAAGGGACCTTGGTGTCCTGGTGGGCAGCTCAATGAAGGTGTCAACCCAGTGTGCCGCAGCAGTGAAAAAAGCAAACTCATTGCTAGGGATCCTTAGGAAGGGTATAGAAAATAAGTCAGCAAGTGTCATTTTGCCTCTTTACAAATCTGGTGAGGCTCCATCTGGAGTATTGTGTACAGTTCTGGTCACCATACCTTCCGAAGGATATTATGGAAATGGAGAAGGTGCAGAGGAGGGCAACAAGAAGGATTAGGGGGCTGGAACACCTTCCTTACCATCTGAGGCTGCAACGGCTGGGCCTCTTCACTCTAGAACGACGGCGCCTGAGAGGTGACCTGATTGAAGTCTATAAAATCATGCACGGTGTGGACAAAGTAAGAAAGGAAAAACTGTTTTCCCTATCGCACAACACTAGAACTAGGGGGCCCTCCATGAAACTTTTGATAGCTAGACCTCAAACAAATAAGAGGAAGGACTTTTTCACCCAGAGGATCCCTGGTCTATGGAACTCCCTGCCAGAAGAAGTGGTGACAGTTGTCAGCCTCGACACCTTTAAGAAAGGATGAGATGAGTTCATGGAGAACAAGGGTATCCATGGCTATCATGATGGATGCCTAAGGACACCCTCCGGGTTGGAGAGATAGGCAGGATATCTCTCAATGCCATTTGCAGGGAATCATAAGCAGGTGAAGACATCTGCTTGGGAAGACCCTGAAGCAAATAGGGAGCCACTGTGGGAGACAGAATGCTGGACTGGATGGGCTGTGGCCTGTTCCAGCAAGGCTGTTCTTATGTTCTTATGTTCTTACTAGCTGATAACCCGGTGTTGCCCAGGTATTTATTTATCCTATCCTAAGGATTTCTAATGTTGGATTTTCCCCCTTACCAGAGTAAGCCCCCTTTTGGAGTACTGCGAAGCCGTTACCATGGCAACTCCACTGTGCTGCACAGGAGAAGCCATTTTACGCCAGTACAGTAGAAGCCATTTGAAGGCACAACAGGCTGTATCTTAACAGAACACCCCCCCCAAGGGGGTGTTATGGGGTGTCTTATCCCCACGGTATTTGTCTCCAGAGAATCTGTGTACCAAATTTGGTTGAAATTGCTCAAGGCATTCCACAGTTATGCTGGAACATACACACACACAACGCCATTTTTATGTTTATTTATTTTTATTTATTTTATAGTCGAATTTATATAACCGCACCCTCTCCCCAAAACCACGGATGATCTCACCCAGCGGCTTCATGTATGCATTGAACAGGAGCGGCGAGAGGACCGACCCCTGAGGCACCCCACAAGCGAGGGGTCTTGAGGTCGACCTCTGCCCTCCTGCCAACACAAATTGCGATCGGACGGAGAGGTAGGAGGAGAATCACCGTAAAACAGTGCCCCTCACCCCCAACCCCTCCAGCGGTGCAATAGGATACCATGGTCGATGGTATCAAAAGCCGCCGAGAGATCTAACAGGACCAGGATGGAGGAACAACCCCGATCTCTGGCCCTCCAGAGATCATCCACCAACACGAACAATGCCGTCTCAGTGCTGTGCCCGGGCCGGAAGCCGGACTGGCGCGGATCCAGACAATCAACTTCCTCCAGGTGATGGGGAAACTGTTGTGCCACCACACTCTCAACAACCTTCGCTAGAAAATGAAGGTTGGAGACTGGACGATAGTTTTCCAACAATGCTGGGTCCAGGGAAGGCTTCTTGAGGAGGGGTCTCACCATCGCCTCTTTAAGGGAGGCCGGCAAGAACCCCTCACTCAGAGAAGCGTTGACTAACTCCTGGAGCCAGCCTCATGTAACCTCCCAGGCTGCCAGTACAAGCCAGGAGGGACACGGGTCCAATAAACATGTGGTGGCTCTCAGTCGCCCACGTAACCTGTCCATATCTTCGGAAGCAACAGAGTCAAACTCCTCCCAGAATGGTATCTCAAGACCAGCTTCCGACAATCCCTCTAGACCACTCTCGGTGGAGATCAGCTCGTTCCGAATCTGAGCGATTTTATCCTGCAGATAAACACCAAATTCCTCTGCTCGACCCTGCAGAGGGGCTTCCCGCGGCCTCTGTTGAAGGATGTCTAGTTTAATGAAAAGAAGGACTAGGGGAGACATGATAGCAGTCTTCCAAGATCTCAGGGGTTGCCCCAGAGAAGAGGGAGTCAAGCTATTCTCCAAGGCACCTGAAGGTAGAACAAGAAGCAGTGGGTGGAAACTAATCAAGGAGAGAAGCAACTTAGAACTGAGGAGAAATTTCCTGACAGTTAGAACAATGAATCAGTGGAACAGAAGTTGCCTCCAGCACTGGAAGTCTTCAAGAAGATGTGGGATAGCCATTTGTCTGAAATGGTATAGGGTTTCCTGCCTAGGCAAAGGGTTGGACTAGATGACCTCCAAGGTCCCTTCCAACTCTGCTATTGTATTGTGTTGTATGTCATAAAACGCTTTAGGATAATCCTAGACCTTGGGGTGTGAAACTCAAGGCCGATGGGGTCAGATATGGCCCATGGGCTGCTTAGATCTGGCCCACAGGGCCGGCCTGAAACCAACAAAGGAGATAGGGAGGAGGAGGGAAATAGAAGGGGAGAGGAGGAGTGGAGAGAAGAGGAGAGGAAGGGGAAGTAGAGAAGAGGAATGGCAGAGGGAAGAAAAGAGGTAGGGAGGAGGAGAGGGAAATAGAAGGGACAGGAGAAGTAGGAGAGAGAGAAGAAGGAGAGAGGAAGGGGAAGTAGAGAAGAAAGAGATGGTAGAGGGGAAAAAGGAGGTAGGGAAGAGGAGAGAGGGAGAGGAGGTAATGTCATAGAACAGGGTATTTATTATTATTTATTATTTTATTAAATTTATAGACCGCCCCCTCTCCCCCATGGGGACTCGGGGCGGTGCACAGGAAATTAAAAATCCAATAAATACAACAATATACAAAATATTAAAACCGAATTAATAATAATAATAATAATAATAATAATAATAATAATAATAATAATAATAATAATAATAATAATAATAATAATAATAAAAATAAATTTTATTTATAACCCGCTCTCTCTCCCCGAAGAGACTCGAGGCGGGGCACAGGGAATTAAAAAACAATTAAAACAGACAAAGTACAAAATTAAAATCGAATTAAACTTACCCTGCGCTAAAAACTTCTATGAAATTAAAACTATCCCTAAAAACCCCTTAACAATTTAAAATTTGAATTACCCTAGGCAAGCCAAACGGAAGAAATGTGTTTTTAATAGCTGTCGGAAGGAGCGGAGGTCCGTGGTTGTTCTGATTTCGGGGGGAAGGTTGTTCCAGAGGGTCGGGCCCGCCACAGAGAAGGCCCTTCCCCTGGGCGTCGCCCGCTGGCACAGCCGGACGGCACCCGGAGAAGTCCCTCTCTGTGGGAGCGAATCGACCGCAGGGATGTTAAATTACCCCGTGCTAAAATCAATATTAAAATCCCTAAAACCCTAACAATTACCCCTTAAAATTCTGATTAAACAATTTCTTTCTGCGGCTAGGTATATAAAAAATTAGGCCAGGCCGGCCTGATGGAAGAAGTGAGTCTTTAACTTCTGGCGGAAGGAGCGGAGGTCCGTCGTTGTTCTGATATCGGGGGGGGGGGGGTAGGTCGTTCCAGAGGGTTGGGCCCACCACAGAGAAGGCCCTTCCCCTGGGCGTCGCCCGCTGGCATTGCCTAGTAGACGGCACCCGAAGAAGTCCCTCTCTGTGGGAGCGAATCGGCCGAAGGGATGTATGGGGCATTACATGGTAAATGGAAAGCAGAAGAGCAAATGAGAGTTATTGCAGGTAGAGGGTGAGAAGAATTGATATAATATTGGATAATACCTAACAGTGTTTTTGTCAAGATGCAATGGTATAAAATAAAAATAAAAACTTTGGGGGGGGAAATGAAATTGAGTTTGACACCCCTACCCTAGACTCTGTATTAAAAGAAAGATTATTATTTTTGCTGATGCACTTCCAGCATTTCATCACTTTTGAAAGACCAAACATGTTCTTTATGATGATACATCCCTTCGTCCGATCCGCTCCCACAGAGAGGGCCTTCTCCGGGTGCCGTCGGCGGGGCAATGCCGGTTGGCGACACCCAGGGGAAGGGCCTTCTCTGTGGCGGGCCCGGCCCTCTGGAACGACCTACCCCCCGACCTTCGCACTATCTCGGACCTCCGCCTCTTCCGCTAACGTCTTAAGACGTATTTATTTCAGCAAGCCGGCCTAGGATAGCCCCCCGTTTCTGACTTTTTAAAAATAAATTATAATTTGGTAAGGTTTTAACATGGGTTTTAGCACGGGTTAATTAATTTAATATATTTTAACTGATATTTATTGTATTTTGTGGTTTTAAATAATGCCTATGCGCCGCCCTGGGTCCTAACAAGGAGAAGGGCGGGGTATAAATTTAATAAAATAAAAAAATTAAAAAAATGTATGACCTGGAAGCTGGATGCATTTTGTTAAGTTCACCCAATTTTTTTAAGTTTGTGGTACGTAGAAAGGTTTTTTGCCCTGGGATGCCCTGTTTCACCCAGTTCACGTTTACAGGAAGGAGATTTTTAATAATAATATACAATTCAGGGTGTCAAACAAAGCTTAAAAACAAACCTATGATGAACCCCCCCACGCCCCCTCAAGGAATTAGGCAGTTTTACAACAGGGTTTGCATGCAACTAAACCAGTTTTCTACAGCCATTTATGTCTGTGATGGCGAACCTATGGCATGTGTGCCAAAGATGACACGCAGACCCCGGTCTAAGGGCATGCGAGCGGTTGTCCCATGTCAGTGCCGTGCATGTGTGCACGGTTTTCGGTCTCTGCTGCGCATGCACAGGGTGCGGGGCATATGTATGGGGTGGGGAGTCATTTGTGCATGTCAGGGTCATGCTTGTTAGGATATTTATCCTTAGGTTGGGTTGACAGTATATATAAGCCAGTATTCTTAAAGAGTATATGTAGCTTTAAGAACTATCTTGAATTCCGATTGGCTGTGCTTCTCAGCTCTACCATATAAGGAAGCTCAGAAACACAATTCATTCCTTTTTCGATTCCTTTTGATTCCTGTGTTTACTGTTTGCCACTGAGGAGCTGAAGCGGAAGACTGAAGAAGTGTTTGTTTTGCATCACTATAAGATAACTGTGTTTTGGTGAAGGAATGTTATTGTTTTGAGAAGTTAGTATCACTGGTTGGAAGAAGTATTTTAGTTGCTACAAAGTAAAGACTATTTATTTTCTGACTATCACTGTTTTAGAGTTTGTGTGTGGTTAGTGCTTCTCAATTATTTTCTGTCATGCCCCCCTAGGAAGAAGAAAACATTTCGCGCCCCCCCGCGCGACTGTAAATAGTATCATCCGGGTCTAAAAGTCACACGGGCGGGTTTGGCTAATCAGGATAGAGCATCATGTCTATCCAATCGGGTCTGTTCTCCTCGAAAGGGAGGAGCATGCGCAGTCACAGAGAGATAAACACGGGGCTTGGCTTGTTATGACAGTGTTTGCCGAGGTCAAACGCGCCCCCCTTTACGGAGCCTCGCGCGCCCCACTATTTGAGAAGCACTGGGTTAAAGCAACGTATCTCCTTACTGTCCGGGATATTACACTATTCCGCATTTATTTCCTAACACTGGTTACGGGACCAGAGTTGCAACACTGGTTCTGAACCCAGAGTTGCTAACAATGCTGGCATGTGCGGGGGGGTTGTGCATGCATGCATACGGGGCGCATTGCCAAAAAGGTTCGCCATTGCTGGTTTATGTCACTGGCGCCACGATGTGATGGTTTAAACTGGTTTATAGGATGATGTCATTCAGCCATGACATCAGTCTGTTTAATTGGCAGGTGGGGAATAAGGGACACTCGGCGGCATAATCGGTCACTTAAATCAAGATTTCCTTTGTAATTCAGTAATGAGCTGAAGTGGGTTGTGAAGAGGCAACCCAGTGCTCCTCATGTGCACTACACAAAATTGAGTTCAGGTACCTGCTAATATTGTAGTGGCTTCTGTTAGCATCTCGCCATTCTTGGCGGCTTATATAGCTCATATTTCTAAGCCTTCCTTTTTTTTTTTAATGTTCAGGCTTTCCAAAGCGTTCTAATGCTGGAAGTCGATCAGCCAAAATAATAATCTTTCTTTTAATACAGAGTCTTAATCTACGCCCCAGGATTATCGTACGAGTGCAGTTGTTGTGTTGCTATTGTAACCTCTCTGGCTTTTGTTTGATGAGCTCTTTCGATGATAACGCGATAATTATAGTCGGCAATAATTGTAGAGGCCAAATTCCATTTCCCCCCTGCTCAGATCTGAATGACGGAATCGAAGGAAGATCAGGTATAGGAAAGTGCTCGGATGAGGACCCCCCCAATCGAGCCCCAAATTCCTGTTGCTAAGCGAGACCGTCGCTAAGTGAACTTTGCTCCGTTTTATGACGGTCGCTGTATCCAGGATGACAACGATGGAGAAGTAGCAATTTTGGTCGCCATGATGTAAAAAAGAGGTTGAGACTCTGGAAAGAGTGCAGAGAAGAGCAACAAAGATGATTGGGGGACTGGAGACTAAAACATATGAAGAACGGTTGCAGGAACTGGGTAGTTTAATGAAAAGAAGGACCAGGGGAGACATGATAGCAGTCTTCCAATATCTCAGGGGTTGCCACAAAGAAGAGGGAGTCAAACTATTCGCCAGAGCACCTGAGGGCAGGACAAGAAGCAATGGGTGGAAACTAATCAAGGAGAGAAGCAACTTATAAATGGAAAATTTCCTGACAGTGAGAACAATCAATCAGTGGAATAACTTGCCTCCAGAAGTTGTGAATGCTCCAACACTGGAAGTCTTTAAGAAGATGTTGGATAGCCATTTGTCTGAAATGGTATAGGGCTTCCTGCCTAGGCAGGGGTTGGACTAGAAGACCTCCAAGGTCCCTTCCAACTCTGTTATTCTATATTCTAAGTAGAACTGGCCCTCCTTGAGGAAGAGGTCACATACATAGAACCAACTACCAAACAACAAGATTCCAGGTGTTGACACCATCCCAAAAAAAACCAACCCTGGAATTGGAAGAACAATAATATTTGGGAGTATATTTTTTCCTCCCAAAAGGCTAAATGTGGTCTGTTATTTTTCTGTTTCTTGATCCTTTGCTTCTGGCTGACTTCTCCGGTCTTGGAGATTAAATCAGGTCATAGAGTCCAAGGTTAGACCACATGTGTGGTCTGCCCAAGGTCTCAGAACTTGGCCCTGGATCCTCCAGGGAAATCTCAGCAGCTGTCAGCTGTCCCAAGTCAACCAGACAGGAAGCAGGATGAGATGAGCTCATTCTGCTTTATTCCGAGGCTGCATTGAAGGGGAAATTTCGCACGGCCCCTTAAGTGTTTGATGCATGAGGATGGGTCTTTCCCCGTGTTTCTTTCCTCTGGTCTTTTAGCCGGGGGGGGGGGGGGGGGGTGGGGGTGGAGGGCTTCTGCCTCTCTGGGCTGATCATTTCCTAGGCAGCATCTCTTCCCTCCCTCCCCCAAGGTCATTCACACGTTCCATTAGGTTCCATTATGGCTGCTGCTTTCTCTGCCTCCTGCTCTTCCACTTCTTGGCAGAAGATCAAGCTAGGAGGTCCCAGCTGAGGGGACAAAGACCTGTGAAAGTCAAGGAGGACTGGAAGGTTGTTGAGGTGGAGAGATAAATGGATGCGTGGATGGATGCATACCAGAGAGAGAGAGAGAGAGAGAGAGAGATAGGATGATAGATAGATATTGGATAGATAGATTAGACAGATAGATAGATAGACAGACAGACAGACAGATAGATATTGATAGATAGATAGATAGAGATAAATGGATGGATGGATGGATGGATGGATGGATAGATAGATAGATAGATAGATAGATAGATAGATAGATAGATAGATAGATAGATAGATAGATAGATAGATAGATAGATAGATAGATAGATATTGGATAGATTAGACAGACAGATAGATAGATAGACAGACAAACAGAGATAGATATTGATAGATAGCTAGAGATAAATGGATGGATGGATGGATGGATAGATAGATAGATAGATAGATAGATAGATAGATAGATATTTAGATAGATAGATAGATAGATAGATAGATAGATAGATAGATAGATAGATAGATAGATAGATAGATAGATAGATAGATAGATATTGGATAGATAGATTAGACAGACAGATATTGATAGATAGCTAGAGATAAATGGATGGATGGATGGATGGATAGATAAAGAGATAGATAGATAGATAGATAGATAGATAGATAGATAGATAGATAGATAGATAGATAGATAGATAGATAGATAGATAGATAGATAGATTAGACAGACAGACAGATATTGATAGATAGCTAGAGATAGATAAATAGATAGATGAATGGATGGATGGATAGGATGGATATATAGACATAAATAGATGGACATGTATAGATAGATAAACAATAACAGATTAGCAAAGTTGGAAGGGACCTTGTAGGTGTTCTAGTCCAAACACCCACCCACCCACCCAAGCAGGAGACCCTAGACCATTTACATCTGCAGATAGATAGGTGGATAGATGGATATATGGAGACAGACATGGATGTAGGGATGAACGGACAGACAGACAAAACAGACATGGATAGATGGAGATAGATGGAGAGAGACAGACATGGCTGGATAGACAGACAGACATGGCTATAGTTAGGTAGATGGATTGATGAATATATGAAGATAGAACTTAGAATAACTTTATTATCACTGAACGTACACTAATCGGCATAGATTAAAATGAAATTTTGTGGCGTGCAGCTCTCAAAAGGTTGATTGATTGATTGATTTTATATAAAGTAAAATACAATACAATAGCAGAGTTGGAAGGGACCTTGGAGGTCTTCTAGTCCAACCCCCTGCCTTGGCAGGAAGCCCTATACCAGGGGCGGGCAAACTTTAAGTCTGAAGGACTTCAGCTTCCAGAATTCTCCAGCCAGCTTTGCTGGCTGGAGAAGTCGGGAAGCTGAAGTCCTTCAGACTTAAAGTTGCAAAGTTTGCCTACCCCTGCTCTATCCGGTTTAGACAAATGGCTATCCAACATCCTCTTGAAGACTTCCAGTGTTGGGACCTTCATAGCTTCTGGAGGCAACTTCTGTTCCACTGATTAATTGTTCTAATTGTCAGGAAATTCCTCCTCAGTTCTAAGTTGCTTCTCTCCTTGATTAGTTTCCACCCATTGCTTCTTGTCCTGCCCTCAGCTGCTTTGGAAAATAGCTTGACTCCCTCTTCTTTGGGGCAGGCCCTGATTTGATAGATTGATTTAATTTGATTTAGATGGCCACCTAAATCAGTGGCTTAAACCAACCCTTTGATGGGTTCCATATCACCTTGGCATCCTCAGGCAAATCATGTATTCAGGGCTATTTGAAAAGGGGTTAAGATGGGGGTCCAATCTCATTTCCTCAGAAATGTCGATGTTCCACTGGCAGGGAGCCACCACAAAGGAGGCCCTGTTTCTTGATCCCACTACATAGCAATAGCACTTAGACTTATATACCGCTTCACGGTGCTTTACTGCTCTCTCTAAGGCAGCCTCTTGCCCTCAACAATCTTGAGTCGTCCTTTTACTGACCTCGGAAGGACGGAAGGCTGAGTCAACCTTGAGCCATTCAGAATCGAACTCCTGGAGTCAGCAGTGAGTCCGCCTGCAGCTCTGCATTCTCACCACTGCGCCACCACGGCTCAATGGTGATTTAACGTCACCCAGTCGGCTTTCATGCCTTGCCACGGGAGTAGAACTCACCGTCTCCTGGTGACTGGCCCAAAGTCACCCGACCTGCTCTGATGCCTAAGGCAGGACTAGAACTCACCACTTCCTTGTGATTGTTCCAAAGATATACAATACAATACAATACAATAGCAGAGTTGGAAGGGACCTTGGAGGTCATCTAGTCCAACTCCCTGCCTAGACAGGAAGCCCTATACCATTTCAGACAAATGGTGATGTTTCTTTCTTTCTTTCTTTCTTTCTTTCTTTCTTTCTTTCTTTCTTTCTTTCTTTCTTTCTTTCTTTCTTTCTCCCTCCCTTTGTCCCTCCCTCCCTTTTCCTTCTTTCCTTCTCCATCCCTCCCTCTCTTCTCCCTCCCTCCTCTATTTCAATACAATACAATAGCAGAGCTGGAAGGTACCTTAGAGGTCATCTAGTCCAACTCCCTGCCTAGGCAGGAAGCCCTATACTGTTTCAGACAAATGGTGATCTATCTATCTTTCTTTCTTTCTTTCTTTCTCCCTCCCTCCCTCCCTCCCTCCTTCCCTAGGCAGGAAGCCCTATACCGTTTCAGACAAATGGCTATCCAACATCTTCTTGAAGACTTGCAGTGTTGGGGCATTCACAACTTCTGGAGACAAGACACCCAGATGGCTTTCATACCTTAGGTGGAACTAGAACTCACCATTTCTGTTGATTGTCCTAAAATTAATCTTCCCCCCTCCTTTCCACCCCCCCTAATTTTGATTAATGGGTGAGAATCGTGTGTGTGTGTGTGTGTGTGTGTGTGTGTGTGTGTGTGTGTGTGTGTGTGTACAATTGTTAGCAGCAGGCTTGATTGTACAGCTGTGACAATCTTTGGTGGATTTTTATTTTTTTGATTTTAAAGAAAGGCTGATGGTTTTATCCACGATAAATCTTTTGTTGTTTCCCCCCCCCCAAAAAACTGTCTGTATTTAAGACAACTACAAGAAGGTTGTTGTGATCCCACTCTTCTTTATATATATATATATATATTTATTTAAAGCTCAGGGCTTTACCTACCTATTTAAAGCTCGGGGCTTTATAATTCATTTGCTATTTTTATCTCCTAAGACGGGAATTCAAGTGCCGTTTATAAATGGAAGAAGGCTGCGTAGGTTGCATTCATAACGGGGGACCGTTCCTGATCCCCAAGGAACGGCCCTCCCTCTTCCAAAAGGGGAAGAATCTTTTAGGTCAGGGGTGTCAAACTCAAGGCCCACGGACCAGATCTGCCCCACGGGGTGCTTAAATCTGGAAATAGCAAAGGAACAGTCCGTGGTGCCTCTGGCAGTCAAAACGAGGGGGCGTATGGCCTTCCTGAATCCCAGTGTTAGCTCCGATGTCCTCCTGCAGTACCCTGCTGCCCAAAATGGGGCACGGCCGGCATGTGTGGGCAAGCAGGGTGCTGCAGGAGGCTGTCCAGGCCTAAAACGAAGGGCAGGGCCCATTTGGCCTGACAGGGTGCTGCAGGAGGCCTTCCAGGCCTAAAACGAAGGGCAGGGCCCATTTGGGTCGGCAGGGTGCTGCAGGAGGCCTTCCAGGCCTAAAACGAAGGGCAGGGCTCTTTTGGGCCGGCAGGGTGCTGCAGGAGGCCGTCCAGGCCTAAAACGAAGGGCAGGGCCTATTTGGGCTGACAGGGTGCTGCAGGAGGCCGTCCAAGCCTAAAATGAAGGGCAGGGCCCATTTGGGTCGGCAGGGTGCTGCAGGAGGCCTTCCAGGCCTAAAATGAAGGGCAGGGCCCATTTGGGCGGGCAGGGTGCTGCAGGAGGCCGTCCAGGCCTAAAACGAAGGGCAGGGCCCATTTGGCCCGGCAGGGTGCTGCAGGAGGCCTTCCAGGCCTAAAACGAAGGGCAGGGCCCATTTGGCCCGGCAGGGTGCTGCAGGAGGCCTTCCAGGCCTAAAACGAAGGGCAGGGCTCTTTTGGGCGGGCAGGGTGCTGCAGGAGGCCGTCCAGGCCTAAAACGAAGGGCAGGGCCTATTTGGGCTGACAGGGTGCTGCAGGAGGCCGTCCAAGCCTAAAATGAAGGGCAGGGCCCATTTGGGTCGGCAGGGTGCTGCAGGAGGCCTTCCAGGCCTAAAATGAAGGGCAGGGCCCATTTGGGCGGGCAGGGTGCTGCAGGAGGCCCTCCAGGCCTAAAACGAAGGGCAGGGCCCATTTGGGCCGGCAGAGTGCTGCAGGAGGCCCTCCAGGCCTAAAACGAAGGGCAGGGCCCATTTGGGCCGGCAGGGTGCTGCAGGAGGCCGTCCAGGCCTAAAACGAAGGGCAGGGCCCATTTGGGCCGGCAGGGTGCTGCAGGAGGCCGTCCAGGCCTAAAACGAAGGGCAGGGCCCATTTGGGCCGGCAGAGTGCTGCAGGAGGCCCTCCAGGCCTAAAACGAAGGGCAGGGCCCATTTGGGCCGGCAGAGTGCTGCAGGAGGCCGTCCAGGCCTAAAACGAAGGGCAGGGCCCATTTGGGCCGGCAGAGTGCTGCAGGAGGCCCTCCAGGCCTAAAACGAAGGGCAGGGCCCATTTGGACCGGCAGGGTGCTGCAGGAGGCCGTCCAGGCCTAAAACGAAGGGCAGGGCCCATTTGGGCCAGCAGGGTGCTGCAGGAGGCCTTCCAGGCCTAAAACGAAGGGCAGGGCCCACGACAGGGTGCTGCAGGAGGCCATCCAGGCCTAAAACGAGACACAGGAGGAGAGCTACAATGCTGATGGGGCACTCAAAGAAATCCAGTTTCACACCCCTGTCTAAGGTGATCCAATTGAATGCAAAAAAAAAATTGAAATTGGGTGCTTGAAATTGAAAAAGTAAATAAATCACAACCTCCACATTAGAGGAAGAGCTTAGAATTTTTCTGAGCTATACCAAAGCTTCTCCATTCGGAAGAGAATAATATCCCCATTTTTCCTGGCAGCCTGCAGAGTGTGTTGGACTACAACACCTATTTTCCCCAGCTCCGATGAATGGGAATACAGTTGGAGCCTGCATGTTTGGGCAGCCAAAATTGCCCTAGGGAAAACTTCCGAGCAATTTCCTTGCCTCGTGAATCTGCCTTTAAAAAAAAAACAAAAAAACCAAGCGAAGCCATCAAAGCTGCTATAGAAAACATAGAATAACAAAGTTGGACCTTGGAAATCCCTGAAGCAGAATAAAGGTGGAAGGAACCGTTCTGGTCCCCATACCTTCAGAAGGATATGATGGAAATGGAAAAGCTGCAGAGGAGGGCAACCAGAAGGATTAGGGGGCTGGAACGCCTTCCTTACCATCGGAGGCTGCAACGGCTGAGCCTCTTCACTCTAGAACGACGGCGCCTGAGAGGTGACCTGATTGAAGTCTATCAAATCATGCACGGTGTGGACAAAGTAGAAAAGGAAAAACTGTTCTCCCTATCGCACGACACTAGAACTAGGGGGCAACTCCATGAAACTTTTGATAGCTAGACCTCAAACAAATAAGAGGAAGGACTTTTTCACCCAGAGGATCACTGGTCTATGGAACTCCCTGCCAGAAGAAGAGGTGACAGCTGTCAGCCTCGACACCTTTAAGAAAGGATGAGAGGAGTTCATGGAGAACAAGGGTATCCATGGCTATCATGATGGATGCCTAAGGACACCCTCCGGGTTAGAGAGATAGGCAGGATGTCTCTCAATGCCATTTGCAGGGAATCATAAGCAGGTGAAGACATCTGCTTGGGAAGACCCTGAAGCAAATGGGGAGCCACTGTGGGAGACAGAATGCTGGACTGGATGGGCTGTGGCCTGTTCCAGCAAGGCTATTCTTATGTCGTTTCCACTGGGGGTCGTTTCCACTGAGGTGTTTCCCATCAATCTGGTCTTGGGGAGGGGCAGGGGCGGTGGGAGACGGGAGGAACATCACCAGCTGGAGGACCGTGGCCGCTGGCTACGGGCGGTCACGCGTTCCAACCCCCCATACTCCCATCGCAGGCTAGGAGGGCAAGAACCACAGACCCGGAGCCCTAGGCTGATGCTATGCAACGCCAGGTCCGTGGTGCAAAAAGCCCCCCTCATCCATGACCTTGTGTCAGAGGGGGACCCGGATCTGGTAGGTATTACGGAAACCTGGTTGGGCCACGAGGGAAGTCATCCCCTCGTAGAAATGTGCCCACCAGGCTACCGAGCCTTTCATCAGCCTAGGGCCCTAGGGAGGGGTGGGGGAGTGGCGATTATGATTAGGGAAGGTCTTGAGCCAAAGGAGACCACGATCCCCCAGACGACCGGGTGCGAGTTCCTCCTCGTGAAATGGGGCCTAGGGAGGCAGTTGGGCGTGTTAGTTGTATACCTGGCTCCTCGCTATGCAACAACAGCCCTGCCCGAGCTCCTAGAGGTGATAGCCGAGGCGGCGGTTGAGACCCCCAGACTTCTGGTCATGGGGGACTTTAACCTGCCGTCGGTAGGCGAAACCTCTGGTGCAGCTCGGGAGTTCATGGCTTCCATGGCAGCCATGGACCTGACCCAGGTAGTTTTGGGCCCTACCCACGAGGGTGGACACACCCTGGATCTCATCTTCGTCTCGGGACAGTGGAGTCGTGATCTGGGAATAGGGGATTTAGTCATCACACCCCTGTCATGGACAGGTCACGCTCTCCTTCGGCTCGACTTTCCGATCGCTACACCCCATCGCGGGGAGGCGGAACCGGATATTCCTATATGGTTCCGCCCCAGGCTTCTGATGGACCCGGTAAGGTTCCAAAGGGAGCTTGGGCCAATTCCTGTGGACTTGCCCCGCGACTCGACTGAGGACCTAGTGGCCGCATGGTTAAGTGCGACCACGGGGGCCTTGGACCGAGTCGCGCCCGAGCGGCCTCTCTTGCGGCGACGATCCACCCGGGCTCCTTGGTTCACCGAGGAGCTTAGGGAGATGAAGCGCCACAAGAGACGCCTAGAGAGCAGATGGAGATCCTCTCGCTCCGAAGCCGACCGAACACTAGTGAGAACCTACATTAGGACTTACCTGGTGGCGATAAGAGTGGCCAAACGTGAGTATTGTGCCACTCTTATTGCATCCGCAGATAACCGCCCTGCCGCCCTGTTTGGGGTGACCCGCTCCCTCCTTCAACAGAGGCCGCGGGAAGCCCCTCTACAGGGTCGAGCAGAGGAATTTGGGATTTATCTGCAGGAGAAAATCACTCGGATTCGGAGCGAGCTGCCCTCCATCGACAGTGGTCCAGCTGAGCGGTCCGAGGTTGCTCTTGAGACACCATCTTGGGAGGAGTTTGATTTTGTTACTACCGAGGATATGGACAAGTTGTCAAAGAGACTTAGGGCTACCACATGTTTATTGGACCCGTGTCCCTCCTGGCTTGTACTGGCATCCTGGGAGACGACACGAGGCTGGCTCCAGGGCATTGTCAACGCATCTTTGAGTGAGGGGTCCTTGCCTGCCGTCTTGAAAGAGGCGGTAGTAAGGCCCCTCCTCAAGAAGCTGTCCCTGGATCCAGCATTACTAGAGAACTATCGTCCCGTCTCCAACCTTCACTTTTTAGTGAAGGTTGTTGAGAGTGTGGTGGCCCAACAGTTTCCGCGACACTTGGAAGAAGTTGATTATCTAGACCCGCGCCAGTCCGGCTTCCGACCCGGGCATAGCACCGAGACGGCATTGGTCGCGTTGGTTGATGATCTCTGGAGGGCGCGGGATAGAGGATATTCCTCTATCCTAGTCCTATTAGACCTCTCAGCGGCTTTTGATACCATCGACCATGGTATCCTATTGCGCCGACTGGGGGGGTTGGGGCTGGGAGGCACCGTTCTACGGTGGTTCTCTTCCTACCTCTCTGGTCGGTCGCAATATGTGTTGGCAGGGGGGCAGAGGTCGGCCTCGAGGCCCCTCGTATGTGGGGTACCTCAAGGGTCGGTCCTCTCGCCCCTACTGTTCAACACATACATGAAGCCGCTGGGTGAGATCATCCGTGGTTTTGGGGTGGGATATCATCTGTACGCTGATGATACTCAGTTGTACATATCCACCCCAGACCACCCCAACGATGCCGTCGAGGTCATGTCCCGGTGTTTGGAGGCCGTACGGATCTGGATGGGTAGTAACAAACTCAGGCTCAACCCGTCCAAGACTGAGTGGCTGTGGCTTCCGGCACCCCGGTTCAGCCAGATTATTCCAACTCTGGCCATTGGGGGCGAAACACCGGCCCCCGTGGAGAGGGCGCGCAATTTGGGTGTCCTCCTGGATTCCCGGCTGTCCATGGAGGACCATGTGACGGCCGTGGCCAGGGGGGCTTTCCATCAGGTACGCCTGTAGCGCCAATTGCGGCCCTTACTGGACCGGGCTGCCCTTCGCACAGTCACTCAGGCCCTCGTGACCTCTCGACTCGACTACTGTAATGCTCTCTACATGGGGCTTCCCTTGAGGTGCACTCGAAAGCTGCAGTTAGTCCAGAATGCAGCCGCGCGGGTGATTACGGGAGCGCCTAGACACTCCCACATAACACCTATCCTGCGCGAGCTGCACTGGCTTCCTGTGGTCTTTCAGGTGCGCTTCAAGGTTCTGACGACCATCTTTAAAGCGCTCCATGGCTCGGGGCCTAGTTATATGCGAGACCGCCTCCTGCCCCATACATCCCTCAGACCAATACGCTCCCACAGAGAAGGCCTCCTCAGGGTGCCGTCGGCCGGACAATGCCGACTGGCGACACCCAGGGGGAGAGCCTTCTCTGTGGCAGGTCCAGCCCTTTGGAACGACTTACCCCCTGAACTTCGCACCATCTCTGACCTCCGCCTCTTCCGCAAGTGTCTTAAGACACATTTGTTCCATCTAGCCGGCCTAGCGTAGCCTCCTATACTGACTTTTAGATAGTTTTTAAATTTGGGGATTTTAATCTGGTTTTAGCACAGGTTCTATTGAATTAGTTTTTTAAATTTTATATGATGTTTTGTATGTATTTTAATTTTCCTGTGCGCCGCCCTGGGTCCGTTTGGAGAAGGGCGGGGTATAAATTGAATAAATATAAATATAATATAAATATGTCTTACGTCTTATAAACCTTAGAGGTCTTCCAGTCCAACCCCCTGTTCAGGCAGGAAACCCTACACCACTGCAGACAAATTGAGAGGGTGGGGTTTGCCGTCTGCTTATATACAAGTCTTTTTTGGCGATTCCTTGATTAGGCTGTTCACTGTTTGATTGTTTGCCCAGTATTGGTCTTGATGCTAATTAATCTCTGCTTATTTGGGTGCCGATTGCTGGCGAGGGGAAAAAGTTTTAGTTTTTTAGCTTTTGATGGCCTCTTTCGAATACTATGTCGGTGTTCGGAAGAATGGTGATCTGATCCATTGATGGAGCACCCACGACTTCTGGTGGCAGGCTGTTCCACTGGTTAATTGTCTTCTTAGGAAGTTTCTCCTTAGTTCTAGGCTGCTTTTCTCCTTGATGAGTTTCCAGCCGTTGCTTCTTGTCCTGCCTTCCTCGGGTGCTTTGGAAAATAGATTGACCCCCCCCCCCTAAGGAGGCTTCACGGGGGCCTGAAAACGGGGATGTGCGTGGATGCACAAAAGGGGAGTGTAAGGGGGTTGTGCAGGCATGCGCAGCGGGCGAGGGCGCATTGCATAATGGGTGTAGGCACTTGCGCTGCGGCCATGCCTTGACCAAAAGGTTAGCCGTCCCTGAGTTATTGTAGCTATCCAATCTCTTCTTGAAAGCCTCCAGTGATGAAGCACTCACGATTTCTAGTGGCAGGCTGTTCCACTGGTTAATTGTTAACGCTGTTAGGAAGTTTCTCCTTAATTTTAAGTTGCTTCTCTCCTTGATCAGTTTCCACCCGTTGCTTCTTGTCTTGCCCTCAGGTGCCTTGGAGAATAGTTTGACTCCCTCTTCTTTGGGGCACCCTCTGAGATATTGGAAGGCTGCTATCGTGTCTCCCCTGATCTTTCCATTCACTAGACTAGCCATGCTCAATTCCTGTGGGCTTCCTTCATAACCTTTAGCCTCCAGCCCCCTAATTTTCCTTGTTGGTCTTCTCTGCACTCTTTCCCAGTATATTATAACCTCAGAAAGAATCTTCCTGCTTATTTTAAATGGAATTCCTTCCTGCTTATTTTAAATGATGAGGGGACTGGAGACTAAAACATACGAGGAACGGTTGCAGGAACTGGGTATGTCTAGTTTAATGAAGAGAAGGACTAGGGGAGACATGATAGCAGCCTTCCAATATCTCAGGGTTTGCCCCAAAGAAGAGGGAGTCAAACTATTCTCCAAAGCACCTGAGGGTAGAACAAGACGCAATGGGTGGAAAGTAATCAAGGAGAGAAGCAACTTAGAACTGAGGAGAAATTTCCTGACAGTCGGAACAAGTGGTCAGTGGAACAGAAATTGCCTCCAGAAGTTGTGAATGCCCCAACACAGCAAGTCTTCAAGAAGACGTTGGATAGCCATTTGTCTGAAATGGTATAGGGCTTCCTGCCTAGGCAGGGGGTTGGACTAGATGACCTCCAAGGTCCCTTCCAACTCTGCTATTGTATTGTATTGTAAGATGTTGGATAGCCATTTGTCTGAACTGGTATAGGGCTTCCTGCCTGCACAGGGGCCTGGACTAGAAGACCTCCAAGGTCCCTTCCAACTCTGCTATTGTATTGTATTGTATTGTATTGTATTGTATTGTATTGTATTGTATTGTATTGTATTGTATTGTATTGTATTGTATTGTACGGAGAAAAGGCCTTAATTTCCTATGGATATCGTTTGACCCTTCCTTTCCGCATGAGGCTCTCCATTCATCCCGGTAAACAAAAACCATTGCCGAGCGAAAATTACTCCCCGCGTTCATTCATAAAAGCTTCTTGCATGGGTAATTCATTTTTTAAAAAAACAACCCAGCTCTGCCGATGGTGTGAAGAAGAGAAGGGAGGAAATAGAATTAAAACACCGCCCGTTTTCGGTGGCGCACACATGACACATAGAGATAGTTGGTGAGTTGGCGTACTTTTGTGGGCTAATTGTTTTTTATGGTCTTTTTATTTGCAAAGCTGCTTTGGCTAAACAGGAAGAGTGACTCGGAAGGCTCCCAGATGGTCTCTGGGTAAATGCAGGGCAATTAATGCTGGTAGCAAAAGCAAGCCAATTTTTGCTTTATTAAAAAAAAAAAAAAAGGATTACCAAAAAAAAAATGGCTCTTGGCTCTTGAGAATCATAATAGGCACATCGGTGGAATATCACTTGAATGAGCAGGAGGAAGCCCTCTGCTGTATAGCAGGGGTCTCCAACCTCTGCAACTTTAAGTCTGAAGGACTTCAGCTCCCAGACTTCTCCAGCCAGCTTTTTAAAGCAGGGGTCTCCAACCTTTGCAACTTTAAGTCTGAAGGACTTCTGCTCCCAGACTTCTCCAGCCAGCTTTTTAAAGCAGGGGTCTCCAACCTTTGCAACTTTAAATCTGAAGGACTTCAGCTCCCAGACTTCTCCAGCCAGCCTTTTAAAGCAGGGGTCTCCAACCTTTGCAACTTTAAGTCTGAAGGACTTCAGCTCCCAGACTTCTCCAGCCAGCTTTTAAAGCAGGGGTCTCCAACCTTTGCAACTTTAAGTCTGAAGGACTTCAGCTCCCAGACTTCTCCAGCCAGCCTTTTAAAGCAGGGGTCTCCAACCTTTGCAACTTTAAGTCTGAAGGACTTCAGCTCCCAGACTTCTCCAGCCAGCTTTTTAAAGCAGGGGTCTCCAACCTTTGCAACTTTAAGTCTGAAGGACTTCAGCTCCCAGACTTCTCCAGCCAGCTTTTTAAAGCAGGGGTCTCCAACCTTTGCAACTTTAAGTCTGAAGGACTTCAGCTCCCAGACTTCTCCAGCCAGCTTTTTAAAGCAGGGGTCTCCAACCTTTGCAACTTTAAGTCTGAAGGACTTCAGCTCCCAGACTTCTCCAGCCAGCTGAAGTCCTTCAGACTTAAAGTTGCAGAGGTTGGAGACCTCTGCTGTATAGGGAGTCCACTACTTGCAACAGTTAGTGTCGATTCGAAGTTCTAACGGCACCGAAAAAAAGCGACGTAACGATCATTTTTCACACTTAACGACCGTTGCAGCCTCCACCCCCATGGACACGTGATTTACATTGGGATGCTTGAGACCTGCCTCACCTTTATGACGGCTGCAGGGATCCCCTTTGGAGACCTTCTGACAAGCAAAGTCGGTGGGGAAACCCGAACGACCGCGTTGCTAATTTAACCCCTGCGGCGATTCGCTGAACAAAGGCAGCAAGAGGAGTCGTGAGTACGAACCAGTTGCCAAGCGTCGGAATTTTGATCCTGTGACGGTGGGGATACCACAACGGTCGTAAGTGTGAAAATACAGTCAAGAGGTCATTTTTTCCCCCCCAATACCGTTGTGACTTTGAACGGTCACCAAAATGAATTGTTGCGGCTCAAGGATGAGCTGCAGAATAACGGAACAACAGAGTTGGAAGGGACCTTAGAGGTCGTCTAGTCCAACCCCTTGCTCAAGCCAGAAACCCTATACCCATGATGGTATGTGTGCCTTTTGTCAGGGCACATGAGGCTTGCCCTGTAAGCAGGCGTGAACTAGCCAGCTGACTTTGGCCTTCTTTTGAGGCCATATTTTGCCTCTGGAGGCCTAAAACCGGCCTACGACCTGAACTTCCGGTTTATTTATTTATTTATTTATTATTTCGATTTATATACCGCCCTATTTCACCTAAAAGGGACTCAGGGCGGTGCACAGAAAGATAAAAACCCCACAATATACAAAATATAAAAAAACAATTAAATTATTAGATCTGTGCTAAAATTTGAATAAATAATTAAAACCAATAAATATCGAATTAAAATATTCCCTAATCTATGTCAGGCCGGCTAGACGAAAGAAATGTGCTTTTAACATCCGACGGAAGAGGCGTAGGTCCGTGATGGTGCGGATATCGAGGGGAAGGTCGTTCCAGAGTGTCGGACCCGCCACAGAGAAGGCTCTTCCCCTGGGAGCATTGACCGGCTGACGGCACCCTGAGGATGCCCACTCTGTGGGAGCGGACAGGTCAAAGGGAGGAATGTGGTAGGAGGCGGTCTCTCAAGTAACCAGGACCCGTGCCCATAGGGCCGGTTTTTCACGCTTCGGAGGCTTCAGGGAAGCTCCTGAAGCCTCGGGAGGGCCTCGGGGGGCGGGGGGGGGGGGGGCAGGGGCCTGGGGAGGGCGAAAAAAGCATGCCAAAAATGGGGGGAAGTGCTGTTTGTGCACGCATGCACACTGTGGTTGTGCACATAGCATAGCCTGCTCACGACCCCCCTGTGCTCTCCCCGCTTTTGGCACACGAACCAAAAAAGGTTCGCCATCACTGCCCTATACCATTCCAGACAAATGGTTATCCAGCATCTTCTTAAAGACTTCCAGTGTTGGAGCATTCACAATTTCTGGAGGCAACTTCTGTTCCACTGATTAATTGCCCTCAGTGTCGGGAAATTTCTCCTTAATTCCAGGTTGCTTCTCTCCTTGATTAGTTTCCACCAGTGGTGGGTTTCAAATTTTTTAGAACCTACTCTGTAGGTGTGGCCTATTTTGTGGGCATGGCTTGGCAGTCATGTGTCAGGGTGGGAGTGGCCACCTTTTAAAATGTGGTGAAACTCATTTAACAACGCTCTTGCTTAGCAACCAAAATTTTGGACTCAATTGTGATGATAAATTCTTCCTTCCTTCCTTCCTTCCTTCCTTCCTTCCTTCCTTCCTTCCTTCCTTCCTTTCCTTTCCTTTCCTTTCCTTCCCGTTGGGTCACTGGCAGCGGCGGGCCAGATTTACTTCCAGGTACGCCGGTGGAACCCCCTCTCACCGGTTCTCTAAATTTCACCAACCGGCTCTCGCGAGTAGGTGCGAGTCTGCAGAAACCCACCACTGGTTTCTACCCATTGGTTCTTGTTCTGCCCTCAGGTGCCTTGGTGAATAGTTTGACTCCCTCTTCTTTGTGGCAACCCCTGAGATCTTGGAAGACTGCTATCCTGTCTCCCCTGGTCCTTCTTTTCATTAAACTAGACCTACCCAGTTCCTGCAACCGTTCCTCATATGTTTTAGCCTCCAGTCCCCTAATCCTCTTTCTTGCTCTTCTCTGCACTCTTTCTAGAGTGTCCGCTTTTTTTCTACATTGTGGTGACCAAAACTGGATGCCGTATTCCAAGTGTGGCCTTCCCAAGGCCTTATAAAGTGATATTAACCCTTCACGTGATCTTGATTCTATCCCTCTGTTGATGCAGCCTAGAACTGTGCTGGCTTTTTTGGCAGCTGCTGCCCACGGCTGGCTCCTATTTCAATGGTTGTCCACTAGGGCTCCAAGATCCCTTTCAATTATTCCGAGGCAATGGCAATTCTCCAGGCATGGGGGATGTGATAATTGATCTGAAAGATGGATTGGGAGGCCAGGGATGCCCCATAGAAAGGAGGAGGAACCAGTCAAGAATAGCAATAGCACTTAGACTTATATACCGCTTCACAGTGCTTTTACAGCCCTCTCTAAGCGGTTTACAGAGTCAGCCTATTGACCCCAAACAATCTGGGTCCTCATTTTACCAACCTCGGAAGGATGGAAGGTCGAGTCAACCTTGAGCTCTGGTCAGAATCAAACTGCTGGCAGTTGGCAGAGTTAGCCTGCAATGCTGCCTTCTAACTACTGTGCCACCATGTAGAATAGGAATAGAATAGCATAGCAGAGCACTCAGACTTATATACTGCTTTACAGTAGTTTACAGACACTGTCTAAGCTGTTTACAGAGTCAGCCTCTTGTCCCCCAACAATCTGGGTCCTCATTTTGCCCACCTCGGAAGGAGGGAAGGCTGAGTCAACCTTGAGCCGGTGAGGATTGAACTGCCAAATTGCAGGCAGCCGTCAGTCAGCAGAAGTAGCCTGCAGTACTGCCCTCTAACCACTGCGCCACACAGCTCCAAGAAGGACAGGAAGGTCTCACCAACGGGCCCTTGAATGAGCAAAAAATTTGGTAGACGAAAACGAGCGGGATATTGGCAGCTTATTACAGAGAAGCTGGCATATCGGAGGCCAAAATAAAACAGCTCGGTTTGGCAGAGTCCTGATTTAATAATGGCACGTTTCGAGAAATAAAAGGATAGTCTTCGTGTTGGGTTCGCCAGAGACGTTTGCCTCTTGAGTGCGAGGAGGCTTCTAGTGTTGTGTCTCTAGAGCTAAGGAGCTAGTCCTCATGAAACCTTCTGGATTCCCCCTGAGTTGAAGACCCATGATCTATCCCAGCCCCCTTCTCTTTTGCAAAGGTCCTCCTATCGCTGTTGCTATGGCGAATCTAGACAGCATCCTAAAACGCAGAGGCCAACCAAAGTGTGCATAGGTCCAGGCGATGGTTTTGCCAGTTGCAATGGATGGCTGTGAAGGTTGGACCATAAGGAAGGCTGAGAGCCAAAGAATGGAGGCCTTTGAGCTCGGGTGCTGGAGAAGAAGACTCCTGCATTGAGTCCCTTGGACTGCAAGGCCATCCAACCGGTCAGTCCTAGAGGAGATCAGCCCTGACTGTGCTTCAGAAGGCCAGATCCTGAAGAGGAAACTCAAAGACTTTGGCCACCTCAGGAGAAGGAAGAAGGACTCCCTGGAGAAGAGCCTCATGCTGGGAACGATGGAGGGCAAAAGAAGAAGAAGGGGACGGCAGAGAAGGAGGAGGCTGGATAGAGTCCCCGAAGCAGCCGGCATGAGCTTCAATGGACTCCAGAGGATGGGAGAGGACAGGAAAGCCTGGAGCAACGTGGTCCATGGGGTGGCGATGGGTCGGACATGACTTTGCAACTAAACAACAATATATAGATGATAGACAGCCAGATAGGCAGACAGACATTGATTGAAAGAAAGATAAGTGATAGATATAATAGACAGACAGACAGACAGACAATATAGAATAGAGAGAGAGACAGACAGACATTGATTGAGAGAAAGATGACAGGTAATATATAGATCTTTGAACTCTGGTGCTGGAGAAGAAGACTCCTGCATTGAGTCCCTTGGATTGCAAGGCCATCCAACCGGTCAGTCCTAGAGGAGATCCACCCTGACTGCTCTTTAGAGGGCCAGATCCTGAAGAGGAAACTCAAATCCTTTGGCCACCTGATAAGAAGGAAGAAGGACTCCCTGGAGAAGAGCCTCATGCTGGGAACGATGGAGGGCAAAAGAAGAAGAAGGGGACGGCAGAGAAGGAGGGGGCTGGATGGAGTCACTGAAGCAGCCGGCGTGAGCTTCAATGGACTCCAGAGGATGGGAGAGGACAGGAAGGCCTGGAGCAACGTCGTCCGTGGGGTCGCGATGGGTTGGGCACGACTTTGCAACTAAGAACCACAATCGCTCTCTACATGGGGCTCCCCTTGAGGTGCACCCAAAGACTACAGCTAGTTCAGAATGCAGCTGCGCGAGCAATATTGGGTACCTCTAGGTCAGGGGTGGCGAACTGTGGCTCTTTTATGACTCATGGACTTCACTACCCAGAATTCCTGAGCCAGCATGGCTGGTTCAGGAATTCTGGGTATTGCAGTCCATGAGTCATAAAAGAGCCACAGTTCGCCACCCCTGCTCTAGGTATTCCCACGTAACACCGCTCCTGCGCGAGCTGCACTGGCTGCCTGTGGTCTTTCGGGTGCGCTTCAAGGTGCTGGTTACCATCTTCAAAGCGCTCCATGGCACGGGACCTAGTTATCTGCGGGATCGCATCCTACCCCACACATCACTTCGGCCGATTCGCTCCCACAGAGAGGGACTTCTTCGGGTGCCGTCCACTAGGCAATGCCAGCGGGTGACGCCCAGGGGAAGGGCCTTCTCTGTGGCGGGCCCAACCCTCTGGAAAGACCTTCCCCCCCGAACTTAGATCTATCCCAGACCTCCGCTCCTTCCGCCAGCAACTAAAAACCTACTTTTTCCAACAGGCCGGCCTGGCCTAACCTACCGTACTTAGCCTAGTTTTTTAGCAGAGAAATTTTACATTGGGCTTCAGGGATCTGTTTTTAATGGGGTAGATTTTAGCACAGGGTGTAAATTTAATATAGTTTTAAATATTTATGTATTTATTGTGATCTATTGTGTTTTTATATTTCCTGTGCACCGCCCTGAGTCCCTTCGGAGAGAGGGGGCGGTTAATAAGTCAAATAAAATAAATAAATAAATAAATAAATAAATAAAATCCCTGTTGCAAAATTTAAACAACACCAGCGCGGTGTTGCTCAACGGTTGGAACTCTTAAGAAGGGCGGACTTCAACTCCCAGAGTTCCTGGGTGGGCTGGGGAACTCTGGGAGTTGAAGTCCGCCCTTCTTGAAAGTTCCAATGATTGAGAAACGGAAGCGGCCCTCGCTGATAGGGCGTCAAGGAAGAGGATGTGAGAGGCCCCGTCTTATGCAAAATCGGTTTATTTGCAGGGCATCGTCTCCTCGGCTGCGTCAAATTGATTTCCAAAGAAAGCAAAGAGGAACTTAAAAGGATCGAGCCTCCCTTCCCTCCCTCCCTCTCTCTCTCTCTCTCTCTCTTAATAAAAAGCTAATATTTGGTTGAATAAATTTTATGGAAACGTCACCATTTTACCATTCCTGCTTCCAAAATATATTGGGTGAAGTTTGTGGTCCCTGATTTACAACCATTCGTTTGAAGGACCATTTGAGGTTAGACTGACAGGAGTTCCTGCATGAGAAGGGGTTGGACTAGAAGACCTCCAAGGTCCCTTCTGATTCTTGTTCTGACCGAGGCTTCCCAAGAGCATGAAGCAAAGTCCTGGTCCCGACAGAAACCCCTTTTATTAATTGACTGTGAATTCTGCTCATTCCAATCCAGCACAGTCTTTCAAGGGAGGATTTACAGTCACAGACCTTAGCTGGCTTGGAGAGCAGCCAGGCTGAGATCTGCAAAACTTGGCCAGGAGAGTCACGAACCAATGAAGCGAACTAACGGTCTCCTGCAAACTCCACTCCCCTTTCGCTCCTCTTTTATTTCCTCTGGGAGGGGCCATTCATCCTCCACCTGTGGCCTTCCTCCCACGTTCGAGCTGGAAGGGACCTTAGAGGTCTTCTAGTCCAGCCCCCTGCTCAAGCAGGAGAAGCTATACCCGTGATGGCGAACCTATGGCACACATGCCCAAAGTGGCACCCAGAGCCATCTCTCTGGGCACGCGAGCCATTGCCCATTGTTCTTCTGGGTTCCAGTGCACCAGCCCGCTGGTCTTCACGCACACATGCATGTCACAAACTGGAAGACCAGCCGCCTGGTGCACATGCGCCTGCCAGGCAGATGATCTTCTGGGTTCCGCTGCGTGCATGCACCCAGGCCAGCTGGTCTTCGCGCCAGAAACGGGAAGACTAGGTAGCCGGTGCACATGTGCGTGCCGGAAACTATACAATACAATACAATACAATACAATACAATACAATACAATACAATAGCAGAGTTGGAAGGGACCTTGTAGGTCTTCTAGTCCAACCCCCTGCGTGGGCAGGAACCTTATACCATTTCAGACAAATGGCTATCTAACATCTTCTTAAAGACTTCCAGGGTTGGGGCATTCACAACTTCTGGAGGCAAGCTGTTCCAGAGGTTAATTGTTCTCACTGTCAGGAAATTTCTCCTTAGTCCTAAGTTGCTTCTCTCCTTGATTAGTTTCCACCCATTGCTTCTTGTCCTGCCCCCAGGTGCCTTGGAGAATAGTTTGACTCCCTCTTCTTTGGGGCAGCCCCTGAGATATCGGAACACTGCTATCATGTCTCCCCTGGTCCTTCTCCTCATCAAACTAGACATACCCAGTTCCTGCAACCGTTCTTTATATGTTTTAGTCTCCAGTCCCCTCATCATCTTGGTTGCTCTTCTCTGCACTCTTTCCAGAGTCTCCACGTCTTTTCTACATTGTGGCGACCAAAACTGTATGCAGTATTTCAAGTGTGGCCTTACCAAGGCACTATACAGTGGCATTAACACTTCACGTGATCTAGATTCTATCCCTCTGTTTATGCAGCCTAGAACTGTGTTGGCTTTTTTGGCAGCTGCTGCACACTGCTGGCTCATATTTCAATGGTTGTCCACTAGGATTCCAAGATCCCTCTCACAGTTGCTACTATTGAGCAAGGTACCACCTATACTGTACCTGTGCATTTTGTTTTTCTTGCCTAAATGTAGAACCTTCCTTTTTTCACAATTGAATTTCATTTTATTAGATAGTGCCCAATGTTCAAGTTTGTCCAGATCCTTCTGTATCTTAAGCCCATCTTCTGGAGTGTTGGCTATTCCTGCCAGCTTGGTGTCGTCTGCAAATTTGATGAGTTCCCCATTTATCCCCTCATCCAACTAAATGGTCATCTTCCCGGCATGCGCATGTGCACCAGGGGGGGCTGATCTTCCAGTTTGTAGCACACGCAAATGCACGCTCCCATTTTGGAACTCAGGGCCAAAAAGGTTCACCAACTGACATATACCATTTCCGACAAGTGACTGTCCAGTCCAGGGGTGTCAAACTGGATTTCTTCAAGGGTCGAATCAGCATTGAAGTTGTTGTCTGCGGGCCGACTGGGGTGGGGAGAAGACGGGACGGACACCTCCTGGAGCACTCCTGGCCAAAATGGGGTGCCGGGACCGGGGGGGGCACATGAGCCTCTCTCCGTTTCCCGTTTTGGCTGCTAGAGTCCTGCAGGAGGCCGTCCAGGCCCAAAAATGGGCTGTGGGGTGAGGGCATGAGATCATCGTCCCCCATGCCCCATTTTGGCTGCCAGAGGCACCACAGGCCTAGCATTTGCTACCATATTTTTCAGACTATAAGGCGCACTGGAGTATAAGACGCACTCTACAGGCTTTCCAAACCCTCTGCACGCCTCGTTTTTTTGCAAAAAGAAAAATGCAGAGGCTTTGGGAGGCTTGTGGAGTGCTCCTGGGGGCTGGGAGGGGGGGCAAAAAAGAGCAAAAATGGCTCGTTTTTGCCCTCCGACGCACCCCAGAGCACTCTGGAGGCTTCCTAAAGGCTATGCACAGCCATTTTTTGCAAAGGGTTTCGCGAGGCCAAAAATGCTGTATTCAGTGTATAAGAAGCACCCAGATTTCCACCCTCTATTTTTTGTGTGTGTGTGGGGGGGGGGGAAAGATGTGTCTTATACCCCGAAAAATACAGTAGATGTGGTGGTGGAATTATGAGATAGGAAGCGAAAAGGATCCCAAAAGGTTTTGCACCAAACAGCCTTTTTGTTTTAAAATACCCTGTTTCCCTGAAAATAAGACCTCCCCAGAGAATAAGCCCAATTGGGCTTTTCAGCGCATGTGTTAAAATAAGCCCTCCCCCAAAAATATTCAGTGTATAAGATGCACCCAGATTTTCAGCCTCTTTTGGGGGGGGGGAAAGGTGCGTCTTATACTCTGAAAATACGGTATTTCCAGGCCGGATCTAACCACCCCACGGACCAGAATCTGGCCCGCAGACCTTGAGTTTGACATCCCTGTCCTAATCTCTTCTGCCCTCCGAGTGTCCATAAATGGTCCGTCGGATCTTCCCCCAAGAGGCAGGAGCCCCCCCCCCCCAAAAGCTGCGACGTCTTGAGTTTCAACATGTCGGCCTGAACGTCTTGCAGTCTGTAACAATCGGATGGGAAGACGGGAACTCGTACGGTCCCCACCCTTCGCTCTTCCGCACACTGCCACGCTTCTCAACCCACTTCCTCAGTGTGGGTTGACTGCCTTCCTTATGTCTAGGAACCCTTCTCGAGAGTGCGCACGCGCTCTCGCTCTCTCCGCCGGCGGCTGCAGCTTTCCCCAAAAAGGCCTTGGGTCTTGCATTGGGTTACGCCATTTCCGCTGTCACTCCTTTTCCTGTTAAGTAAGTTCTTGCTTGCTTGCTTCCCTCTCTCCTTCTCTTGTTTTTCTACCTCATTTGGCCGCCTCTTCTTCTTCCTTTTCTTCCGAACGTATTATGACAAGCTCCAGAAGAGAGCTCCAGAGGCCTCAGAGAAGCTTCCAGGATGGCTAAGTGGGATGGTCTCGGCCATGGAGCAGGTATGGGTGAGGTCTTCCAACACGTCCTTCTTCCCCTCGGTTCTTGGAGGTGCGAGGACTACCTTGGGTTTCCGACCAAGATGGTGGAGGGGTTGGAGAAGGGGCGGAATGGAAAGAACGCGAGAAAATCGAGCTATAGCCAGTTGGGATGGGTTGCCTTCAGAGGTTGTGGGTACTTCCATCTCTGGAGGTTTGCCCAGAATGGTATCGGCTGGGTCTCCTGCTTGGGCAGAGGGGTTGGACTAGAAGACTTCCAAGGTTCTTTCCAATATTCTGTTTTGTTATTCTGCTGGGGCGGGGGGGGGGGGTTTGGACTAGAAGACCTCCAAGGTCCCTTCCAGTCCTACGATTGTATGTTCCCATCGTGTGGATGATCACTAAAGAGAGATGCAATCTAGAATTAAGGAGGAAGTTTCTGACAGTGAGAACAAACTATAATGATTTGCCTCCAGAGGTTGTGGGCCCTCCAGATTGTCCAGAATGGTGTAGGGTCTCCAGCTTGGGTAGGGGGTTGGACTAGAAGACCTCCAAGGTCCCTTCCAGTCTTAAAATTGTATGTTTCCATCGGGTGGAAGATCACTAAAGAGAGATGCAATCTAGAATTAAGGCCCTCCAGATTGTCCAGAATGGTGTAGGGCAGCGGTCTCAAACTCAATTTACCTGGGGGCCGCTGGAGGCAGAGTCTGGGTGAGACTGGGCCGCATAAGGGATTCCATTATATTAGATATTATCCTTTCATATCACTAATATTATACTTTCATCACTAATATTATACTTTTATACTTTCACGATGGGGGCCACAAGATACCATCCTGCGGACCGCAATTGGCCTGCGGGCCGCGAGAATGAGACCTCTGGTGTAGGGTCTCCTGCTTGGGCCGGAGTTTGGGCTGGAAGACCTCCAAGGTCCCTTCCAGGCCTACAATTGTATGTTCCCATTGGATGGAAGATCACTAAAGAGAGATGCAATCTAGAATTAAGGAGGAATTTTTCTAACTGTGAGAACAAACTAGGATGACTTTCCTCCAGAGGTTGTGGGTGGTCCATCACTGGAGGCTTTCAAGAAAAGATTGTCCAGAATGGTAGAGGGTCTCCTGCTTGGGCAGAGGGTTGGACTAGAAGACCTCCAAGGTCCCTTTCGACTCTCAAATTCGGTATTTTCGTATCCTCAACGTAATGAGACCTCTTTCTAATCGATGTTGGAGAAACAGGTTGGGTGAAATCTACTGTAGCTTTGCAGAATGGACTGCTTGTTTCTTCTCATAGGTGCACTTATGTATATTTATTTGTTTATGCTGGAGGGCGAGTGAAAATTAATACAGCTTTGCCCATCAAAACAATGTTAATGGTGCACCAACGAGAGATATACGCCCAGCCTTAGCAGGCTGGGTGTATGTCTCTTGTTCATATTTCCATGTCTTTCCTGGCCGCCCACCACAGGTCGAAAAAGGAAAACAACGAATGTGATAAAGGGAGTTTTGTAGTAGGTCCCAAACTCTTGTTTTGCTGTTTTGTGACCTCTCCTTGTCTGAAAAGGTTTCCACTTATGCCCTTATTGCAGTTAGATTTCATTTTAGTTGTGTGAATTCAGGCACTAGTCTGTCTGCCAGGGCTTAGCCATATCAAAGACAATATCTCTGTATGCATACTGGGTTTTCGTTTTATGTTGGTAGTCCTCAACTTAACAATAGCTTGTTTAGTGACAGTTCACAGTTACAAAGGGACCTGTGATCGTTTTTCACACTTAATGACCCTTGCTGCATTCCCCACGGTGACGTGATCAAAATTCAGGCAATTGGGAACTGATTCGTTGTTATGACAGTTGCAGTATTCCCGGGGGTCATGTGGCCCAAGGGTGAAGTTCAGCAGGTTCTGGAGAACCGGTAGCGGAAATTTTGAATAGTTTGGAGAACCGGCAAATGGGGATTTTACAGTATCCTTCCCCTGGAGTGGGGAGGGAATGGGGATTTTGCAGTATCCTTCCCCTGGAGTGGGGAGGGAATGGGGATTTTGCAGTATCCTTCCCCTGGAGTGGGGAGGGAATAGAGATTTTGCAGTATCCTTCCCCTGGAGTGGGGAGGCAATGGGGATTTTGCAGTATCCTTCCCCTGGAGTAGGGAGGGAATGGGGTTTTTGCAGTATCCTTCCCCTGGAGTGGGGAGGGAATAGAGATTTTGCAGTTTCCTTCCCCTGGAGTGGGGAGGGAATGGAGATTTTGCAGTATCCTTCCCCTGGAGTGGGGAGGGAATGGGGATTTTGCAGTATCCTTCCCCTGGAGTGGAGAGGGAATGGGGATTTTGCAGTATCCTTCCCCTGGAGTGGGGAGGGAATGGGGATTTTGCAGTATCCTTCCCCTGGAGTGGGGAGGGAATGGAGATTTTGCAGTAACCTTCCCCTGGAGTGGGGAGGGAATGGAGATTTTGCAGTATCCTTCCCCTGGAGTGGGGAGGGAATGGGGATTTTGCAGTATCCTTCCCCTGGAGTGGAGAGGGAATGGGGATTTTGCAGTATCCTTCCCCTGGAGTGGGGAGGGAATGGGGATTTTGCAGTATCCTTCCCCTGGAGTGGGGAGGGAATGGAGATTTTGCAGTAACCTTCCCCTGGAGTGGAGAGGGAATGGAGATTTTGCAGTATCCTTCCCCTGGAGTGGAGAGGGAATGGAGATTTTGCAGTTTCCTTCCCTTGGAGTGGGGAGGGAATAGAGATTTTGCAGTATCCTTCCCCTGGAGTGGAGAGGGAATAGAGATTTTGCAGTATCCTTCCCCTGGAGTGGAGAGGGAATAGAGATTTTGCAGTATCCTTCCCTTGGAGTGGGGAGGGAATGGAGATTTTGCAGTTTCCTTCCCCTGCCACGTCCACCAAGCCACGCTCACAGAACCGGTAGTAAACAAAAATTGAATTTCACCACTGACGTGATCCCCTTTTGCGACCTCCTGACAAGCAAAGTCAGCGGGGGGAAGCCACATTCACTTAACAACCGTGTTGCACACTTAACTGTAATTGATTCACTTCACAACTTGCAGGAATAACGGAAGGTCATTATGGGGAGCAAAATTCATCCGAACAACGGTCTCGCTTAGGGACAGAAATTTTGCGCTCCATGGTGGTCATAAGCCGAGGACTTTGGGATTCGGATATCAACAGGCCTTAAAGGCTTCAGAGAGCCGACGTGTGTCATGGTCTTAATTGCAACGACACCCTGAACTTTGGGTTCCTCTCTTCCACACCCTGGGGTCACCATCGTTATTGAAATGGCTTTATCTCCCATCTGTCGAGGAGATAAAAATCAGAATTTTAAAGTCTTTGCAAGCGTGGTCGGACAGGAGAACGCAGAATGCGGAAATGGCTTTGATGTACAACGTACGTCAGCCGTGAAGATATCCGCAAATCTCTCTCTCTTTTTTTAAAATTCTGGGGAACTTGACTGGCACGGCAAAAGACTCGTTTTAAACTAATGATCTCCACATTAGACGTCCTGGCTTGGGGTTGCTTTTGCTGGCTGTCTTTGGAGATTTGAATCCTTGCCCCTCATATAGCTTAGCAGCCCCTAAAGCAGGGGTGGGCAAACTTTGCAACTTTGAAGTCTGAAGGACTTCATCTCCCAGACTTCTCCAGCCAGCTTTGCTGGCTGGAGAAGTCTGGGAGCTGAAGTCCTTCAGACTTAAAGTTGCAAAGGTTGGGGACCCCTGTCCTAACCCATGGAGAAGTCTGGGAGCCGAAGTCCTTCAGACTTAAAGTTGCAAAGGTTGGGGACCCCTGTCTTAACCCATGGAGAATTCTGGGAGCTGAAGTCCTTCAGACTTAAAGTTGCAAAGGTTGGGGACCCCTGTCCTAACCCATGGAGAAGTCTGGGAGCCGAAGTCCTTCAGACTTAAAGTTGCAAAGGTTGGGGACCCTTGTCCTAACCCATGGAGAATTCTGGGAGCCGAAGTCCTTCAGACTTAAAGTTGCAAAGGTTGGGGACCCCTGTCCTAACCCATGGAGAAGTCTGGGAGCCGAAGTCCTTCAGACTTAAAGTTGCAAAGGTTGAGGACCCCTGTCCTAACCCATGGAGAATTCTGGGAGCTGAAGTCCTTCAGACTTAAAGTTGCAAATGTTGGGGACCCCTGTCCTAAACCATGGAGAATTCTGGGAGCTGAAGTCCTTCAGACTTAAAGTTGCAAAGGTTGGGGAACCCTGTCC
This sequence comes from Rhabdophis nuchalis, assembly GCA_039707465.1. NCBI lineage: Eukaryota > Metazoa > Chordata > Lepidosauria > Squamata > Natricidae > Rhabdophis > Rhabdophis nuchalis. The sequence continues at coordinate 7,942,600 of CM077644.1, read as the reverse complement.
TAACCCATGGAGATGTCTGGGAGCTGAAGTCCTTCAGACTTAAAGTTGCAAAGGTTGGGGACCCCTGTCTTAACCCATGGAGAAGTCTGGGAGCTGAAGTCCTTCAGACTTAAAGTTGCAAAGATTGGAGACCCCTGTCCTAACCCATGGAGATGTCTGGGAGCTGAAGTCCTTCAGACTTCAAGTTGCAACGGTTGGGGACCCCTGTCCTAACCCATGGAGAATTCTGGGTGCCGAAGTCCTTCAGACTTAAAGTTGCAAACGTTGGGGACCCCTGTCCTAACCCATGGAGAATTCTGGGAGCTTAAGTCCTTCAGACTTAAAAGTTGCAAAGTTTGCCCATCCCTGCCCTAAAGCTGAAACTCATTTAACAACGCTCTTGCTTAGCAACCAAAATTTTGGGCTCAATTGTGATGATAAATTCTTTCTTTCTTTCTTTCTTTCTTTCTTTCTTTCTTTCTTTCTTTCTTTCTTTCTTTCTTTCTTTCTTTCTTCCTTCCTTCCTTCCTTCCTTCCTTCCTTCCTTCCTTCCTTCCTTCCTTCCTTCCTTCCTTTCCTTTCCTTTCCTTCCCGTTGGGTCACTGGCAGCGGCGGGCTAGATTTACTTCAAGGTACGCTGGTGGAACCCCCTCTCACCGGTTCTCTAAATTTCACCAACCGGCTCTCGCGAGTAGGTGCGAGCCTGCAGAAACCCACCACTGTGTTCCCGGCCAGCTCCGGTACGCCCATACCAGCGCGTACCGGCTGAAACCCACCCCTGTGGAACACCCACTAGTGGGCGGTAGGGACCAGGGTGACTACCACTGGTTTAGAAGATCTCAAATTGAATAAAGCTGTTCATTCAGTAAGGAATTAGGGCCTGCTGTTCCTCTTCCTTAAGTGTGTTCACACAACAACTTTAACAGAACCAGTTCAAACCCCGATTCACATAACCTGCATTGTCCTTTTTAATATATATAGATCTAGCCTGTAGTCTGAAGCTTAAACTGTTTTAATTTGAATTTTAGGGGGAAATAGTTTTTAAGATTTTTAGCACAGGGTGAGCATTATTTAATTTGGTTTTAATATTTATTGATGGTTGTGTTGTATATGTTTTTTTAACTTCCTGTGCACCGCCCCGAGTCCCTTCGGGAGAGAGAGGCGCGGTTTTATAAATCTAAATAAATGAAATGAAATGAAAATGAAAATATAGATATAGATCTATTGTTTTAAAGAAACAGACCATCTTCCATTAAACAGTGTCGTCTGGGTGCAAATATTTTGCTCAATAACAATGAAAATTGACAATCACATTCATTATTTAGTCTGCCTAGCTTAATTACCAATACCTTAAATGTCTTAACGCTATAACAATCCTTGATTTATTTAACTCATTAATTATGTTAACTCTGTTGATACATTTTCTACAGTTTACACACCTACTTTTACTTCTAATTCTTATCTTCCTTCTCTAACCACCGATAAGATAATCCCCATATAGTATAACAATCGGTTTGTTCTTTCTCTTTGATCGCCAGTGTTAATCTATTCGTTTCTGCCCATTCTTCATATTTTTCCTGATCACCTTCTCCTCTCTAGGGATCTCTTCACTTTTCCAGTTTTGTGCAAATACAATCTTAGCTGCTGTTATTCCACGGATAATTAAAGAGGCATTTTCTTTGCTATAAGTTTCTGGAAAACCTGCATAGACATTGGTTTGGGGTGTGTGTTTGTGTGTGTGTGTGTGTGTGTGTGTTTGTGTGTGTGTGTGTGTGTGTGTGAGAGAGAGAGAGAGAGAGAGAGAGAGAGAATGAGAGAGAGAGAGAAAATGAGAGAGAGAGAGAGAGAGAGAAAATGAGAGAGAGAGAGAGAGAGAAAATGAGAGAGAGAGAGAGAGAAAATGAGAGAATGAGAGCGAATGCAGCCCTTCTCACCCCTTAGCATAGCAAGCCCTGTGCAAAGGCAAAAGACAGTTTTAATTCTGGTTAGGTTAGCCTGCTGCGTGAATGCAATTCAGATTAGGAAAGCGGGTTGTGTGAATTCCGTTTACTTGTGATATGCTAGAAAGGAAGATGGGCAGCCGTCTTCCTTCTTGGCAATTGTGAGATGCCGTGTGTTTGTGTGTGTGTTGAGGATTTCCCCTTTTTAGATAGCAGCGTTTGAGGAAGAACCATAGTTATCGTATTTTTCAGAGTATGAGATGCACCAAGATTTGGAAGAGGCAATTTTTTTTAAAAAAAAGGTTTTGCACTAGGCAGACTTCTCAAAAATGGCTCGTTTTTTTGCAAAAACGGGCCCGTTTTTTGTTTTTTAAAAAGGGCATAAATAGCCATGCTCCTGGGGGGGGGGGATGCCCCAAAACGAGCCAAAAACTGCCCCTTTTTCTCAAAAATGTGCCCGTTTTTTGTCCAAAAAAAGGGCATGCATAACCTTTAGCAGGATGAGAGAGTGCTCCTAAGGGCTGGAGGGGGCAAAATTGAGCAAAAAATGGCCCATTTGTCGCTCATTTCTGCCCTCCCCAGCCCCCAGGAGCTCTCTGGAAACCTCCTAAAGCAGGGGTCTCCAACCTTGGCAACATTAAGACTTGTGGACTTCAACTCCCAGAATTCTGGGAGTTGAAGTCCACAAGCAAAGCTGGCTGAGGAATTCTGGGAGTTGAAGTCCACAAGTCTTAAAGTTGCCAAGGTTGAAGACCCCTGTCCTAAAGGCTCTGCACGGCCATTTTGGTTTCGGGAGGCCAAAAAACGCTGTATCCAGTGTATAAGACGCACCCAGATTTTCAGCCTCTATTTTTGAGGGGAAAAGTGTGCGTCTTATACTCCGAAAAATACGGTATGTTGCTCACCCAGCTTGGAGCCAGTGGAGGCGCATTTTCAACCAGGGTTGTTTGCATCCTCGCACAACGGCTTTGTTGCGTTACAGACAGGTGCTGCGTTCAATTTTCCTGCACTTTCTAAGATTAAACCCAACACATCATCATCATCATCGTTGTCATCATGATTTAACGACCCCATTATCCCTTGCGGGATGGCAGCTGGGCAACTGAATGGGGCTAGCAAAGTGTTTTTTAATGGCCGGATGCCTTTCCCTGTCACCAGGGCGGAGTTTTGTTCAACAGATTAATCTTGGAATCCTAGTGGACAACCATTTAAATATGAGCCAGCAGTGTGCAGCAGCTGCCAAAAAAGCCAACACAGTTCTAGGCTGCATCAACAGAGGGATAGAATCAAGATCACGTGAAGTGTTAATGCCACTTTATAATGCCTTGGTAAGGCCACACTTGGAATACTGCATACAGTTTTGGTCGCCACGATGTAGAAAAGACGTGGAGACTCTGGAGAGAGTGCAGAGAAGAGCAACCAAGATGATTAGGGAACTGGAAGCTAAAACATATGAAGAACGGTTGCAGGAACTGGGTATGTCTAGTTTGATGAAGAGAAGGACCAGGGGAGACATGATAGCAGTGTTCTGATATCTCAGAGGGTGCCACAAAGAAGAGGGAGTCAAACTATTCTCCAAGGCACCTGAGGGAAGGACAAGAAGCAATGGGTGGAAACTAATCAAGGAGAGAAGCAACTTAGAACTAAGGAGAAAGTTAGAACAATTAACCTCTGGAACAGCTTGCCTCCAGAAGTTGTGAATGCCCCAACCCTGGAAGTCTTTAAGAAGATGTTGGATAGCCATTTGTCTGAAGTGGTGTACGGTTTCCTGCCTAGGCAGGGGGTTGGACTAGAAGACCTCCAAGCTCCCTTCCAACTGTTGCTCTGCTCTGCTCTTCTCTACTCTACTCTACTCTATATATTCTGGGTTCTGGCACTCATGCACACCTGACAATCAGCTTTAAGCATGTATGCGCACACTGCTTTTCAGCACTGCCGCAATGTGCGAGGGACAGCTGGTCATTGTTTGTGCATGCACGCCAGAAACCCGGAAGACAAACAGGCAAAGCCGCGCATGCCGGGGGACATGGATTCGCGTGTCACTTTGGCCATGCGTGCCATAGATTTGCCATCACGGCTCTATAGACATAAGGAAAATTAGTCTTTGTAATGGAAGCGCCAAGATACACATTAAGCCAGCGCTCCAGAGAAGCTGCACTTTAGCTCTGATCCTTATCAACCAGCAGTGTCTCCATGACCACATCCTAAAACATCTGGCCTCCAGCTGTGGAAGGCTGGACTAACTGCTTTGCTTACTGGGGGGGGGGAGGAGGCCGGTAGCTTGTTGCTCGGTCCTCAAACCCTTGCCGTTTTGCGCAGCTCACACGTACACAAATCCACCTCGCTGTGTGGATTCAAGACTTGCTGAGCGGCGGGGAAAATAGCAAGGTAGGCCTTCGAGCCGTTAGTTCAGTACAGGCAGTCCTCGACTTACGACCACAATTGAAACCCCCCACCCCCCACCCATATTTCTTTTTCTTTTTTTGAAAAACAATTGTTATTGGTTTTTGGAATATACCTAGCAAAAGGGATACAGGGTAAATATGACATTTTAGTAGCTTCCATGTCGGTGGTGGTGGTCCTCCCGAAACTTCATACAAGTACAATTTTTTAGAAAAAACCAAGGCTAAGCATACACATACTTTACATTGTATAATTCATACATTCAATCCCATTTTTCTTTGCCATCTAATTGAATCAACAATCACAGTAAAATTCCAAATAAGATCATTTTTGAGATCTCGGTCTTTTTGCTATTGATTCTTCATCTCCTTTCCTGTCGACGGGCAGGGGCATCGCCCCCCCCTGTTCCCTCATCTTCGTCTCCTAGGAGTGAGGAGTGCTTTTGAAGAAAGGCCTCCGCCTCTCCTAATGTTTTAACTCTAATTCTCCCTCCCTCCCAGAAGACCAACGTTCCCTCTGGCAATAACCATTTGAACCAAACTCCTTTTTTATATAACTTCTTGGACAAGAAGGAATATTTCCTTCTTATTTCTCTAATAAGAAACCCCCCCACATTTCTGTCGTTAAGGGAGACATTGGTCAAGCGGGTTTTGCCCCATTTGAGCACCTTTCTTGCCACAGTCGTTAAGCGAGTCACCAGCGTTGATAAGTTAGTGACACTTAACAACATAATAACAACAATACGTTGTTAAGTGAATCCAGCATTTCCACTGACTTTTCTTGTCAGAAGGTCACAAAAGGGGATCACATAATCCTCGAGCATTACAACGGTCATAAGTAGGAGCCAGGTGCCAAGCATTTGAACTTTTATCACATGACCAAAGGTGGCTAAGGGGGAAAACGGTTGTAAGTCCCTTTTTTATAACTTTGTAAAGTCACTAAACGAACTGTTGTAAGTCAAGGACTACCTGCATACCTTCTCTCGCCACCTAGATGAGACACCCCGAGTGGCTGTTCTTGAGTAATGCTGCTAAGATAGTCCTTGATCTCTGACCACGGCAATCTTCGGGCAGTTGTTAAGTGAGTTTCTCCCGCATTTGGTGGCCTTTTTTTGCCCCCATCGTCAACGAAAAACTGCAGTTGTTAAGCGAATCATGCAGTCGTTAAGCGAATCTGGCATCCCCCGTTGACATTGCTTGTCGGAAGACCGCTGGGAAGGTCTACAGATGGTGGTCACATGACACACACACCTCCCCGGGACAATGCAACTGTCCCAAATACATGCCAGTTGCCAAGCATCTTAATTTTTGATCACGTGACCATTCTCCTCATCATCTTGGTTGCTCTTACAATACAATACAATAGCAGAGTTGGAAGGGACCTTGTAGGCCTTCTAGTCCAAGGTTCCTGCGTGGGCAGGAACCTTATACCATTTCAGACAAATGGCTATCTAACATCTTCTTAAAGACTTCCAGGGTTGGGGCATTCACAACTTCTGGAGGCAACTTCTGTTCCACTGGGAGACATGATAGCAGCCTTCCAATATCTCAGGGGTTGCCACAAAGAAGAGGGAGTCAAACTATTCTCCAAAGCACCTGAGGGCAGAACAAGAACAAATGGGTGGAAACTAATCAAGGAGAGAAGCAACTTAGAACTGAGGAGAAATTTCCTGACAGTGAGAAGAATGAATCAGTGGAACAGAAGTTGCCTCCAGCAGTTGTGAATGCCCCAACCCTGGAAGTCTTTAAAAAGATGTTAGACAGCCATTTGTCTGAAATGGTATAAGGTTCCTGCCCATGCAGGGGGTTGGACTAGAAGACCTACAAGGTCCCTTCCAACTCTGCTATTGTATTGTATTGTATTAAGCTGTTCCAGAGGTTAATTGTTCTAACTGTCAGGAAATTTCTCCTTAGTTCTAAGTTGCTTCTCTCCTTGATTAGTTTCCACCCATTGCTTCTTGTCCTGCCCCCTTCTTCTCTGCACTCTTTCTAGAGCAGGGATGGCGAACCTATGGCACGCGTGCCACAGGCGGCACACGGAGCCATTGGTCAGGGCACGCAAGGCGATGCCCTGTCAGCTGCCCAGGGCGCATGCGGCCGCTGGCCAGCTCAATTCACCCTTTTTTGCATGCTTTTTTCACCCTCCCCAGGCTCCAAAGGCTTTGTAGGATCCTGGGGAGGGCGAAAAGAGCATGTAAAAAATGGGGGGGGGGGTTGCATCTGTAGTGCACCCATGCGCACTGGGGGCATGCGCGCATTGCATTATCGGTGCGGTACGCCCACACACAACCCCCCCTGCGCTCCCCCTCTTATGGCATGTGAGCCTTAAAAGGTTCGCCAGCGCTGTTCTAGAACCTACGGCATGGGTGCCACAGGTGGCACGCGAAACCATTTCTTAGGACACGCAGGATGCAGGCGGCACACGAAACCGCAGCCCCTCCAATCCGCGGAAAAAGCTCTCTCCACAGAAGCGGTCTTAGGGCCCAAAAGATTGGGGGGGGGGCACTGTTCTTAAAAAAAAATCAAGATGGCGGCTAGATTGGTGCACCTAGATCAGAGGTGATATTGTACCGCAGGGGTCCCCAACCCCCGGGCGGCGAAGAGAGTAACGCAACTCTTAGGAAAGTGTAGCAAACGCTCCGCTATCCTGGCGGCTGGCCGGGGAGCTCCCCGTGGGCAGGACGGGGGCAACGGCCTGCATTGGTGTGGAGTTCGGGGCACCTGCGTGGGGGGAAGGGGCTGCCAGGCCCTCCTGCCTGGGATGCAGCCGGTCCTTCCCTGCCCCAGCCGAGGATCCTTCAGCCGGGACCCCTGGCAGCTTTCCCGCCCGGTTGCACGTGACCCCCGAGTGCGCGCGCGGATCACGTGACTCAACTCACCCGCTGGAGGCTCCCACCGGTCCGCGGAATTTTTTTTACATGAAACCGGTCCCTGGTGCCCAAAAGGTTGGGGACCCCTGTTCTACCGGTTCGCCCGAACTGGTTGGGGAAATGGCTGGTTGGCTCGCCCATCCGCCCGGGTTCTATTCCATCCTATTTGGGGGCCTTTTTTGGACATATCATATGTGTGGAAGGCGAGGCGCATGCATGGACGGGGTGCGCCGAGCAAAGCAAGCGTACATGCGTACATTTGCAAACCGGAAGGGAAGGGAAGGGAAGCCACCCGCGACCAAGATACTTTCTGTTTTAAGTGAAAATCTGATCCCGTGGTGTGGCTGCCATGTTCATATATTTTGGGGATACCCCTGGTGTTCATACGCACGTTTTCCATGCTGAGAGCCAGAGATACAGATGGCTTTTAAACCAGGGGTCTCCAACCTTTGCAACTTTAAGTCTGAAGGACTTCAGCTCCCAGAATTCTCCAGCCAGCAAAGCTTATTATGTATATACCCACATAGCAAAGCTGGCTGGAGAAGTCTGGGAGCTGAAGTCCTTCAGACTTAAAGTTGCAAAGGTTGGAGACCCCTGGTTTAAACGCATCTGGCTTGAGGAGCTGGGCTCCAGAAAGCTGATGTGATAGAGGCCTAAAGCTAAATTAATCCTTTCCATGTGCGTCTCGTTTCATTCCTTTCATATATGGATGGGCCAACCTCCACCTCTCCCTGCATTTAATCTTTCGTCTGTCGTGTTTTAAAGTTACCGTATTTTTGGGAGTATAAGATGCACCTTTTTCCCTCCAAAAAGAGGCTGAAAATCTGGGTGCGTCTTATACACAGAATACAGCTTTTTTTTTTTTGCCTCCCGAAACCCTGCCCCCTTTGCAAAAATGGCCGTGCATAGCCTTTAGGAGGCTTCCCCGGTGCTCCTGGGGTCTGGGGAGGGCAAAAAGGAGTGAGAAAAGGGCTCGTTTTTGCCCACCCAAGCCCCCAGGAGTACTCTATAATCCTCCTAAGGGCTACGTATGCCCTTTTTCTAACAGAAAACGGTCCCGTTTTTGTGAAAAATGGGCCGTTTTTGGGACTTCTGGAGAGTGCAAAACCTTTTTTTTTATCTGCCTCTTCAAAATCTGGGTGCGTCTTATACTCCAGTGCGTCTTACACTCCCAACATATGGTAATTCTGGGATTTTTGCAGGGCGCATTCAAAGGATGTTTATGTAGGAGGCAGAGTGATTCGCATTGTCCTCTCTTCTCTTGAATCCTGTTGAGCCCCAGTTAGATTTGTGCGGGAGGTGCGTTCAGACAAGATACTGGCCTCAAATCAAGGCTTAGTGCCTGCAGCTGTAAAATGCAGTGGCTGCAAAACTCCAACTAACCACCAGAGGGCAAGAAAGAGAAACAGAAGTCTAGCCCGGTGCTGCCCCCTTGTGTTCTTTTGAAAGTTTGCAATTCGGGTCTAAAAAGGTAAAAAGGTTCCCTTCGCACAATGTGCTAGTCGTTCCTGACTCTAGGGGGCGCTGTTCATTTCCGTTTCAAAGCCGAAGAGCCAGTGCTGTCCGAAGACGTCTCTATGGTCATGTGACCGGCATGACTCAACGCCGAAGGCGCACAGAACGCTGTTCCCTTCCCACCAAAGGTGGTTTTCATTTTTACCTGCTTTCGAACTGCTAGGTTGGCAGAAGCTGCGACAAATAACGGGAGCTCACTCCGTGATGCGGTGCTAGGGATTCGAACCACCGAACCGCCAACCTTTCTAACCGACAAGCTCAGCGTCTTAGCCAGTGAGCTATAATTCATGTCTAGGAACTCCTAAATTTGACACATCTGCATTTTAGTTTTCTGGAGTCTCCTTTGGTTAACTAGGGGTTCAGGACCGAAGGCCAACCCGGAACATAGGTTAATTCAGTTTAAGTGCCACCTTGGAATTCGGGAAGGGTTGCCTATCTGTGGAGCAGGGGTAATGCTTGTAAAAATTGCTACTGCCTCCCAGAACCGGTAGTAAAAAATACTAAAAAAAGTTTTAAAAAAAATCCAGAGAATCCCATGTTGCACAGCTCATTTTTTTTTTTTACTTTTTAAACATTTTTTTTACTATAGGCTCTTTGGAAATGCAGGGGGGAGGATCCACTTTTGCTCCCATCAAGCTTCCTTGAGGCCTACTAGGCCAAAAACAGGGGATAGGGAGTGCTGAAAAAGAAAAATAAGGAAGGAAGGAAGGAAGGAAGGAAGGAAGGAAGGAAGGAAGGAAGGAAGGAAGGAAGGAAGGAGGTGGAATCTAATGACAAGAAGCAATGAGTGGAAACTAAACCCATCTATTTCATGCGGCCGGCCTGGCGTAGTTTTTAATTTGTTTTATTAGGGGCTTTATAGGTTATTTTAGAGCAGGCCCATTGTTTAATTTAGTTTTAGAATTTTTAGTATATTTATTGAATTATTGGATATTTTATTGTGGTTTCTATTATTGCCTGTTCACCGCCCTGAGTCCCGCAAGGGATAAAGGGCGGTATACAAATGTAATTAAATAAATAAAATAAATAAATAATCAAGGAGAGAAACAACTTAGAACTGAGGAGAAACTTCCTGCCAGTGAGATCAATTAATCAGTGGAACAGAAATTGCCTCCAGAAGTTGTGAATGCCCCAACACTGCAAGTCTTCAAGAGGATGTTGGATAGCCATTTGTCTGAACCGGTGTACGGTTTCCTGCCTAGGCAGGGGGTTGGACTAGAAGACCTCCAAGGTCCCTTCCAACTCTGCTATTGTATTGTATAAAGAAAGAGATAGGGGGATGCAGGGAGGGAGGGAGGGAAAAAGGAGAGGAAGGATGGACTACAAACCTGGCACTAGACGCCGCTTCAGAGGATAATCCAGGGCTGGAAGGCACCTAGAGGTCATCTAGTCCAACCCTGCTCCAGTAGGATGAAGTGAGTTTCTGGCTTTTGATCACCCAGTTACATGACTACATAGCCACGCCCACCCAGTCACATGACACACACCCCACACGAATTCACACCTACAGAACTGGTCGCAAAAAAAATTAGATTTCACCACTGCGGTGGGGGATTAGTGAAAACTCGTTGGTTTTGTTTTTGTTTTTTGTTTTTAATAAATTTATACCCCGCCCTTCTCCTTGTTAGGACCCAGGGCGGCGCACAGGCATTATTTAAAAACACAAAATACAATAAATATCTATTAAAATGTATTAAATTAATAAACCCGTGCTAAAACCCAATGTTAAAACCCTTGCCAATTATAAATTATTTTCTTAAAAAGTCAGAAATGGGGGCTATCCTAGGCCGGCTTGTTGGAATAAATACGTCTTAAGACGTTGGCGTAAGAGGCGGAGGTCCGAGATAGTACGGAGGTCGGGGGGTAGGTCGTTCCAGAGGGCCGGGCCCGCCACAGAGAAGGCCCTTCCCCTGGGTGTCGCCAACCGGCATTGCCCCGTCGACGGCACCCGAAGAAGACCCTCTCTGTGGGAGCGGATCGGACGAAGGGATGTATGGGGCAGGAGGCGGTCTCGTATATAGCTAGGCCCCGAGCCATGGAGCGATTTAAAGATGGTCATCAGCACCTTGAAGCGCACTCGAAAGGCCACAGGCAGCCAATGCAGCTCGCGCAGGAGAGGTGTTACGTGGGTTTGCCTTGTGGCACCCATAATCACCCGCGCGGCCGCATTCTGTACTAACTGTAGCCCTCGAGTTCACCTCAAGGGGAGCCCCATGTAGAGAGCGTTACAGTAATCCAGCCGGGATGTCACAAGCGCTTGAGTGACTGTGCGAAGGGCTCCCCGGTCCAGTAAGGGGCGCAACTGGCGTATCAGGCGTACCTGATAGAACGCCCCCCTGGCCACGGCCGCCACATGGTCCTCCATGGACAGCCGGGAATCCAGGAGGACGCCCAAGTTGCGCGCCCTCTCCACGGGGGCCAGTTGTTCGCCCCCAATGGCCAGTGTTGGACTTATCTGGCTGAACCGGGGTGCCGGAAACCACAGCCACTCGGTCTTGGCCGGGTTGAGCTGCCATTAAGAATGTAGGCAGATCTTCAAAATTTTGATTACTTTAACATATAGTTTGTTGTGTGTTTTAGCCACTGTTTCTACAGCAAACTTCTTGTTTGTGTGCTTTGGCACAGTATTTCTGGACCTTGGCATCTTTAATGCCAAGGGTGGACTTCAACTCCCAGAATTCCCCAGCTAGATATGCTGGCTGGGGAATTCTGGGAGTTGCAGTCCACAAGTCTTAAAGTTGGCTAGAGAATTCTGGGAGTTGAAGTCCACAAGTCTTAAAGTTGGCTTGGGAATTCTGGGAGTTGCAGTCCACAAGTCTTAAAGTTGGCTAGGGAATTCTGGGAGTTGAAGTCCACAAGTCTTAAAGTTGGCTGGGGAATTCTGGGAGTTGCAGTCCACAAGTCTTAAAGTTGGCTAGAGAATTCTGGGAGTTGCAGTCCACAAGTCTTAAAGTTGGCTGGGGAATTCTGGGAGTTGCAGTCCACAAGTCTTAAAGTTGGCTAGGGAATTCTGGGAGTTGAAGTCCACAAGTCTTAAAGTTGGCTGGGGAATTCTGGGAGTTGAAGTCCACAACTCTTAAAGTTGGCTAGGGAATTCTGGGAGTTGAAGTCCACAACTCTTAAAGTTGGCTGGGGAATTCTGGGAGTTGAAGTCCACAACTCTTAAAGTTGGCTGGGGAATTCTGGGAGTTGCAGTCCACAAGTCTTAAAGTTGGCTGGGGAATTCTGGGAGTTGCAGTCCACAAGTCTTAAAGTTGGCTAGGGAATTCTGGGAGTTGAAGTCCACAAGTCTTAAAGTTGGCTGGGGAATTCTGGGAGTTGAAGTCCACAACTCTTAAAGTTGGCTGGGGAATTCTGGGAGTTGAAGTCCACAACTCTTAAAGTTGGCTGGGGAATTCTGGGAGTTGAAGTCCACAACTCTTAAAGTTGGCTAGGGAATTCTGGGAGTTGAAGTCCACAAGTCTTAAAGTTGGCTGGGGAATTCTGGGAGTTGCAGTCCACAAGTCTTAAAGTTGGCTAGGGAATTCTGGGAGTTGAAGTCCACAAGTCTTAAAGTTGGCTAGGGAATTCTGGGAGTTGAAGTCCACAAGTCTTAAAGTTGGCTGGGGAATTCTGGGAGTTGCAGTCCACAACTCTTAAAGTTGGCTGGGGAATTCTGGGAGTTGCAGTCCACAAGTCTTAAAGTTGGCTAGGGAATTCTGGGAGTTGCAGTCCACAAGTCTTAAAGTTGGCTGGGGAATTCTGGGAGTTGAAGTTCACAAGTCTTAAAGTTGGCTGAAGAATTCTGGGAGTTGAAGTCCACCCATCTTAAAAGCTTCTAACGAGAAGCACAATGTGTATTTTAGTGCTATTCTGTCAAATGTAGGTTTTTCAGACCTTTTAAGCTCTACTTTGACTCTCGGGTTTTTCCTGGAAATTTTTTTATAGGTACAAAAAATGTATGCGGATAGTCCTCAACTTACAACAGTTTGTTTAGGGACTGTTCGAAGTTATAATGGCATTGGAAAAAAAAACGTATGACCAATTTTCACTCTTAACAGCTGTTGGAGCTGTAAGTAGTCACGCAATCAAAATTCAGACGCTTGGCAAACTGATTTGTATTTATGACGGTTGCAGTGTCCTGGGGTTATGGGATCCCCTTTTGTGACCTTCTGACAAGGTCCATGGGGAAGCCAGATTCGCTTAACGACCGTGTTACAAACTGAACACCTGCAGTGATCCATTTAACAGTGGTGGCAAAGAAAGGGCGTAATGGGCCAAAATTCACTTAACCAGCTGTCTCGCATAGGAACAGAAACGTTGTGTGGTCGTAAGGCTCAGGACTACCTGTATCAGGGAGGAAAAACTATTTTAAGTACATTTGGGAATGAAAATCCCCTGCTAAACTATCCTATCTTGGGAAATGAAGGATGGAGGAAGAAGAAGCCACCTAAAAATACATGCACATCCTTAAAACTCTTAAAACGATTTGCAAAACGGCAAGACAAACATGGCATTTCCAATGGCAAATAGAAATAAGGGAATTTCTCCACCAGTGAGTGGCAGATGGAGAACCTGTAATGTAGTGGTGAAAGTATTAGACTAGAAATGTAGGAGACTGTGAGTTCTAGTCCCGCCTTAGGCATGAAAGCCAGGTGGGTGACTTTGGATCGATCAACAGGAGACAGGGAGTTATAGTTCTGCCCTGGGCACGAAAACCAAATGGGTGACGTTGAGCCAATCACAAGGAGATTCTTGAGTTCTAGTCCCACCTTAGGCCTGAAAGCCAGCTGGGTGGCTTGAGCAATCACCGGGAGATAGTGAGTTCTAGTCCTGCCTTAAGCGGGAATACCTCTTGGGTGGCTTTGGATCGGTCGCCAGGTGACTGTAAGTTCTAGTCCCACCTTAGACCTGAAAGCCAATTGGGTGACCTTTTTTTTTTTTTGCTTGAAAAAGTTTTATTGGTTTTAACAATTTATAAAAGGAAAGGGGTAAATAAGGTATTAAATAATATTTTAGAGCTTCCACATCGGGTTTGATGACCGCCTCCGAGTCATACATATTCCATTAGGAAATAATAAAAGGAAGGGGTACATACATTTAAAATCATTAATTTTCATATTGTTTTATACATTCAATTGCATTGTTCTATTAACATCCGTACAGGAATTACCATCATAAAAAAAAGATAACAAGTTATTTTTGCGATCTGAGCCTCTTTGCTATAGTCTCTTCCTCCTCCCCCCCCCCCCCCCCCACCAGCAGGCGGACCCGTGGCCCCTCCCGTTCCCATCTAACCATCATCCAGGATTGAGGAGTGTTTTTTAAGAAAATTCTTCGCCTCTTCTACTGTTTTGATTCTAACTCTTCCTCCCTCCCAGAATACCAGCATCCCTTCAGGCATTGGGTGACTTTTGACCCATCACCGGGAGACAGTGAGTTCTAGTCCTGCCTTAAGCAGGAATGCCTCTTAAGTGACTTTGGGTCGCTCCCCAGGTGATTGAGAGTTCTAGTCCCACCTAAGGCCTGAAAGCGGTGACTTTGGGCCAATCAGAAGGAGACCCATTGGTACACCTGCCTTAGGTCTCAAAGCTGTCTGGGTGACCTTGGGCCACCTACCCAGAGACTTGAGTTCTAATCCCACCTCGGCCATGAAGCCAGCCACTTTTTCTCAGCCCTAGGAAAGAGCTAATGTTTCACGTTTTGGTCAACCAAAATATATATTTTTTAAAAAGAAGATGGTGAGACTCTAAGTCTAGAAGGAGTGCAGAGAAGGACAACAAAGATGATTAGGGGACTGGAGGCTAAACGGTTGCAGGAACTGGGTGTGTCTAGTTTAATGAAAAGAAGGACCAGAGGAGAAATGATAGCAGTCTTCCAATATCTCAGGGGCTGCCCCAAAGAAGAGGGAGTCAAGCTATTCTCCAAAGCACCTGAGGGCAGAACACGAAGCAATGGGTGGAAACTAACCAAGGAGAGAAGCAGCTTAGAATTGAGACATTTCCTGCCAGTTAGAACAATTCATCAGTGGAACAACTTGCCACCAGAAGTTGTAAATGCTCCAACACTGGAAGTCTTTAAGAAGATGTTGGATATCCATTTGTCTGGAGTGGTGTAGAGTTTCCTGCCTAAGCAGCGGGTTGGACTAGAAGACCTCCAAGGTCCCTTCCAACTCTGTTATTCTAATTCTGTCCTACTGCCAAGAAAGTAGATCGCATCTGCCCCATACATCCCTTCGACCGATTCGCTCGCACAGAGAGGGATTTCTCCGGGTGCCGTCCACTAGGCAATGCCAGCGGGCGACTCCCAGGGGAAGGGCCTTCTCTGTCGCAGGCCCTATCCTATGGAACGACCTACCCCCCGACCTCAGAACAACTCCGGACCTCTGCTCCTTCCGCCGAAAGCTCAAAACATATTTCTTCCAACTGGCCGGCCTGGCCTAATTTATCTTTCCTACCTCCAGTCTGTATATTTAGATTTTTAATTGGGTTTTTAGGGGGTTTAGTGTTTTAGGTTTTTAGGTTTTAGCGCAGGGTTACTGTAATTTAATCTGATTTTAGATATTTATATTGTATGTTTTTATGTTTTATATCCCCTGTGCAGCGCCCCGAGTCCCTTCGGGGAGAGGGAGCGGTATACAAATAAACATTTGATTGATTGATTGATTGAAAGCAGTTGGGGACCTTAGAAGGATAAATTAATGGAGACAGCCCAACAGCCTATCCTAGCCGTTGTGTTATAGGATTTCCAACGGATGAAGACATGGGCAGATGTGCAATTATTCAATTTCCAGTGACGTAGAAATCCAGACCCAGTTTGTGATTTTGCAGCTAACAAACGGCCATCACAAAAAGAATCATTGGCAGCTCGTTTGAAGCCCTTCTGCATTGGCGATTTGCATCCCAAACCCCCTCTCACAACTGTGATTTTGTTCAGTTGAATTAGGCCTACGCAACTTTTGCAATCCGGCCAGCAAAACCAGCTAAATGAGGAAGCAGCCGTTCGGGTTTGGTGGGCCTCCCCAGATAGCTTTCCCACACTAAATCCGACAACCCAGCACCCATCCCGAGCAGGAGGCTGTTCAAAGGAATGGTGGGGTAGCGAGCTCAGGATTATGGATTCCCCAGGTTTTTCAAAAGTCCTTTTGGGCCCCGGACAGAATCGCCCCAGCCCAAAAAAAAAAAAAAAAAAGGAAAAACCCAAAAAGAAAAACGGAAGTTCATTTTGGGTAGCGACATGTCATCTCAAACACCCTCTGAAAAGAGGAAGAAGAAAGAATGTGCTAACCCCAAAGAGGAACAAAGCGATGAAAAGACGGATATTTCCCAAGAAGAGAAAATAGGATCTTGCTTTTTTATTATAAAAAAAAAAGGGCTTAAAGTGTTTTGTTCTGGGAAGTTAGCAGTTGCATGCAGCAGGAGGCTAGCACTCAGTGGTATTTCCAAATAGATCAGTGTTTCTCAACTTCGGCTGCCGGAAGATGTGGGGACTTCAACTCCCAGAATACCAGAGGAAGCCATGCTGGCTTTGGACTTCTGGGAGTTGAAGTCCATGCGTCTTCAAGAGGCCATTCCACAGCCGGCCATGGTGGCTCTGGAATTCTGGGAGTTGAAGTCCATGCGTCTTCAAGAGGCCATTCCACAGCCGGCCATGGTGGCTCTGGAATTCTGGGAGTTGAAGTCCATGTGTCTTCAAGAGGCCATTCCACAGCCGACCATGGTGGCTCTGGAATTCTGGGAGTTGAAGTCCATGTGTCTTCAAGAGGCCAATTCCACAGCCAACCATGGTGGCTCTGGAATTCTGGGAGTTGAAGTCCATGCTTCTTCAAGAGACCATTCTACAGTCAGCCATGCTGGCTCTGGAATTCTGGGAGTTGAAGTCCACACGTCTTCAAGAGGCCATTCCACAGCTGAGCATGGTGGCTCTGGAATTCGGGGAGTTGAAGTCCATAAATCTTCCAAGTGGCCATGGGTGAGAAACACAAGATAGAAAGTTGGGGCTTGAACAGTGATAGCTTGTTGTAGATGGGAAAGATTAATCAGTAGTTCAGCCTGGATTTGCTTGCCCCAACAAAAGAACCAGATGAGTCCAAAGCAACCCTAGTTTGTCGGAGAAGCTAAGTAGGATTGATCCTAGTGCCTCCTTGGATGGAGGGGCTCTCTTGCTTAAGCAGTGGGTTGGACTAGAGGACCTCCAAGGTCCCTTCCAGCTCTGTTGTACTGACATTATTCTGTTAAATCTTAAGGATGATATCCCAAGTCTTAGGGCAAATTGAAAAGTCTAAATCCTGGAAGAATAAGAACCAAACAGCATTAGAGGTGGCCCGACACTAGACTACTGCTAGTTCTCAACCTCAATTTTGAGACCCAAAATTTCTGTTGCTAAGCAAGGCAGTCGTTAAGTGAGTTTTGCCTCATTTTGCAACCTTTCTTGCCACAGTTGTTAAGTGAATCCCTGGAGTTGTTAAATTAGCAACATGGGTTGCTAAGTGAATCTGGCTTCCCCATTGACTTTCCTCCTACTCCAACTCCTCCCCGCAAACCGTACTCCCTTCTAGCACTGATGACGTTACCTAGTTGGGTAATAAAATGTCTGCAAGAAAAGAACCAACCTCAAGAGTTTCCTGGACGCCACCAAGTATCCCACAGTCTTCCTCCCCATAAACCCCACTCCCTTCTAGCACTGATGGCGTTACCTAGTTGGGTAATGAAATTGGTAATGAATAACCCAGCTCAAAGAGCACCCAGGATTTTAGAACAAAGCCTCAGCCAAGTTAGATAGGTTTTTAATGGGATTTTAGCACAGGTTTTCTATTTAATTTCTTTTTAACTTTTGTATATTGTTACGTATTGTGGATTTTAGTGTCCTGTGCACCGCCCAGAGTCCGTCTTGACGGAGATTGATGCGGTTAACAAATCGAATACATAAATAGATAGATAGATAGATAGATAGATAGATAGATAGATAGATAGATAGATAGATAGATAGATAGATAGATAGATAGATAGATAGGACTCCCCGCAGTTCAACCTTGAATAGAAATAATTATCTTCTTTCAGATCCACATTGTTGTGAAGAAAACGTGTCGGTTAAACTATTATTATTATTTATTTATTATTATTATTATTATTATTATTATTATTATTATTATTATTATTATTATTATTATTATTATTATTATTATTATTATTATTATTTTATTATTTTTCATATTTATATCCCGCACCCATCTCCCACAAAGGGACCCGGGGCGACGCACAGGAAAATACAAAAATACAAATATACAAAAATACAAAGACTCTTAAAAACTATATTAAACCCAACCCTGCGCTAAAACATAATTAAAACCCCCAAATTAAAACTTGGATCAACTACACTACAAGTCAGTTCTGTGTCGGGTAGTTCACGCCAGGCCGGCTGGATGAAAAAAATGCGTTTTTAAGCGCTGGTGGAACTTTGGGCTGGAAGTAAGAGCCCATTCTGAACAGCTTCCATATTAAATCTCTCTCTCTCTCTCTCTCTCTCTCTCTCTCTCTCTCTCTCTCTCTCTCTCTCTCTCTCTCTCTCTCTCTCTCTCTCTCTCTCTCTCTCTCTCTCTCTCTCTCTCTCTCTCTCTCTCTCACACACACACACACACACACACACACACACACACACACACACACTGACTACAATGGATTAATGCATTTAACAGCTAGCCAGGGTTTGCAGAAGTCAAAATTCAGCATTAGCTGGCTGGAAAATTAAAGGAGGAAGGAGGGGATGAAAGAGAGGAGAGGTCATTTGTATTTTAGGGGTTTAGGCAAGGTCAGGAGTACCCCCTATTTGTTTCGGGGGGAGGGGGGGGTTTCCAGAGAGAGAGATAAGAAGAGATGGCTGTGATTTAGCAACGGGATTAGGTGTGACGGGCAATGTTGTGTTACTCAAGAGTTTTTCCTTTCATTTTGCCTGCCTTGCATAATGAGCCTTATTTTTCTAAAGCCCTCTACGTGGGTGGAAACGAAGCGGTGAGGAGGTTTTACAGCAAAACAGCCGAGTAGCTATGGTCAGTACTAATAGCAATCAACCCATGAAACAGGAGTTGCCTTGGGAAGTTGTGGGAGATTCATCCCTGGAGGCTTTCAAGAAGAGACTGGACGGCCCTCCATCAGAAATGGTGTAGGGTCTCCTGCTTGGGGGGGAAGGGGGGTTGGACTATACAATAATACAATAGCAGAGTTGGAAGGGACCTTGGAGGTCTTCTAGTCCAACCCCCTGCGTGGGCAGGAACCTTATACCATTTCAGACAAATGGCTATCTAACATCTTCTTAAAGACTTCCAGGGTTGGGACATTCACAACTTCTGGAGGCAACTTCTGTTCCACTGGTTAATTGTTCTAACTGTCAGGAAATTTCTCCTTAGTTCTAAGTTGCTTCTCTCCTTGATTAGTTTCCACTCATTGCTTCTTGTTCTGCCCTCAGGTGCCTTGGAGAATAGTTTGACTCCCTCTTCTTTGTGGCACCCTCTGAGATATCGGAACACTGCTATCATGTCTCCCCTGGTCCTTCTCTTCATCAAACTAGACATACCCAGCTCCTGCAACCGTTCTTCATATGTTTTAGTCTCCAGTCCCCTAATCATCTTGGTTGCTCTTCTCTGCACACTTTCCAGAGTCTCCACGTCTTTTCTACATCGTGGCGACCAAAACTGTATGCAGTATTCCAAGTGTGGCCTTACCAAGGCACTATACAGTGGCATTAACACTTCACGTGATCTAGATTCTCTCCCTCTGTTGATGCAGCCTAGAACTGTGTTGGCTTTTTTGGCAGCTGCTGCACACTGCTGGCTCATATTTAAATGGTTGTCCACTAGGACTCCAAGATCCGTCTCACAGTTGCTACTATTGAGCAAGGTACCACCTATACTGTACCTGTGCATTTTGTTTTTCTTGCCTAAATGTAGAACCTTCCTTTTTTCACAATTGAATTTCATTTTGTTAGATAGTGCCCAATGTTCAAGTTTGTCCAGATCCTTCTGTATCTTAAGCCTATCTTCTGGAGTGTTGGCTATTCCTGCCAGCTTGGTGTCGTCTGCAAATTGGATGAGTTCCCCATTTATCCCCTCGTCCAAATCATAGATGACCTCCAAGGTCCCTTCCAACTCTGATAATCTAATCAAGAGCAATTAAACTTAAATGTTGGTAGCCCTCGACTTACGGCCACAATTGAGCCCAAAGTTTCCACGACTAAGTGAGAGATGTGTTAAGTGAACTTTTGCCCAATTTTGCCACCTTTCTGGCCGTAATTGTTACGTGAATTACTGCAGCCGTTAAAATTAGTGACACGGTTGTTAAGTGGATCTGGCTTCCCCATTGACTTGAAGGTGAATGAGAGGAATTGACATTCGTTTAATAAATTTTATTTCCCTAGAGAGATTTCTGTTATAGTTTATTTTATTTATTTATTTATTTTATTATATTTATATCCCGCCCTTCTCCACAGAGGACCCAGGGCGGCGCACAGGAATTTAAAAACATACAAAAAATAAATACATAATTTAAAAACATATTAAATTATTCTAGTCCTATGCTAAAACCAATTTTAAAATACCCAATTTAAAACCCTCTAAAATAGTCCCCACGGGCGGTTAGGCTAGGCCGGCTTGTTGGAAGAGATGTGTCTTTAGACATTGGCGGAAGAGGCGGAGGTCGGTGATGGTGCGTAATTCAGGGGGTAGGTCGTTCCAAAGGGCAGGGCCCGCCACAGAGAAGGCTCTTCCCCTGGGTATCGCCAGTCGGCATTGCCCGGCCGATGGCACCCTGAGAAGACCCTCTCTGTGGGAACGAATCGGCCGAAGGGATGTATGGGGCAGAAGGCGGTCTCGCATACCACTGCTGTCTACATTCCACCTGATGCAAATGTTAGCACAACGCTCAAAGCAATTTCATTGTAATATTATTACAATGACAATAAAGATTATTATTGTCGGGTTTTGTCGGGACCAGGAATCTGCCTCATGCTTTTTGGGGAAGCCTGGGGTCAGGACAACAGGCTGTTCTTTTCTTCATTGCTGTCCTCTTGTTTCTTCCTGGGTGGGCCCTGAGACTTTTCCCACTTCACACATTCTTCCTCTGTGTCTCGGGAGGTCCACGCTATGCAACCGGCATCTGATTCGAAACCAGGATCTGGCTGTAATATTAACCCAGTCCCTGGAGGAAATCAGCAGGGCCTTGGCAGACCCTAGATGGATGGGATGAAGGGCTTCCGAGAAACTTGTGTTTACTGATTTATTTATTTAATTTTTATTCCAAAGTTAAAATACAAAAATGCAAGGGAAGCATAGTAGTAATGTGTTTGCTAAAGACAATTGAGAACAACGTTACGGAATTATAGAACAGGAATTTATGGAATTTTTTTTTCTTTTTACTTGTTGAATAAGTAAAAAGAAAGTAGAAAAAGATGGATTTTGGACAAATACTACTTGTTACTCTACAGATAATGAATTCCCGAAGAGGATAAGGTGATACGAAATGAAGGGGGGGGAAAGTCTTAATTCCATACAAATATATTTATATATTTAAACTTAATAATGATGATATATTGGGTTACACTGGATGGAAAATTAAAAACTTCATTTGTAATTGTAAAAACCGATGCACAAAAACCTATGACTGAACGACATGTTATATACCAAGCTGAAAATGATTGAATGTTTTTACTTGTTTTTTATGTTGTAAATAAAAATTTATACAAAACAAAATGCAAGGGAAGCTGGAGAAATGGAAGATTTGTTCTCCCTGTTGTAAATTTTTCCATCCCACCACTTCTCCAAAATGTTGTATAGACACCAATACAATACAATAGCAGTGTTGGAAGGGACCTTGGAGGTCATCTAGTCCAACTCCCTGCCTAGGCAGGAAACCCTATACTGTTTCAGACAAATGGCTATCCAACATCTTCTTAAAGACTTACAGGGTTGGGGCATTCACAACTTCTGGAGGCAACTTCTGTTCCACTGATTAATTGTTCTCACTGTCAGGAAATTCCTCCTCAGTTCTAAGTTGCTTCTCTCCTTGATTAGTTTCCACCCAATTGCTTCTTGTTCTGCCCTCAGGTGCCTTGGAGAATAGCTTGACTCCCTCTTCTTTGGGGCAACCCCTGAGATACTGGAAGACTGCTATCATGTCTCCCCTAGTCCTTCTTTTCATTAAACGAGACATCCCCAGTTCCTGCAACCGTTCTTCATATGTTTTAGTCTCCAGTCCCCACCAGCACAAGGTGCAAATGCAGGTCCCTTCCAACTCTGTTATTCTGTTCTATTACCGTGGCACAATTTTCATCACAGGCTGTTTCGTGCTCTTCATTCCTGCCGTCTACAGTTGAGCCCAACATTTCTGTTTTTAAGTGAGACCTTTGTTAAGTGAGTTTTGCCCCATTTTACGACTTTTCTCGCCGTGCTTAATAATAATAATAAATAATAATAAATTTTAATTTATAACCCGCTCTCTCTCCCCGAAGGGACTCGAGGCGGGGCACAGGGAAATTTAAAATACATGTAAAATCGCAAATATAGTACAATATAAAATTAAATTAAACTAACCCTGCGCTAAAATCCCATATAAAACTAAAAATTAATCATTAAAAACCCTAAAAACAGTTGAAAGCAGTTGATTATCCTAGGCCGGCCAAGCAGAAAAAGTGTGTTTTTAATTTTTGACGGAAGGAGCGGAGGTCCGTAGTTGTTCTAATTTCGGGGGGAAGATCGTTCCAGAGGGTTGGGCCCGCCACAGAGAAGGCCCTTCCCCTGGGCGTCGCCCGCTGGCATAGCCTAGTGGACGGCACCCAAAGTAGTCCCTCTCTGTGGGAGCGAATCGGCCGCAGGGATGTATGAGGCAGAATGCGATCCCGCAGATAGCTAGGTCCCGTGCCATGGAGCGCTTTGAAGATGGTAACTAACACCTTGAAGCGCACCCGAAAGACGACAGGCAGCCAATGCAGCTTGCGCAGGAGCGGTGTTACATGGGAAAGCTTAAGTGGATCCCTGCAGTTGATAAATTAGTAGCCTGGTTGTTAGGTTACGAACAGCCCCATTGACAAAGTCAATAGTAACCCCATTGACTTCGCTTGTCCGAAGGGTTACCAAAGGGGATCGAGCATGTGATCGATCACATGACCTCGGGACATAGCAACAGTCATAAGGATCAGCCAGTTGCCGAGCATCTGAATTTTGATCGCGTGATCGATGGGGAGGCTGCAAAGGTCCTAACTGAAACACAGTCATAAGTCACTTTTTTCAGTGCCGTTGTAACTTGGAACGGTCACTAAGTGAATTGTTGTAAGTCGAGGACTACCCGTAGAGCTTTCCCACAAGTCGAGATTTAAAATCTTGACTGTATAGGAAGTCCTCGACTTTATGACCGTAATGGAGTCCATTACCGTTATAAGTCAGGATAAACTTAACGCAGGTCACCCCATGACTGGCCTGATTTCACAACCTTTTTTTTTTCCAGGAGTCCTTAAGTGGACCCATTGTTTGCAATTGTTTTTATATATTTACTTATTTGAATCCCACCTTTATTGTTTTTACGAATAATTCAAGGCAGTGAACATGCCTAATATTGTTTCCTCCACTAATTTTCCTCACAACAACAACCGAAAATCTTTTCATTTTTTTTCCCACCTCAAGCACAAAGTTCAGAAGTGGTTTCCAAATCGAAACAAAGGTACTTGCCGTATTTTTTGGAGTGTAAGACAGTTCCCCCCCTCCCTAAAAGTGGGTGAAAATTGTGGTGCGTCATATACAGTGAAAGTTGCCAACGCCCCGCCCACCGGTTGGCCACTCACCCTTCCAGGTGGCGGGGAGCAGCAGTGGCGGAACCAGCCAACAATATGACTCGCGGCGGCAGCGATCAGCAGCAATGTGCTGTGGTGATCCCCGCAGCCTGGAACGGTTCTAAAATGGAGTGTGCGGAGGCCGAAAACACACGACGCAGAGGCAGCGATGGGATGTGGTGATCCCTGCAGCCTGGGAAAGCTGATTGGGGGTATTCCGGGAGGCCGATTCACCCGCCAATCAGCTGCTGGTGCTGAATCAGGCTGCAATAATGTGCTGAAGTTGACCAGGCTGTTTGCTGTTTGCTGCAAGGATGCTAGCCAGAGGAATACCGATGGATGCTGATAGGCAGAGGCAGAATTTCTTTTTTCTTGTTTTCCTCGCCAAAAACAAAGGTGCGTCTTATACTCCAGAGAGTCTTATACTCCGAAAAATACGGTATATTCTTTTCTTTAACCAAAACGGTCGGTTTAGCTATTTCTGCCGATTCCATCACCTTCTGCAGCTATTTGTCCTTGGTGGGAATTGAAACTCCCTTCCATTTTTGGGGGTATACAGTAGTCTTGCAGTTGTCCACATATATAAGATCAAAGTTCCTTTTTCTTTTCTCCAAGTCTTTTTCCACTGAAACCCAAAAGAAAAGTTTCTGGTTTCCTCTTCGTTTTAAGAATTTTCTGTATTAAAATCCGAATCTTAACTCCAAACTTTCTTGGCTTTAACTTCGTACTTTCAGACCGGCAAGATTACCTACCTACAGTAGGTAGGTAGAGGGAGAGAGAGAGAGAGGGAGAAATACAGTAGGTAGGTAGGTAGGTTGAGGGATAAAGATAGGGAGATATACGGTAGGTAGGTAGGCTGAGGGATAAAGATAGGGAGATATACAGTAGGTAAGTAGGTAGAGGGATAGAGAGAGAGGGAGAAATACAGTAGGTAGGTAGGTAGGTAGAGGGATAGAGATAGGGAGATATACGGTAGATAGGTAGGTAGGTTGAGGGATAGAGATAGAGAGATATACGGTAGGTAGGTTGAGGGATAAAGATAGGGAGATATACAGTAGGTAAGTAGGTAGACGGATAGAGAGATAGAGGGAGAAATACAGTAGGTAGGTAGAGGGATAGAGATAGGGAGATATACGGTCGGTAGGTAGGTAGGTAGGTAGGTAGGTAGGTAGGTAGGTAGGTAGGGGGATAGAGATAGGGAGATATATGGTAGGTAGGTTAAGGGATAAAGATAGGGAGATATACAGTAGGTAAGTAGGTAGACGGATAGAGAGAGAGAGGGAGAAATACAGTAGGTAGGTAGAGGGATAGAGATAGGGAGATATACGGTAGGTAGGTAGGTAGGTAGGTAGGTAGGTAGAGGGATAGAGCTAGGGAGATATACGGTAAGTAGGTTGAGGGATAAAGATAGGGAGAAATACAGTAGGTAAGTAAGTAGGTAGAGGGATAGAGAGAGGGAGAAATACAGTAGGTAGGTAGGTAGGTTGAGGGATAGAGATAGGGAGATATACAGTAGGTAGGTAGGTAAGTAGGTAGAGGGATAGAGAGAGAGGGAGAAATAGGTAGGCAGGTAGGTAGAGGGATAGAGAGGGAGAAATACGGTAGGTAGGTAGGTAGAAGGATAGAGAGAGAGGGAGAAATACAGTAGGTAGGTAGGTAGAGGTTGAGGGATAAAGATAGGGAGATATACAGTAGATAGGTAGGTAAGTAGGTAGAGGGATAGAGAGAGGGAGAAATAGGTAGGCAGGTAGGTAGAGGGATAGAGAGGGAGAAATACGGTAGGTAGGTAGAAGGATAGAGAGAGAGGGAGAAATACAATAGGTAGGTAGGTAGAGGTTGAGGGATAAAGATAGGGAGATATACAGTAGGTGGGTAAGTAGGTAGAGGGATACAGAGAGAGGGAGAAATAGGTAGGTAGGTAGGTAGGTAGGTAGGTAGGTAGGTAGGTAGAGGGATAGAGAGGGAGAGGGAGAAATACAGTAGGTAGGTATGTTGGGGGTTATATAGTAGTTGTGTGTACACAGTTTGGTTGGCCATTTAACCAGACTGGGCCACAGCAACGCGTGGCCGGGTACTGCTAGTTGACAATAAAATAGAATTCGCTCACCTGGCCCGGTTTCCCTGTCTGGAACACCTGGGTAGACTGACAGCTGTTGAGCTTAAAAGACTCAACAGGAATGGACTCCGTTATATATATTTGCAATGAGAGACTACTAAGAAACTGCAGAGAAGTGGAATCTGCTCTGGGATGTTAAAAGAAGCATTCTATTTGTTAGAAGTCTGTAGAGATTCTAAGTCATCCATGCCGTGGTTGTCCCAAAAGTGTTTTTTTCAGGAGGCAACTGGACTTGCTTCTCTTTTTGAAGATGTTTCGCTTCTCATCCGAGAAGCTTCTTCAGCTCTGACTGGGTGGTGGGGAATGGAAGGATTTATACTCCTTGTAGACAGCTGGTCCTTTGCATCCTTTTAATACAATACAACAGCAAAGTTGGAAGGGACCTTGGAGGTCTTCTAGTCCAGGGGTCTCCAACCTTTGCAACTTTAAGTCTGAAGGACTTCAGCTTCCAGACGTCTCCAGCCAGCTTTTAAGTCTGAAGGACTTCAGCAAAGCTGGCTGGAGAATTCTGGGAGCTGAAGTCCTTCAGACTTAAAGTTGCAAAGGTTGGAGACCCCTGTTCTAGTCCAACCCCCTGCCTAGGCAGGAAACCCTACACCAGTTCAGACAAATGGTTATCCAACATCTTCTTAAAGACTTCTAGTGTTGGGCATTCACAACTTCTGGAGGCAAGTCGTTCCACTGATTGTTCTAACTATCAGGAAATTTCTCCTCAGTTCTATGTTGCTTCTCTCCTGGATTAGTTTCCACCCATTGCTTCTTGTTCTGCCCTCAGGTGCCTTGGAGAATAGATTGACTCCCTCTTCTTTGGGGCAACCCCTGAGATATTGGAAGACTGCTATCATGTCTCCCCTGGTCCTTCTCTTCATCAAACTAGACATACCCAGCTCCTGCAACCGTTCTTCATATGTTTTAGCCTCCAGTCCCCTAATCCTCTTGGTTGCTCTTCTCTGCACTCTTTCTAGAGTCTCCACATCTTTTCTACATCGTGGCGACCAAAACTGAATGCAGGATTCCAAGTGTGGCCTTCCCAAGGCACAGAGGGTCGTTGAGGCCACTTGGTGGCTTATCTCTGTCCTGAATGGTGCAAATGATTCCTGGTAGTCTGCAGTTTCCCCCACCCACCCTCTAGAAATCCATTCCTACTCTCACACCCTTCCAAGGGTGTCCATCCCAATTCGTGTAGCTAAAAAGTCTGTAGAGATTCTCAGTCATCCAGGTCGTGGTGGTTGCCCCAAAAGTCCTTTTTATTTTCAAGAGGCGACTGGACTTCCTTGTTGGTTTTTTCCCTCCCTTGAAGACTTCCTTATTGTCGTTGCCCTCGTATTCATCGTTTTGAAAAGCGAAAAAAGATTCCAGGCAACCTGTGTGAGCCAAGAGCTGCACTGACCTCTTTCCTTGGCGGGCTGCCCTACCTCGAGATCTGGGAACCGTTCCCAAAATGGCTGAATGGAGCCCGTTGAATGCAGTTGAGCAGCGGCCGATGCAAAATCCATCTGTTTTTCTTCCTGGCTGCAGTGGAACTATATTTAATTCAACGTCCTATTTATTATCCTTTAAACAGGCAACAGAAATACTGCTGCCCTTGATTTATGACCACAACTGAGCCCAACCTTTTACTAATGTTTTACTCACTCTAGAACGACGGTGCCTGAGAGGTGACCTGATTGAAGTCTATCAAATCATGCACGGTGTGGAGAAAGTAGAAAAGGAAAAACTGTTTTTCCTATTGCACAACAGTAGAACTAGGGGGCAACTCCATGAAACTTTTGGAAGCTAGACCTCAAACAAATAAGAGGAAGGACTTTTTCACCCAGAGGATCGCTGGTCTATGGAACTCCCTGCCAGAAGAAGTGGTGACAGCTGTCAGCCTCGATACCTTTAAGAAAGGATGAGAGGAGTTCATGGAGAACAAGGGTATCCATGGCTATCATGATGGATGCCTAAGGACACCCTCCGGGATGGAGAGATAGGCAGGATGTCTCTCAATGCCATTTGCAGGGAATCACAAGCAGGTGAAGACATCTGCTTGGGAAGACCCTGAAGCAAATGGGGAGCCACTGTGGGAGACAGAATGCTGGACCAGATGGGCTGTGGCCTCTTCCAGCAAGGCTATTCTTATGTTCTAATGTTGGATAGCCATTTGTCTGAAACGATATAAGGTTCCTGCCTAGGCAGGGGGTTGGACTAGAAGACCTCCAAGGTCCCTTCCAACTCTGCTATTGTATTATTGTATTGTATTGTATTGTATTGTATTGTATTGTATTGTATTGTATTGTATTGTATTGTAAATGAGACAGTGGCCAGGCAAGTTTGACCCAATTTCACGACCTTTTCGCCACTGTTGTTAAGCGAATCGCTGTGGCTGTTAGGGGAATCAGGCGGTCGCTAAGCGAATCTGGCTTCCTCCGTTGGCTTTCTTTGTCAAAGACTGCCTGGGAAGGTCGCTGGTGGAGATCAAGTGACCGCAGGATGCGGCCACCGTGATGAGTAGCGTGCTTGCCCATCTGCCCAATTTTGTTTGTGTGACCACTGGCATGGTCGTAAATGTGAGGACCGCTTGTAAGTGACTTTTTCAGTGGTGGTGTAACTCGCAACACATGCTAAACAGATGATAAACAAATGAAGGAAGGAAAAAGAAAAGGGGAAGGAAGAAGAAAGGAGAAGGAAGAGGGAAGGAAAAAGAAGGAAGGAAGGAAAAATTATAAGAGTGAGGAAGGGTCTCGGGAAGTCCTGCCTTAGCACTTGACCACCACAGGTGCCCCCAACACGAGTCCCGTGTCACGCCCACCCTGGCCATGCCCATTCCCTGGACACGATCCACCCACCCCACTCCTCTAAGGTCAAACATAACCCGGATGTGGCCCTCAATGAAATCGAGTTTGACATTGGTCTAGATCAGAGGTCTCATTCTCGCGGCCCGTGGGCCAATTGCGGCCCGCAGGACGGTACCTTGTGGCCCCCACCGTGGATATGAAAGTATAATATTAGTGCAGCCCGCAGGGGGAGTGGACCTCTGTGGAATCCCTTATGCGGCCCAGCCTGGCGACTCCCAGGGGAAGAGCCTTCTCTGTGGCGGGTCCGGCACTCTGGAACAACCTGCCCCCCAATATCCGTGCCATCACGGACCTACGCCTCTTCCATCGGATGTTAAAAGCACATTTCTTTCATCTAGCCGGCCTGACATAGACTAAGGGTATAATTTTAAATTTTGATATTTATTGGTTTTAATTTTTATATTATCCAAATTTTAGCACAGATTTAATAATTTAATAGTCTTTTATATTTTGAATGTATTGTTGGGTTTTTATCTTTCTGTGCACCGCCCTGAGTCCCTCTAGGGAAAATAGGGCGATATATAAATCGAAATAATAATAATAATAACACACACACACACACACACAAGTTCCAACGATTGCGTGGCACAGCTGATCATCGGAACCTTTTTTTTACTTAGCATTTTTTCACTACCTAGTTAAAAAAAATGCTTTAAAAAAGTTTTTAAAAGTTCCAACAATCGTTGGAACTTTTTTTTTTTTTACTTTTTAAAGAATTTCTTTTATTATTAATTTGGATAAACCAGTAGCATCGAGCAGAGAGAGAGAGAGAGTGCGCTCTCCTGACTTCCTCTTATTGTGGAGATAATTACAGTCTCTAATTGCATTCCAACATCCTTAAAGTAACAAGGACCATTTGTCATCATGGCATTTATATATTGCCTACCCAACACTAGGAGTCTACTCCTCACATTCTCCCCTTTGGGTAGCCAATATATAATTTACAATCTCAGTCCATATTTGTCACACATTTCTTTATGCTTAATAGCACCCTGAGCCTTTGTGAAATGGTCGGCTATATTGTCTTCTGACATACAGTATTCCAGTGTCACTAACTTATTCTTAACACTCTCCCTTACATTAAGATATCGCAAATCCGTACACTTTGTTCTAATTTTTATAGCCAATTTAGTAGCCATTTGGATCGCTGCCTGGTTGTCCTCAAACACAGTGATAGGCTCAGTTATCTCAATACCTACCGTATTTTTCGGAGTATAAGACGAACTACGCAGAACAGTCTCACCAACTCTGACAGAACTTTCCTGAGCCAAAAATGGCTTCCCCCAGCTGTCCAGAGGCCCTCCAGAAACTGATGGTTTCCAAACTTCCGGTTGGCCCGTTTTGGGAGCCTGGGAGGGTGAAAACGCGCCCCTCCCCCCTGCGGGGGACAGGGGTGTCGTGCACAAATTTGCAGGGGTCACAGACGCATGGGCAGGTGGGCAGGGCCCATTGCATTGTGAGTATGGGCACACGCCTGCGCTATGACATTTGCGCACCCAATTTAGGCATGCGTTTACAATCAGGTTCGCCGTCGCTGTTATAGGGCTTCCTGTCTAAGCCGGGGGTTGGACTAGAAGACCTCCAAGGTCCCTCCCCACTCTTACTATTCTAATTTTCTAATATTCTAATTTTCTCAACAAACTCAAGCTCAACCCTGCCAAGACTGAGTGGCTGTGGTTTCCGGCACCCTGGTTCAGCCAGATTACTCCAACTCTGGCCATTGGGGGCGAAACACTGGCCCCCGTGGAGAGGGCGCGCAGTTTGGGTGTCCTCCTGGACAACGTTTTGACGACCATCTTCAAAGCGCTCCATGGCTCGGGCCCTAGTTATATGCGAGACCGCCTCTTGCCCCATACATCCCTTAGACCGATCCGCTCCCACAGAGAGGGCCTTCTCAGGATGCCGTCGGCCGGACAATGCCGACTGGCGACACCCAGGGGAAGAGCCTTCTCTGTGGCAGGCCCTGTCCTGTGGAACGACCTACCCCCTGAATTACGCACCATCACCGACCTCCGCCTCTTCCGCCAATGTCTAAAGACATACCTGTTCCAACAAGCTGGCCTAGCCTAACCTCCCACGGGGACTTTTTTAGAAAGTTTTAAATTGGGTATTTTAAAATTTGGCTTTTAGCATAGGATAGGACAGTTTAATATATATTTTAAATTATGTATTTATCTTTGTATTTTGTATGTTTTTTAAAATTTCCTGTGTGCCGCCCTGGGTCCTCTGCGGAGAAGGGCGGGATATAAATATAAACAAAATAAAAAATAAAATAAAAAAATTCTATAGGTGAGGCTTAATTTGGATAGGGAAGCTTGGAAGACTAGCAAGCTTGTTAACCACCGCCATATTTTTTGCTTTCTGCAGGGGCTGTTTCCTAAGCTGCAATTCCCCTAGGCCGGGCAGGGGCCACGGGGACTTCTGGCTGGCCCTTGGGCTCGGAAGAAGTACCCAGCGTGGGCCAGAAGGGCTGAAGAGGGCTCCCCATGCCGACCGTTTGCGAAGTGGGGAAGCAGGTAAGTGGCTCATCCTAACTCTGGTCATTTACAAAACCAGGTGACTGTTTCAACCTCTCCCTTGTAGGGCAGTGGTCCTCACTTTTTGGGGGGCCCTGGACCGGAGGGTGGGGGACGGTTTCACACACGCAACCTAGATCCCGCACATCCTGCAAAGTCTTCTAGCAATTGGTGCAAAGTCACCCAGCTAGCTTTCATGTCTAAGGCAGAACTAGAATTCACAGTCTCCTGGTGATTGGTACAAAGTCACCCAATTGGCTTTCATGCTTAAGGTGGAACTAGAACTCACAGTCTCCTGGTGATTGGTACAAAGTCACCCAATTGACTTTCCTGCCTAAGGCGGGACTAGAACTCACAGTCTCCTGGTGATTGGTCTAAAGTCCCCCAATTGACTTTCATGTCTAAGGCAGAACTAGAACGCAAATCTAGAACTCACAGTCTCCCAGCGATTGATACCAAAGTCACCCAATTGGCTGTGTTTGCCTAAGGCGGGCCTAGAACTCACAGTCTCCTGGTGATTGGCCTAAAGTCACCCAATTGACTTTCATGCGTAAGGTGGAACTAGAACTCACAGTCTCCTGGTGATTGGTACAAAGTCACCCAATTGACTTTCCTGCCTAAGGCGGGACTAGATCTCACAGTCTCCTGGTGATTGGCCCAAAGTCCCCCAATTGACTTTCATGTCTAAGGCAGAACTAGAACGCAAATCTAGAACTCACAGTCTCCCAGCGATTGATACCAAAGTCACCCAATTGGCTGTGTTTGCCTAAGGCAGGCCTAGAACTCACAGTCTCCTGGTGATTGGCCTAAAGTCACCCAATTGACTTTCATGCGTAAGGTGGAACTAGAACTCACAGTCTCCTGGTGATTGGTACAATGTCACCCAATTGGCTTTCATGCCTAAGGCGGGACTAGAACTCACAATCTCCTGGTGATTGGCCCAAAGTCACCCATGTGATTGTCTTTGCCTAAGGCGGAGCTAGAACTCACAGTCTCCTGGTTTATTTGTGTAAATGAAGCTTCACTTGCCTGCTACATGACTCAGTTCCAACAGACGATGGACTGGTACCAGTTCATGGACTGGGGGTTAGAGATCCCTGTTGTAGGACATGAAGGACACCCATTGACCCAAGAAAAGTTTCTAGTTACCTTGACTTAACCGCCACAATTGAGCCCAAAATTTCCGTTGCTAAGCAAGGCAGTTGTTAAGTGACTTTCACCTCGGTTTAAGACAATTTTTGCCATGGTTCTTAAGCAAATCACCGCAGTTGTTAAGTGAATCATGCAGTCGTTCTGCGAATCTGGCTTCTTCTTTTGATTTTGCTTGTGGGAAGCCTGCTGGGGAGCTTACCAATGGTGATCATGTGACGCGGGGACAGTGCAACCGTCATAAATACAGGTCAGTTGCCCAGCATCTGAATTTTGATCACGTGACCTGGGGATGTTGCAACGGGCGTGTTTTTCAGCGCCTCTGTAACTGGTTGCTAAACGAATGATTGTAAGTCGAGGACTACAAGTACCTTCAATCAGCAGGTTAACAGATTGTTGGAAGGGACCTTGCAGGTCATCTAGTCCAACCCCCTGCCCAAGCAGGAGACACTACATCTGCCTCTACCTAGGATCGAACTCACAACCTCCTGCTTGTGAGGCAAGAGCTCCACCTCTAGGCCACAGCAGAAGCTGCCTGTACTTCGGTGGTTAGTTACTTGATACATGCACAATTAGCAAGGCAGTTTTTAAAATATTTGTTTAAAAGAAAATGAAAAGTACTAATTAAAAATACAAATTAAGAAGGAAAAGGGAAAAAACAAACCTTATATTATATAACTACTTTATCCTTAACAAGTCACTGGTTTAGTATTGAATTCACTGCTATAATTGGAACAATGCAGGACTGTTACTGGAAGGCTGAGTCAACCTTGAGCTAGTCAGAATCGAACTCCCGACTGTGGGCAGAGTCAGCCTGCAATACCGCATTCTAACCACTGCGCCATCACTGCTCGACATCTATTGATGGGTTGAATGAATGAATCCATCCACCCATCAATGAGCGAGTGAATGAATCAGTGAGTGATTATGAATGAATGAAATGATTGAATCAATCAATTAATGAGCAAGTTAATGAATCAGTGAGTGAGTGTGAATAATGAATAAATGAATGAAATGATTGAATCAGTCAATGAGCGAGTGAATGAATTAGTGAGAGTATGAATGAATGAAATGATTAAATCAATCAGTCAATGAGCGAGTGAATGAATCAGTGAGGGTATGAATGAATGAAATGATTGAATCAATCAATCAGTCAATGAGCGAGTGAATGAATCAGTGAGAGTATAAATGAATGAAATGATTGAATCAATCAGTCAATGAGCGAGTGAATGAATCAGTGAGAGTATAAATGAATGAAATGATTAAATCAATCAGTCAATGAGCGAGTGAATGAATTTGTGAGAGTATAAATGAATGAAATGATTAAATCAATCAGTCAATGAGCGAGTGAATGAATCAATGAGAGTATGAATGAATGAAATGATTAAATCAATCAGTCAATGAGCGAGTGAATGAATCAGTGAGGGTATGAATGAATGAAATGATTGAATCAATCAATCAGTCAATGAGCGAGTGAATGAATCAGTGAGAGTATAAATGAATGAAATGATTGAATCAATCAGTCAATGAGCGAGTGAATGAATCAGTGAGAGTATAAATGAATGAAATGATTGAATCAATCAGTCAATGAGTGAGTGAATGAATCAGTGAGTGAGTGTGAATAATGAATGAATGAAATGATTGAATCAATCGATCAGTCAATGAGCGAGTGAAAGAATCAGTGAGAGTATAAATGAATGAAATGATTGAATCAATCAATCAGTCAATGAGCGAGTGAACGAATCAGTGAGAGTATAAATGAATGAAATGATTGAATCAATCAGTCAATGAGCGAGTGAACGAATCAGTGAGAGTATAAATGAATGAAATGATTGAATCAATCAGTCAATGAGCGAGTGAATGAATCAATGAGAGTATAAATGAATGAAATGATTGAATCAACCAATCAGTCAATGAGCGAGTGAATGAATCAGTGAGAGTATAAATGAATGAAATGATTGAATCAACCAATCAGTCAATGAGCGAGTGAACGAATCAGTGAGAGTATAAATGAATGAAATGATTAAATCAATCAGTCAATGAGCGAGTGAATGAATTAGTGAGAGTATGAATGAATGAAATGATTAAATCAATCAGTCAATGAGCGAGTGAATGAATCAGTGAGAGTATAAATGAATGAAATGATTAAATCAATCAGTCAATGAGCGAGTGAATGAATCAGTGAGAGTATAAATGAATGAAATGATTGAATCAATCAGTCAATGAGCGAGTGAACGAATCAATGAGAGTATAAATGAATGAAATGATTAAATCAATCAGTCAATGAGCGAGTGAATGAATTAGTGAGAGTATGAATGAATGAAATGATTAAATCAATCAGTCAATGAGCGAGTGAATGAATTAGTGAGAGTATGAATGAATGAAATGATTAAATCAATCAGTCAATGAGTGAGTGAATGAATTAGTGAGAGTATGAATGAATGAAATGATTAAATCAATCAGTCAATGAGCGAGTGAATGAATTAGTGAGAGTATGAATGAATGAAATGATTAAATCAATCAGTCAATGAGCGAGTGAATGAATTAGTGAGAGTATGAATGAAATGATTAAATCAATCAGTCAATGAGCGAGTGAATGAATCAGTGAGAGTATAAATGAATGAAATGATTAAATCAGTCAGTCAATGAGCGAGTGAATGAATCAATGAGAGTATAAATGAATGAAATGATTAAATCAGTCAGTCAATGAGCGAGTGAACGAATCAATGAGAGTATGAATGAATGAAATGATTGAATCAACCGATCAGTCAATGAGCGAGTGAATGAATCAGTGAGTGTGAATGAAACAATGGATTGAACGTTCTCTGCAGGGCCTCCCATGGAGTTGGCTGGCCGAGGCGCCTTGTTCCTCACCTTCTCTGTTTGGCTCCTCCCCTTTGCAGTACCCAGAGCCGCCATACCCGGACAGACCCCTTCCAATGACCCAGCATGAGACTTCTTCGGCTGCACTGCGGAGGGCCAGCAACCACCGACGGGGCAACCCCTGCTGTTTGTGTTGGTGCTGCTGCTGCAGCTGCTCCTGGTAGGTGCCTCCGGCAGGGGGGCTGCGAGTACCAGAGGGTGGTGGTGGGGGGGGGGTTCGGCTGTTTCCTGGCACCTGGCCTGCTCTTCTGTACACGCATACCTGCACGGCTTTACAACTCCACCAGGGCTCTGTGTACTTTGCAAGCAGTCCTTGACTTACCACGGTCACTGAATGAACCCTCTCTTGGGGATACCTACGATGTGATTCCGATGGCCAGAGAGAGAGAGGTTTGAACTTGGGCTGTTTTAACATGTTAGGCATCCCTTAGACCGATACGCTCCCGCAGAGAGGGTCTTCTCAGGGTGCCGTCGGCCAGACAATGCCGACTGGCGACACCCAGGGGAAGAGCCTTCTCTGTGGCGGGCCCAGCCCTCTGGAATGACCTACCCCCTGAACTACGCACCATCACCGACCTCCGCCTCTTCCGCCAATGTCTAAAGACATATTTGTTCCAACAAGCCGGCCTAGCCTAACCTCCCATGGGGACTTTTAGGAAGTTTTTAAATTGGGTTTTAAATTTGGTTTTAGCACAGGTGGGAGTGTTTAATATTTATTTTAAATTATATATTTATTTTTTGTACTTTATATGTTTTTTAAATTTCCTGTGCGCCGCCCTGGGTCCTCCATGGAGAAGGGCGGGATATAAATTCGAATAAAATAAAATAAAATAAAAAAAATAAAAGGCAGTTACATTAACCTCTAAGCCACAAGCTCTCCTCCCTTATCAGCTGAGCCAGGGGAATGACGAGGTGTTTTGTCAAAGCACCTGGAATGCCCACATTTATTTATTTTATTTATTATTTATTATTCAAATGTGTATACCGTCCTATCTCCCCAAGGGGACTCAGGGCGGTGCACAGAAATATAAAAAATATAAAACAATACAGTACAAAAACAGTTAAAAATAGATTAAATTGAGGTCTGTGCTAAAATTTAGATTAGAAAAAGGGTTAAAATCAAATTAAAACTATATCCATTAAAACTATGCCAGGCCGGCCTCTTGAAGCAGATATGTCTTTAGTGCCCGGCAGAAGAGGCGTAGGTCCGTGATGATCTGAAGGTCGGGGGGTAGGTCGTTCCAGAGGGCAGGCCCTGCCACAGAGAAGGCTCTCCCCCTGGGGGCCACCCGTCAGCATTGTCCAGCGGATGGCACCCTGAGGAGGCCCACCCTGTGGGAGCGGACAGGTCGAAGGGAGGTATGTGGTAGGAGGCGGTCCCGCAAGTAGCCAGGTCCCGTGCCATGGAGCACTTTGAAGAGGGTTACTAGCACCTTGAAGCGCACCCGGAAGGCCACCGGCAGCCAGTGCAGCTCGCGCAGGAGAGGTGTTACATGGGAGTATCGAGACACTCCCCGGATCCCCCGCGCGGCCACATTCTGGACTAGCTGGAGCCTCCGGGTGCAACTCAAGGGGAACCCCATGTAGAGAGCATTGCAATAATATGGGAGGGAGCATACTGCTTCCCTTTTGTCTTTCAGCTCCGCTCTAGGAGCCTTCCAGGCCTGGATGGATTCGAACTTGGGCTGTTTTTATACATGTTAGGCAGTTGCGTTAACCTCTAAGCCACAAGCTCTCCTCCCTTGTCAGCTGAGCCAGACGGTATGCTCCCTCCCATATTTGGGCATTCCAGGTGCTTTGACAAAAAAACCTAATCATCCCCCTGGCTCAGCTGATAAGGGAGGAAAGCTTGTGGCTTGGAGGTTAATATAACTGCCTAACATGTAAAATAGCCCAAGGTCGAATCCATCCAGGCCTGGAAGGCTCCTAGAATGGAGCTGAAAGTCAATATTTGGGCATACCAGGTGCTACACACACACACACACACAGACACACACACACAGACAGACAGATAGATACGTCCATATCTATCTATCTATATCCATCGCTAAATGAGAGGGCCTTCTCCGGGTGCCGTCGGCTGGCGACACCCAGGGGAAGGGCCTTCTCTGTGGCGGGCCCGGCCCCCTGGAACGACCTACCCCCCCCGACCTTCGCACTACCTCGGACCTCCGCCTCTTCCGCCAACGTCTCAAGACGCATTTATTCCAACAAGCCGGCCTAGGATAGCCCCCCGTTCTGACTTTTATACATAAATTATAATTTGGTAGGGTTTTTAAATATGGGTTTTAGCACGGGTAAATAATTTAATATATTTTAATGTTGTATATTGTATTTATTGTGGTTTTTAAACAATGCCTGTGCGCCGCCCTGGGTCCTAACAAGGAGAAGGGCGGGGTATAAATTTGAATAAATAAATAATAAATAAATAAATAATAAATAGATAGATAGATAGATAGATAGATAGATAGATAGATAGATAGATAGATAGATAGATAGATAGATAGATAGATAGATAGATGATAGATAGATAGATAGATAGATAGATAGATAGATAGATAGATAGATAGATAGATAGATAGATAGATAAATGGAGATGGATAAAGAGACTAGTTTAGAGGTGGTATTTGCCGGTTCTCCGAACTACACAAACTTTCCGCTACCGTTTCGCCTGAACTGCTCCAAACTGGCTGAATACCAACTCTGAACTAGTCCTTTTACTCCTGTGCCATCCACCCTGGGCTTAAGTGGTGTTTATTTGCTTGGCGCTTTTAACAAAGACGCTCTTAAACAACAGATGGCGTCTCCTATTTGCGCTTTGCCAAACACGCTCCCGTTCTCTGCGTGCTCCCGAGTCTTAAGTGTTTTAAATTTAGAGTTCTTCCCTAACTGGCTAATTTGTTCGCGGGGTTTTCTAAGAAATGCCCTCATGTCCGAGCACAGAGTGCATTTCATCCCTGACCTGTCGTTGGCTTTTAAGTCTCAGTGCTCATAAATAGCGAGGATTTTTCCGTAGCGCAGGAATGCTAGACTGGAGACCCCGTCAATCAATACAACACAATACAATAGCAGAGTTGGAAGGGACCTTGGAGGTCTTGTAGTCCAACCCCCTGCGTGGGCAGGAACCTTATACCATTTCAGACAAATGTCTATCTAACATCTTCTTAAAGACTTCCAGGGTTGGGGCATTCACAACTTCTGGAGGCAACTTCTGTTCCACTGGTTAATTGTTCTAACTGTCGGGAAATTCCTCCTCAGTTCTAAGTTGCTTCTCTCCTTGATTAGTCTCCACCCATTGCTTCTTGTCCTGCCCTCAGGTGCCTTGGAGAATAGTTTGACTCCCTCTTCTTTGTGGCACCCTCTGAGATATCGGATATTTAATCATAAATGGCAGGAGCTCTTAAGTGGCCAAAAAGGACAGGGCCCGAGAGGATGTAACCTTGATGGAAAGGAAATCGCGTTGTCCAACCTTAATTAGAATAGAATGGAATGACAGAGATGGAAAGGACCTTGGAGGTCTTCTAGTCCAACCCCCTGCTCAGGCAGGAAACTCTACACCCGTGATGGCGAACCTATGGCACGGGTGCCAGAGGTGGCACGCGAAGCCATCTCTGTGGGCACGCGAAGCGTTGCCCTGTCAGCTCCAGAGCACATGAGCCAGCTGATTCTATTCTACTCTATTCTTTCTATTCTATTCTCTACTTATTCTCTTCTTTCTATTCTATACCTATTATATTCTTTCTATTCTATTCTATACTTGTTCTATTTTCTACTTAATTTTCTTGTCTTCTATACCTCTTCTATTCTATTCTCTATTCTATTCCCTACTTCTTCTATTGTATTCTTATTCTATTCTATTCTCTACTTATTCTATTCTATTCTATTCTCTTCTATATTTATATTTATAAACAGCTGTTGTATGTTGAGGACTACCTATACTTGACAATGCAAGTGGAAATGTTCTCCTGTCTCTAGACCTGGGATTATTATTTTTATTTATTTATTATATTTATACCCCGCCCTTCTCCAAGCGGACCCAGGGCGGCGCACAGGAATGTTAAAATACATACAAAAAACATAATAATTTTTTAAAAAAAAACATATTCTAATAAAAACCTGTGCTAAAACCGAATTAAAAATCCCAAATTTAAATAATAATAATAATAATAATAATTTTAATACTTATAAACCGCACCCTCTCCCCACAGGGACTCGGGGCGGTGCACAGGGAGAATAAAAACAATAACTATATACAACATTTCATATTAAAAATAAATTAAACAATACCTGTGCTAAAATACCCATTAAAACTAACTAAACTAAAAATCCCGAATAAACCCAAAAACAGAGGAGTAACTATCCCAGGCCGGCAAGGCAGAAGAAGTGTGTTTTTAGTTTAAGACGGAAGGAGCGGAGGTCCGTGGTGGTCCTAATGTCGGGGGGGAGGTCGTTCCAGAGGGCTGGGCCCGCCACAGAGAGAGCCCTTCCCCTGGGTGTCGCCCGCTGACAGAGTCTAGTGGACGGCACCCGGAGAAGTCCCTCTCTGTGGGAGCGAATCGGCCGTGAGGATGTATGGGGCAGGATCCGATCCCGCAGATAGCTAGGTCCCGAGCCATGGAGCGCTTTAAAGATGATAATTAATACCTTGAAGCGCACCCGGAAGACAACAGGCAGCCAGTGCAGCTCGCGCAAGAGCGGTGTTACATGGGTATACCTTGTGGTACCCATAATTGCTCGCGCGGCTGCGTTCTGGACTAGCTAAAGTCTCCGGGTGCACCTCAAGGGAAGCCCCATGTAGAGAGAGTTACAATAGTCCAGTCGGGATGTCACGAGCGCGTGAGTGACTGTGCGAAGGGCGTCCCGATCCAATAGGGGGCGCAATTGGCGAACCAGGCGAACCTGGTAAAACGCCCTCCTGGCCACGGCTGTCACTTGATCTTCCATGGATAGCCGGGTATCCAGGAGGACACCCAAATTGCACGCCCCATCCACAGGGGCAAGATGTTCGCCCCCTATGGCCAGCGTTGGAGTGAGCTGGTTGAAACGGGCAGCCGGAAACCACAGCCACTCGGTCTTGGTCGGGTTGAGCCTGAGCCTAGTTAAAACTATCTAGGAGTCAGTAATGGAGGTTACTCTAGGCCGGCTAGATGGAATAGGTGTGTCTTCAGACACTTGCGGAAGAGGCGGAGGTCAGAGATGGTGCAGAGTTCAGGGGGTAGGTCGTTCCAAAGGGCTGGTCCCGCCACAGAGAAGGCTCTTCCCCTGGGTGTCGCCAGTCGGCATTGTCCAGCCGACGGCACCCTGAGGAGGCCCTCTCTGTGGGAGCGTATCGGTCTGAGGGATGTATGGGGCAGGAGGCGGTCTCGCATATAACTAGGCCCCGAGCCATGGAGCGCTTTAAAGATGGTCGTTAAAACCTTGAAGCGCACCCGAAAGACCACAGGGAGCCAGTGCAGCTCGCGCAGGATAGGTGTTATGTGGGAGTGTCTAGACGTTCCCATAATCACCCGCGCGGCTGCGTTCTGGACTAGCTGCAGCTTTCGGGTGCACCTCAAGGGAAGCCCCATGTAGAGAGCATTACAGTAGTCGAGTCGAGAGGTGACGAGTGCTTGAGTGACTGTGCGTAAGGCACCCCGGTCCAGTAAGGGGTGCAATTGGCGCATCAGGCGTACCTGATGAAACGCCCCCCTGGCCATGGCTGCCACATGATCTTCCATAGACAGCCGGGAGACCAGGAGGACACCCAAATTGCGCGCCCTCTCCACGGGGGCCGGTGTTTCGCCCCCAATGGCCAGAGTTGGAATAATCTGGCTGAACCGGGGCGCCGGAAGCCACAGCCACTCAGTCTTGGACGGGTTGAGCTTGAGTTTGTTACTACCCATCCAGATCCGTACGGCCTCCAAGCACCGGGACATAACCTCGATGGCATCGTTGGGGTGGTCTGGGGTGGATATGTACAACTGAGTATCATCAGCGTACAGATGATATCCCACCCCAAAACCACAGATGATCTCACCCAGCGGCTTCATATATGTGTTGAACAGTAGGGGCGAGAGGACCGACCCCTGAGGAACCCCACATATGAGGGGCCTTGAGGCCGACCTCTGCCCCCCTGCCAACACATATTGCGACCGACCAGAGAGGTAGGACGAGAACCACCGCAAAACAGTGCCTCCCAGCCCCAACCCCCCCAGTCGGCGCAATAGGATACCATGGTCGATGGTATCAAAAGCCGCTGAGAGGTCTAATAGGACTAGGATAGAGGAATATCCTCTATCCCGCGCCCTCCAGAGATCATCAACCAACGCGACCAATGCCGTCTCGGTGCTGTGCCCGGGTCGGAAGCCGGACTGGCGCGGGTCTAGATAATCAACTTCCTCCAAGTGTCGCGGAAACTGTTGAGCCACCACACTCTCAACAACCTTCACTAAAAAGTGGAGGTTGGAGACGGGACGATAGTTCTCTAATAATGCTGGATCCAGGGACGGCTTCTTGAGGAGGGGCCTTACTACCGCTTCTTTCAAGACGGTAGGCAAGGACCCCTCACTCAAAGATGCGTTGACAATGCCCTGGAGCCAGCCTCGTGTCGTCTCCCAGGATGCCAGTACAAGCCAGGAGGGACACGGGTCCAATAAACATGTGGTAGCCCTAAGTCTCTTTGACAACTTGTCCATATCCTCGGTGGTAACAAAATCAAACTCCTCCCAAGATGGTGTCACAAGAACAGCCTCGGCTCGCTCGACTGGACCACTGTCGATGGAGGGTAGCTCGTTCCGAATCCGAGTGATTTTCTCCTGCAGATAAATCCCAAATTCCTCTGCTCGACCCTGTAAAGGGGCTTCCCGCGGCCTCTGTTGGAGGAGGGAGCGGGTCACCCCAAACAGGGCGGCAGGGCGGTTATCTGCGGATGCAATAAGAGTGGCACAATACTCACGTTTGGCCACTCTTATCGCCACTAAGTAAGTCCTAATATGTTCTCTCACTAGTGTTCGGTCTTCGGAGTGAGAAGATCTCCATCTGCTCTCTAGGCGTCTCTTGTGGCGCTTCATCTCCCTAAGCCCCTCGGTAAACCAAGGAGCCCAGGTGGTTCGTCGCCGCAAGAGAGGCCGCAAGGGCGCGACTCGGTCCAAGGCCCCCGT
Organism: Rhabdophis nuchalis; assembly: GCA_039707465.1. Taxonomy (NCBI): domain Eukaryota; kingdom Metazoa; phylum Chordata; class Lepidosauria; order Squamata; family Natricidae; genus Rhabdophis; species Rhabdophis nuchalis. The sequence continues at coordinate 7,900,464 of CM077644.1, read as the reverse complement.
GGCCGCACTTAACCGATGGCACGCGGGGCCATTTGTCAGGGCATTGGAGCTGAAGTCCTTCAGACTTAAAGTTGCAAAGGTTGGAGACCCCTGCCTTAAAGCAGAGCAAAGCTGGCTGGGGAAGTCTGGGAGCTGAAGTCCTTCAGACTTAAAGTTGCAAAGGTTGGGGACTCCTGCTCTAGACTTTCAACTTCTGCTTCCTGGCTGACTTAGCATTGAGGGTACCCTGACATCTACTGGCCAAATCAAACCAGACCAGACACAAAAATCCGGCAGGAAGAAACCAACCCCGGGAGCCACATCCTGCCCCTGTTAATTCGGATTCCAGTGGCAGAAAATTAATTATTCTCCGTTCGTTTTCACCGTTGCAATTAGCAGATTGGGGGTGTGGGTGTAAGCAAGGCTATGACTGCACGTTTGATTTTTCTTTGCTAATTGAGCAACCTCCTGTTGAATTGGAGGCTCCCGTTTTCAACTGGTTTTGCAGCTTCTTGGGATTGCTTTTTAGAATGGCATGGAATGGAATAGAACTAGAATAGAATAGAATAGAATAAGTATAGAAGAATAGAAAGAATAGAATTAGAAGAGAAGAGAATAAGTATAGAAGAGAAGAGAATAAGAAGAGAATAGAATGAGAATAGATAGAAGAGAAAGAAGAGAATAGAATGAGAATGGAATAGAATAAGTAGAGAATAGAATAGAAAGAAGAGAATAAGTATAGAATAGAAAGAATAGAATAGAATAAGAATAGAAAGTAGAAGAGAAGAGAATAAATATAGAAGAGAATAGATATAGAATATGTATAGAAAAGAAAGAAGAGAATAAGTATAGAATAGAAAGAAGAGAATAGAATAAGAATAGAAAGAATAGAATTAGAAGAGAAGAGAATAAGTATAGAAGAGAATAAGAATAGAATAGAATAGAATGAGAATAGATAGAAGAGAAAGAAGAGAAGAGAATGAGAATGGAATAGAATAAATATAGAATAGAATAAATATAGAATAGAATAGAATAAGTATAGAATAGAATAGAAAGAAGAGAATAAGTATAGAATAGAAAGAATAGAATAGAATAAGAATAGAAAGTAGAATAGAATAGAATAGAGTAAATATAGAAGAGAATAGATATAGAAGAGAATATGTATAGAAAAGAAAGAAGAGAAAGAATAAGAATAGAAAGAAGAGAATTAGAAGAGAATAAGAATAGAATAGAATGAGAATAGAAGAGAATAGAATGAGAATGGAATAGAATAAATATAGAATAGAATAGAATAAGTAGAGAATACATCCCTTCGTCCGATCCGCTCCCACAGAGAGGGCCTTCTCAGGGTGCCGTCGGCCGGGCAATGCCAGTTGGCGACACCCAGGGGAAGGGCCTTCTCTGTGGCGGGCCCGGCCCTCTGGAACGACCTACCCCCCGACCTTCGTACCATCTCGGACCTCCGCCTCTTCCGCCAACGCTTGAAGACGTATCTATTCCAACAAGCCGGCCTAGCGTAGCCCCCCGTTTCTGACTATATTTATAAATTTTAAATTTTTAGGGTTTTAAAGGGTTTTAGCACGGGTTTTAGGTTAATTTAATATGCTTTTAAGAGTTTGTATCGTTTTTGTAATGGTTTTTAATGATGCCTGTGCGCCGCCCTGGGTCCTAACAAGGAGAAGGGCGGGGTATAAATTTGATAAAATAAAAATAAATAAATAAGAATAGAATAGAAAGAAGAGAATAAGTATAGAATAGAAAGAATAGAATAGAATGAGAATGGAATAGAATAAATATAGACGAGAATAGAATAGAATAAGTAGAGAAGAGAAGAGAAAGAATAGAAAGTATAGAAGAGAATGAGAATGGAATAGAATAAATATAGAAGAGAATACAATACAATACAATAGAAGAAGTAGGGAATAGAATAGAGAATAGAATAAGTATAGAAGAGAATAAGAATAAGAATAGAATAGAAATAATAGAATAGAATAAGTATAGAATCTTGGCAGGCCTGAAGTCCAAAAAGGAAAGATGGTTTGCAGGCCTGGAAGACGTTTCGCTTCTCATCTTACTTTCTCTCTCTCTCTCTCTCTCTCTCTTTTTCCTTTTTGCATCGTTAGGAATGAAGACCGGGAAAGGGCCTGGAGAGCATCTCGCGAAACGAAATTGGAGACCATTCCAAACTGTGAATCCTGGTGAGTTTTATTTTATTTTATGTATTTATTCATTTATTTATTTGCAACACATGAGACCCTTTTTCTGCTTGGCTGGCGGCATTCGCACAACCTGCCTTCACACCGCAATCCTAACCAACTAGACCAGTTGAAGATCTGGCCAGATGGGGTTTGCACGGCGTGCTAAGCTTTTCCTGGCGTTGGATTTTGTGAGTCGCCAAGAGTTGTTGACGCTGTTTTGGCCGGCCAGCGGAGGTGGCAGCCGATTCAGACAGTGAGGAGGGTTGGGGAAGAAGATGGGCCAGTCCTGGAGTCTGGGGAAGGCTCTGAGGAGGGCTCTGTGTCAGAGGCAAAGAGGGGACCAGGGCCATCCGACAGTTATCAGCTGCCTTCCGAGTCAGACATCAGTGAGGCAGAAGAACAGCTGGAGCCTGTTCCCAGTGTGCGCATGTGCAGAGCTGCCAGGAGAAAGGGAACAGTTAAGGAACAAGGGCCAACTCAGGAATAAAGCCACAGGTGGACGGTGAATGGCCCCTCCCAGAGGGAATAAAAGAGGAGCGAAAGGGGAGTGGAGTTTGCAGGAGACCATGAGTTCCATTCATGAGGGTGAAGATCCGTTCCTGGCTTCTTGCCAAGTAATTGCTGCTACAGCTTGGAGTTTGGAAGATATCGGCCTGGCAGCTCTCCAAGCCTGATCAAGGTCTGTGGTTGTGAAATCTCTTGAAAGACTGTCGGCCGGGATTTTGCTAGAGAGGAATTCCCTTTAAAACTAAATAAAAGGGGTTTTATCGGGATGAGGAGTCGGCTTCATGGTCTTGGGAAGCCTAGGTCAGAACAGGCTGTTTGGCAGCATACAAATACACAAAAAGTTGTTTGTGTTGAATTTATGTTTTCCCGACAAAGAAATAAAGGGAGACTAGTATAGATCTATTTCAAGTAATTTAGCTCTGATCAGCTAGCCATATACCCTTTCTGGAATTCACTCCCAAGGTACAGGCATATTAGGTGGATGTATTAACCTCTAAGCCACGACTCTCCTCGCTTTGTCGTCTATACCAGAGGAGAGATTAAGAAAGTGGTAGCAGTTCGCTCCGTCCCATAATTGGGTAGCCCAGGTTGCCCTGATAGGCCAGCCTCACAGGAAAAAAAAAACCCCACTTAAAAGGTTTGAATCAGGGTTAGGTTTATGATGGGCTCTGGTGCTGCGTGAACTCGGCTTGTTTGGTTGGTTGAAATGTGTTCTGACCGAGGCTTCCTCAAAAAGCACGAAGCAGATCCCTGGTCCCGACAAAATCCCTTTTATTAAAGGAATGTGAATTCCTCTCGTCCACATTCAGCCAAAGCCTGCAAACAGCCTTTCAAAGGAGTATTTATGACCACAGACCTTATCTATTTTGGAAAGCTGCCATGTCAATATTTTCCAAATGCAATACTGTGCAAGGAAAGACTGGGCACAGAGTCTCAGAATCACGGACAGATCTTCACGCTCCTGAAACGTATTAACAAAGGAGCAAATTGTTTCCTGCAAAAGCCCCCTCCCCTTTCGCTCCTCTTTATTTCCTATGGGAGGGGCCAATCACCTTCCACCTGTGGCTTTACTCCCGTCGACCCTGATTTCTCAGCTGTTCTTTTCTTCTGGCAGCTCTGCGCATGCGCACACTGGGAACAGGCTCCAGCTGTTCCTCTGCCTCACTGCTATCTAGCTCTGAAGGCAGCTGAGAACTGCCAGACAGCCTTGGCTCCCTCTCTGCCTCCGACGCAGAGCCCTCCTCAGCCTCCAGGACTGGCCCATGTTCCTCCCCAACCCCCTCACTGTCTTGACTCTGCTGCCAGCTCTGCTCGCGGCTGGCAGGCCACAACCAAATGTGTTGTACAAACCCAGAGCAATTAGGTTGAACTTAGCCGTATCGTTTAAGGAGCGGGTTTATGGACCGCTTGATGGATTGCCCGTTCATGTTGTCGGCTGCTGGAAGGACTCCTTTGGAACGCTGTCGAAGAGCATTCAGTCTTATAAATCAAGCATATATCATGCAATTGAGACCGAAGCCAAGAGCTGAGCTTTCAAAACTAACACAGGACTCTTAAATTTCCTCGTTGACATCAACTGCAATGCTCTCTACATGGGGCTTCCCTTGAGGTGCACTCGAAAGCTGCAGTTAGTCCAGAATGCAGCCGCGCGGGTGATTACGGGAGCGCCTAGACACTCCCATATAACACCGTTCCTGCGCGAGCTGCACTGGCTTCCTGTGGTCTTTCGGGTGCGCTTCAAGGTCCTGATGACCATCTTCAAAGCGCTCCATGGCTCGGGGCCTAGTTTCATGCGAGACCGCCTCCTGCCCCATACATCCCTTAGACCGATACGCTCCCACAGAGAGGGCCTCCTCAGGGTGCCGTCGGCCGGACAATGCCGACTGGCGACACCCAGGGGGAGAGCCTTCTCTGACTTAGCCCCTGAACTCCGCACCATCTCCGACCTCCGCCTCTTCCGCAAGTGCCTAAAGACACATTTGTTCCATCTAGCCAGCCTAGCTCCATAATGACTATTTTAGACAGTTATTAAATTTTGGAGATTTTAATTTGGTTTTAGCACAGGATGTTTCATCAAATAAAGTTTTTATACTTTTCTGTGATTTTGTATGCATTTTAAATTCCTGTGCGCCGCCCTGGGTCCGTTTGGAGAAGGGTGGGGTATAAATTTAATGAAATAAAATAAATAAATAAACGCAACTTCAAAGTATTTGACGGGCATCTCCGTTCAGGAAGGGATGAAGGTTGGAATAAGAAAGCGATATTTTAATGCCTCTTTAGTTTTCACCCTAATTCACGCTCCAAAAAAAGGAAGGCGCGTTAAATTTTTGGAAGAAATAGCTTCGGGCTGGGAGGATATCATGGACAGGAAGGAAACAGTCCGGTGGGGTTTCCACTAGTGACATTTTCTTCCTTGTTTCATTGTTTCATCCCTGCGGCCGATTCGTTCCCACAGAGAGGGACTTCTCCGGGTGCCGTCCACTAGGCAATGCCAGCGGGCGACGCCCAGGGGAAAGGCCTTCTCTGTGGTGGGCCCAACCCTCTGGAACGACCTACCCCCCGAACTCAGAATGACCACGGACCTCCGTTCTTTCTGCCAGAAGCTTAAGACATACTTTTTTCAACTGGCCGGCCTGGCCTAACTCTACCTAGCCTTTAGCTTGACAACAAATTGTTTTAATTGGTTTTTAAGGGGAATAGTTTTAATTTATTGCAAATTTTTAGCACAGGGCTAATAATTTAATTTGATTTTAAATTGTGTATATTGTTATGTTTATTTATGCTTTTTAATTTCCTGTGCACCACCCCGAGTTCCTTTCGGGAAAGGGAGCGGTATATAAGTTTAAATAAAACTAAACTAAACTAAACTATTGCTAAAAGGTTAAGGAGATACAGGTAGTCTTCAACTTACAGAGCCACGGTGGCACAGTAGTTAGAGTGCAGTACTGCAGGCGACTTCTGCTGACTGCCCGCTGACTGCAATTTGGCAGTTCGGCTCCCACCAGGCTCAAGGTTGACTCAGCCTTCCGTCCTTCCGAGGTGGGTAAAATGAGGACCCGGATTGTTTGGGGGCAAGAGGCTGGCTCTGTAAACCGCTTAGAGAGGGCTGTGAAGTGCTACTGTCTAAGTGCTATTGCTATTGCTACAGCCACAATTAACCCTAATCCGAACCTGGACGTTGGTTAAGAGAGTTTCGCCTCATTCCATGACCTTTCCGGCCACAGTTGCTAAGCGAATCCCTGCATTTGTTAAGTGAATCTGGCTTCCTCATTTGACTTTGCTAGTCAGAAACCAGCTGGGAAGATCACAAATGGGAATCACATGACCCTAAAATGCTGCAGCCATTATGAATACATGCGGGTTGCTCAGCATTTGAATTTTGATCATATGACGGTGGGGATGCTGGGATGATTGTGGGAGGAGCAATCTTAAGCTACTTTTTACAGTGCCATTCGTAGCTTCGAGTGGTCGCTAAATGAATAGCTGTAAATTGAGGACTACCTGTAGGTTGTTTTTGAAAGCCTCCACTAAAGGAGTGTAAAAGCTCTAGAGCACCATTTCGCAGCTTCGTCAATTTAAGATGTATGGACTTCAACTATGGAAGTTGACTTCAACTGTTGCGATCAACTGGTTCAGCTGAGTTGAGTTGTGTAGTCTTCAATTGTTGGAGTTGACTTCAGCTATTGAGTTGAATTGTTTGAGTTGTATTGTTGAATTGAACTGGTTGAGTCGAATTGAGTCGTCTGGTCTTCAGTTGTGGAAGTTGAGATGAATTGGTTGAGGTGAGGTGAGTTGTGTTGTGTTGAGTTAAACTGGTTAAGTTGAGTTCAGTTGCGTTGTGTGGTCTTCAATTGTTGAAGTTGACTTTAACTGTTGAGTTGAACTGGTTGAGTTGAGATCAGGTGAGATGAGATGCATGGAAGTCCAACTGCTGAAGTTGACTGCAACTGTTGCGATCAACTGGTTCAGCTGAGATGAGTTGTGTGGTCTTCAATTGTTGAAGTTGACTTTAACTGTTGAGTTGAACTGGTTGAGTTGAGATGGGATGAGATGCATGAACGTCCAACTGCTGAAGTTGACTGCAACTGTTGTGATCAACTGGTTCAGCTGAGTTGAGTTGTGTGGACTTCAATTGTTGAAGTTGACTTCAACTGTTAAGTTGAATTGGTTGAGTTGTATTGTTGAATTGAACTGGTTGAGTCGAATTGAGTCCTCTGGTCTTCAGTTGTGGAAGTTGAGATGAATTGGTTGAGGTGAGTTGTGTTGTGTTGAGTTAAACTGGTTAAGTTGAGTTCAGTTGCGTTGTGTGGTTTTCAATTGCTGAAGTTGACTTTAACTGTTGAGTTGAACTGGTTGAGTTGAGATGGGGTGATATGAGATGCATGGACTTCCAACTGTTGAGGTTGACTGCAACAGTTGCGATCAACTGGTTCAGCTGAGTTGAGTTGTGTGGTCTTCAATTGTTGAAGTTGACTTCAACTGTTGAGTGTAACTGATTGAGTTGAGTTGTGTGGTCTTCAATTGTTGAAGTTGACTTCAACTGTTGAGTGTAACTGATTGAGTTGAGTTGTGTGGTCTTCAGTTGTTGAAATTGACTTCAACTGTTGAGTGTAACTGATTGAGTTGAGTTGTGTGGTCTTCAGTTGTTGAAATTGACTTTAACTGTTGAGTTGAACTGGTTGAGTTGAGATGGGATGAGATGAGATGCATGGAAGTCCAACTGCTGAAGTTGACTGCAACTGTTGCGATCAACTGGTTCAGCTGAGTTGAGTTGTGTAGTCTTCAATAGTTGAAGTTGACTTCAACTGTTGAGTGTAACTGGTTGAGTTGAGTTGTGTGGGCTTCAATTGTTGAAGTTGACTTCAACTATTGAGTTGAATTGGTTGAGTTGTATTGTTGAGTTGAACTGGTGGAGTTGAATTGAGTTGTCTGATCTTCAGTTGTGGAAATTGAGATGAATTAAGGTGAGATGCATTGTGTTGAGTTAAACTGGTTGAGTTGAGTTCAGTTGAGTTGTGTGGTCTTCAATTGTTGAAGTTGACTTTAACTGTTGAGTTGAACTGGTTGAGTTGAGATGGGGTGAGATGAGATGCAGGGACTTCCAACTGTTGAAGTTGACTTCAACTGTTGGAGTTGAAATCCACAGATCTTAAATGTTGCCAAGATTGAGAAACACCGTTCTAGAAATTGTGCAACAATTACCGAGCTCTCGCTCCAATAACACTCCTCCTCCTCCTCTTCTTCTTCCCACTGTGACTCACTCTACCTTGCTTTGTTTTCTGCTGGTTCGCGGCTCCTGTGGCTTCAGCACCAAACCCACCACCGAAGAAGTCAAAGTCTGGTCTCAGTCGTTTGACAAGTTGATGAAAACCGCCGCTGGCAGGAACGTGTTCCGGGAATTCTTACGGACTGAATACAGCGAGGAAAATATGCTCTTTTGGTTGGCTTGCGAGGAGCTCAAAAGCAAAGGCAACAAGCGCGACATCGACGAGAAAGCACGAGAAATCTATGAAGATTATATCTCCATCCTTTCTCCCAAGGAGGTATTTCCTTTCCTGTTTTATTCCAGCACCCCAAAATGTTTCCAGTTTTACCAGTTTTCATTCAGTTGGTAATTGATAGTCTCCTCTTAACCTTTGCAGTCCAGAAACTCTTCCAAGGTTTTCTCACTCCAGTCTACTGTGTGCAATTATTAGGCAAGTGGGTATTTTGACCAGATTAACAGATTATACAATACAATACAATAGCAGAGTTGGAAGGGACCTTGTAGGTCTTCTAGTCCAACCCTCTGCGTGGGCAGGAACCTTATACCATTTCAGACAAATGGCTATCTAACATCTTTTGACCGAGTTGGAAGGGACCTTGCAGGTCATCTAGTCCAACCCCCTGCTGCCAAAAGCAGGAGACCCTACATCTGCCTCTACCTAGGATTGAACTCACAACCTCTTGATTGGGAAGCGAGAGCTCCACCTCTAGGCCACAGCAGCAGATATCATTTTTATGCATATTTTCCATCTCCAAGCTGTATAAACTGTGTAAATGAAAAGAAGGACTAGGGGAGACAGGATAGCAGCCTTCCAATATCTCAGGGGTTGCCCCAAAGAAGAGGGAGTCAAGCTATTCTCCAAAGCACCTGAGGGCAGAACAAGAAGCAATGGGTGGAAACTAATCAAGGAGAGAAGCAACCTAGAACTAAGGAGGAATTTCCTGACAGTGAGAACAGTTAATCAGTGGAACAGAATTTGCCTCCAGAAGTTGTAAATGCTCCAACAACTGGAAGCTTTTAAGAGATCGGATAACCATTTCTCTGAAGTGGTGCAGGGTTTCCTGCCTAAGCAGGGGGTTGGACTAGAAGACCTCCAAGGTCCCTTCCAACTCTGTTATTCTGTTCTATTCTAAATATGAGCCAGCAGCTGCCAAAAAAGGTAATACAATCATTAGTTGTATAAACAGAGGCATAGAATCAAGATCATATGAAGTATGAATACCGCTTTATAAAACTTGAGGGGCTGCCACAAAGAAGAGGGGTACAGCTTATTTTCCAAAACACCAGAAGGCAAGACAAGAAACAACAGATGGAAACTAACCCAGAAGCGAAGCCACCTAGTATTAATGAGAAAAATTCCTGTTAGGAAACAGTTAACCAGTGGAATGACTTTGTTATAGATGCTTCATCCCTGGAGGTTTTTAAGAAAATACTGGACAGCCACTTGTCTGGAATGATAAATCCAATTAAATAAAAATAAATATAGGGTCTCCTGCTTGACAGGGGGTTGGACTAGATGGCCTAAAAGGTCCCTTCCAACTGTTATTCCAAGTAACAGTGAGAACAATTAACCAGTGGAACAGCTTGCCTGCCTTCAGAAGTTGTGGGTAGTTCATCACTGGAGGTTTTTAAGAAGAGACTTAGTCTTAGAATAACTTTATGGTCACTTTGAAGAGACTGGACAGCCACTTGTGTGAAATGCTTTGGGCAGCGGTTCTCAACCTGTGGGTCGGGACCCCTTTGGGGGTCGAACGACCCTTTCACAGGGGTCGCCTAAAACCATCGGAAAACACATATTTTCGATGGTCTTAGGAACCGAGGCACCAATTTTATGGTTGAGGGTCACCACAACATGAGGAACTATATTAAAACTATATTCTGTTGCTCCCAAACCAGAAGGCATAGTGGATATAAGCGGATCAGGTGATGTGTTTGCATAACGAGGGAGGGTGGGGCCTCAGGAGATCAACACCTTATATCAAGGTGTGCCTAATTATTAGGCAAGCTTCTTTTCCTTAGGCAAAATGGCCCCAAAAAAGGGGATTTAGCTGGTTCTGTAAAGTCAAACGTAGTAAAATATCTTTCAGACGGATGCAGCACCCTTGAAATAATAATAATAATAATAATCTTTATTGTCATTGTACTAAAATTGCAATGAAATTGCTAAAATATTGGGGTGTGATCATAGAACAATCAAAATGTTTTGTTGCAAATAATCAACAGAGTGGTTTTTTTAAAAAAAATGTCAAAACGTTTACTTGTAAATTTTGAGTTGCTTGTTTTATTATTCTCACTTTTAACAGATGAAAATAAACGAGGGAGGTGGGAACATTTTCATTTAACTGCACAGTAATTCTGCACACTAGTCAGTTACCCAGTAATTGTGCACACGTTGGTATTCTTCGAAGAAAAACCAAAAATGTCGCTTTTACCTCCTTAAATATTCAGGTTTGGGGTTTATTAATATTTTGGATTGATCGCGAGCACCGCAGTTGTTCAATAATAAAAATCAATCCTCAAAAATACAACTTGCCTAATAATTATGCACACTGTATAAATTCCTTCGCATTTGATTATGACTTTAGCTGGTATACATTTTTAATCAAAGGAGGGCCAAATCTATTTATCTCAAAAAAACAGTACCAATCTTAGGCTGCGCTAACAGAGGGACAAAGGTAAAGGTTCCCCTTGCACATATGTGCTAGCCGTTCCCGACTCTAGGGGGCAGTGCTCATCTCTGTTTCAAAGCCGAAGAGCCAGCGCTGTCCGGAGACGACTCCGTGGTCATGTGGCCGGCATGACTAAACGCCAAAGATGCACAGAACGCTGTTCCCTTCCCACCAAAGGTGGTTCCTATTTGTCTATTTGCAATTTTTACGTGCTTTCGAATGGCTAGGTTGGCAGAAGCTGGGACAAGTAGCAGGAGCTCACTCCGTTACACAGTGCTAGGGATTTGAACCGCCGAGCTGCCGACCTTTCTGATCGACAAGCTCAGCGTCTTAGCCACTGAGCCACCGCATCCCAGTAACAAAGCGAGAGATATGTTGCTGAACAACCACACTTAAAGTCACGGACACTGAAGTGTGTAAAACAAAGAGTCTTTTACTTTCGTAGAAAAATAAAGTGATAGAAATGTCCTCATAAACAGATGATAAGTAGTTCTAAATCATATACACAGCCTAGTGCTCAAAGTTGGCTAACAGTTGCACAACTCACACTTCATACAACAGTCATCATCCAAGGATCAGCAACTAACTGAGAGTCGCGCCCGTGCGGCCTCTCTTGCGGCGACGATCCACCCGGGCTCCTTGGTTCACCGAGGAGCTTAGGGAGATGAAGCGCCACAAGAGACGCCTAGAGAGCAGATGGAGATCCTCTCGCTCCGAAGCCGACCGAACACTAGTGAGAACCTACATTAGGACTTACCTGGTGGCGATAAGAGTGGCCAAACGTGAGTATTGTGCCACTCTTATTGCATCCGCAGATAACCGCCCTGCCGCCCTGTTTGGGGTGACCCGCTCCCTCCTTCAACAGAGGCCGCGGGAAGCCCCTCTACAGGGTCGAGCAGAGGAATTTGGGATTTATCTGCAGGAGAAAATCACTCGGATTCGGAGCGAGCTGCCCTCCATCGACAGTGGTCCAGCTGAGCGGTCCGAGGTTGCTCTTGAGACACCATCTTGGGAGGAGTTTGATTTTGTTACTACCGAGGATATGGACAAGTTGTCAAAGAGACTTAGGGCTACCACATGTTTATTGGACCCGTGTCCCTCCTGGCTTGTACTGGCATCCTGGGAGACGACACGAGGCTGGCTCCAGGGCATTGTCAACGCATCTTTGAGTGAGGGGTCCTTGCCTGCCGTCTTGAAAGAGGCGGTAGTAAGGCCCCTCCTCAAGAAGCCGTCCCTGGATCCAGCATTACTAGAGAACTATCGTTCCGTCTCCAACCTTCACTTTTTAGTGAAGGTTGTTGAGAGTGTGGTGGCCCAACAGTTTCCGCGACACTTGGAGGAAGTTGATTATCTAGACCCGCGCCAGTCCGGCTTCCGACCCGGGCATAGCACCGAGACGGCATTGGTCGCGTTGGTTGATGATCTCTGGAGGGCGCGGGATAGAGGATATTCCTCTATCCTAGTCCTATTAGACCTCTCAGCGGCTTTTGATACCATCGACCATGGTATCCTATTGCGCCGACTGGGGGGGTTGGGGCTGGGAGGCACCGTTCTACGGTGGTTCTCTTCCTACTTCTCTGGTCGGTCGCAATATGTGTTGGCAGGGGGGCAGAGGTCGGCCTCGAGGCCCCTCGTATGTGGGGTACCTCAAGGGTCGGTCCTCTCGCCCCTACTGTTCAACACATACATGAAGCCGCTGGGCGAGATCATCCGTGGTTTTGGGGTGGGATATCATCTGTACGCTGATGATACTCAGTTGTACATATCCACCCCAGACCACCCCAACGATGCCGTCGAGGTCATGTCCCGGTGTTTGGAGGCCGTACGGATCTGGATGGGTAGTAACAAACTCAGGCTCAACCCGTCCAAGACTGAGTGGCTGTGGCTTCCGGCACCCCGGTTCAGCCAGATTATTCCAACTCTGGCCATTGGGGGCGAAACACCGGCCCCCGTGGAGAGGGCGCGCAATTTGGGTGTCCTCCTGGATTCCCGGCTGTCCATGGAGGACCATGTGGCGGCCGTGGCCAGGGGGGCTTTCCATCAGGTACGCCTGATGCGCCAATTGCGGCCCTTACTGGACCGGGCTGCCCTTCGCACAGTCACTCAGGCCCTCGTGACCTCTCGACTCGACTACTGTAATGCTCTCTACATGGGGCTTCCCTTGAGGTGCACTCGAAAGCTGCAGTTAGTCCAGAATGCAGTAAAATATAATTCACGCGGGTGATTACGGGAGCGCCTAGACACTCCCACATAACACCTATCCTGCGCGAGCTGCACTGGCTTCCTGTGGTCTTTCGGGTGCGCTTCAAGGTTCTGACGACCATCTTTAAAGCGCTCCATGGCTCGGGGCCTAGTTATATGCGAGACCGCCTCCTGCCCCATACATCCCTCAGACCAATACGCTCCCACAGAGAGGGCCTCCTCAGGGTGCTGTCGGCCGGACAATGCCGACTGGCGACACCCAGGGGGAGAGCCTTCTCTGTGGCAGGTCCAGCCCTTTGGAACGACTTACCCCCTGAACTTCGCACCATCTCTGATCTCCGCCTCTTCCTCAAGTGTCTTAAGACACATTTGTTCCATCTAGCCGGCCTAGCGTAGCCCCCTATACTGACTTTTAGATAGTTTTTAAATTTGGGGATTTTAATCTGGTTTTAGCACAGGTTCTATTGAATTAGTTTTTTAAATTTTATATAATGTTTGTATGTATTTTAATTTTCCTGTGCGCCGCCCTGGGTCCGTTTGGAGAAGGGCGGGGTATAAATTGAATAAATATAATATATAATATAACTGATTCTACCTCCCTCTTATGGCCGATTGAGGAAACAGTGGCCAATTATATTTTACTGCAGTAGTTAAAGTTACAGATACAGTATTGCAATCATGGCTTATATATTGCCAACCCAACATTAGGATTACATTCCTAACACAGAGGAATAACTACACCATTATCACGAGAAGTGATAATACTGCTTTATACTGCAGTGGTGAGGCCACACTTAGAGTAGTGTCCCCCAGTTCTCGTCTCCATAATAGAGAAAAGAGATTGAAACTCTAGAAAGAGTGCAGAGAAGAGCAGCAAAAATGATAAAGGATCTGGAAACTAAATTGCACGATGAACAATTGAGAGAATTGGATATGTCTAGCCCAGGGGTCTGCAAAGTCGGCTCTTTTAAGACTGGTGGACTTCAATTCCCAGAGTTCCCCAGCCAGCATAGCTGGCTGGGGAATTCTGGCAGTTGAAGTCCACCAGTCTTAAAAGAGCCGATTTTGCAGACCCCTGGTCTAGCCTAATGAAGGGAGGGATTAGGGATGACATGATATGTGTGATACAATATTTGAGTAGCTTTCACAAAGAAGAGGGGATAGGACTTAATTCCCCGAAGCCTCTGAGGTCAGAATAAGAACTAATAGGTGGACGATCATTAAATAGGAATTCTTGACAAATTCTTAACAAATTTCACCCCCTCATTTTTTACACAAGTACCCTAGGAATTGCGTTGGGTTGAAAAAGAGGGAACGGCTCAAGGCCACCCAGCCAAATTTCATGTCTTAGGTGGGACTAGAACTCCCAGTCTCCTGGTGATTGGTGCAAAATCACCCACCCAGCTTTCATGTCTAAAGGAGGACTGGAACTCCCAGTCTCCTGGTGATTGGTGCAAAATCACCCAGCTAGCTTTTATGTCTAAGGTGGGACTAGAACTCCCAGTCTCCTGGTGATTGGTGCAAAATCACCCACCCAGCTTTCATGTCTAAAGGAGGACTGGAACTCCCAGTCTCCTGGTGATTGGTGCAAAATCACCCAGCTAGCTTTTATGTCTAAGGTGGGACTAGAACTCCCAGTCTCCTGGTGATTGGTGCAAAATCACCCAGCTAGCTTTTATGTCTTAGGTGGGACTAGAACTCCCAGTCTCCTGGTGATTGGTGCAAAATCACCCACCCAGCTTTCATGTCTAAAGGAGGACTGGAACTCCCAGTCTCCTGGTGATTGGTGCAAAATCACCCAGCTAGCTTTTATGTCTAAGGTGGGACTAGAACTCCCAGTCTCCTGGTGATTGGTGCAAAATCACCCACCCAGCTTTCATGTCTAAAGGAGGACTGGAACTCCCAGTCTCCTGGTGATTGGTGCAAAATCACCCAGCTAGCTTTTATGTCTAAGGTGGGACTAGAACTCCCAGTCTCCTGGTGATTGGTGCAAAATCACCCAGCTAGCTTTTATGTCTAAGGTGGGACTAGAACTCCCAGTCTCCTGGTGATTGGTGCAAAATCACCCACCCAGCTTTCATGTCTAAAGGAGGACTGGAACTCCCAGTCTCCTGGTGATTGGTGCAAAATCACCCAGCTAGCTTTTATGTCTAAGGTGGGACTAGAACTCCCAGTCTCCTGGTGAATGGTGCAAAATCACCCAGCCAGTTTTCATGTCTAAAGCAGGACTGGAACTCCCAGTCTCCTGGTGATTGGTGCAAAATCACCCAGCTAGCTTTTATGTCTAAGGTGGGACTAGAACTCCCAGTCTCCTGGTGAATGGTGCAAAATCACCCAGCCAGTTTTCATGTCTAAAGCAGGACTGGAACTCCCAGTCTCCTGGTGATTGGTGCAAAATCACCCAGCTAGCTTTTATATCTAAGGTGGGACTAGAACTCCCAGTCTCCTGGTGATTGGTACAAAATCACTGAGCCCGCTTTCATGTCTAAAGGAGGATTGGAACTCCCAGTCTCCTGGTGATTGGTGCAAAATCACCCAGCTAGCTTTTATGTCTAAGGTGGGACTAGAATTCCCAGTCTCCTGGTGTTTGGTCCAAAATTAACAAGCCAGCTTTCACGTCTAAGGTGGGACTGGAACTCCCATTCTGCTGATGATTGGTCTAAAATCACCCAGCCAGCTTTCATGTCTAAAGCAGGACTGGAACTCCCAGTCTCCTGGTGATTGGTCCAAAGTCACCCAGCTGACTTCCATGTCTAGGGCTGAACTAGAATTCACCATCTCCTGGCTTCTTAACCTTAACCTCTAGTCTAGACCCAACTGACTCTCCCTCGATTGGCAGTTCACCAAAATCATCTTTTCTTCTTGTGTTTTGCCCGCCCTCCTTTTTCCTCAGGTCAGCTTGGACTCCCGTGTCCGCGAAGGCATCAACCGCAAGATGCAGGAGCCCTCCTTGCACACCTTCGACGATGCGCAGCTACAGATTTACACGCTTATGCACAGAGACTCCTACCCCCGTTTTCTGAACTCTGCCATATACAAAGCTCTGCTCCAGAGTGTCTCTCGGTCGTCTTCGGAGTCTTAAGCCCTTCTGTACCATTGATAGAGACACCCAAGGGAAGGATTTCCTTACCTACAACAGGTGTTAGTGGTTTTTCCCCCTCCCCCCTCTCCTCCTCTTCTTCTTCTTTTTTTTTAAATCTCCCAAATGAGCTTACGGAACAAAATAGACCGAAGACATAACCCAGCTGAGTTCTGACCACAGACAATAGTCCAGTGATTGGAAAGGTCACTCCACAACTTCCTGCCCGCTTTTCTTCCATCAGAAAAGGGCCCATGCCAGCCGCCATCCAGAACTCCAAACTCGGGCTTCTACTTCCATTACAGAATCTGGGCCTTAAGAGATGGAGAATGCAGAATGGAGCAAGCAACCAGCAACGGATTGGGATCTAGAACCTCTGGGGTCGCGTGGCAGAAGGAATCAGACCAAAGCCCATATCTCCTGGATGTTTTGATCTCTCTCTCTCTCACTCTCTCTTGGATTTGTGTTTGGTTTGTTTTTTTAAAATTCCTTCCATGTTGATTGAGAATGATTTCCACGGCGTTGTTGTGTATGCACAATGTCGGATGGTTGGCGTGGAAACTGCGGCGAGAGCAATGTTCATGGAATTAAGAGAAGATCAGAGATTATAAAAAGTGTGTTCAGGTTTTCCGCATCTCGAATGCTTTCCGTGCACAGTTTATTCTAGGTAGGGTTCCCTCACCGCAGTTTGAGAAGAAGCAGGGACCTCTTCAAGGGAAAGAGAGAAGAGGGCTGGTACTTGGCTCTGAGGTGGAAGCTCTGTGAGAAAGCCAACTTGAATATTAATTAGGCCCCAAATCTCTCCATCATTGCAGGTCATATAGGCCACCCATCTCCGATGTGCAGCGGTACCTCGGTACTCGTTGGTAAATTCGTTCCAGAAGAGGCGAAAACTGACCAGTACTGAGAAAACCATGTGACTATTTCCACTATTCAGGAAATAGGCACGAGGTAGCCAATGTGGGCAGGTTCTTGCATGCTGGCTACCAAGAGAAAGACGAGTGCCGGAAGAAGATTTCTGCTTTAAAACGGGTCAGATACTGAATCCGACCTGTTTTAAAGCAGTCGGGTGCCAAAGTTAGGACTCTGTGCGGATTACAGAGGTCTTAATAACCAAGAGGTTCCTTCAGCCCATCATGCTGTGGATTTCAGATTGAATTCCAGTTTTCTTCCTTTTTTAAAAAGCTAAGGGGATATTTTGCAGATGGAGTAGTTTAGTTTAGTTTTATTTGATTTATATCCCGCCCTTCTCCAAAAGGACCCAGGGCGGCGCACAGGAATTTAAAATAACATACAAAATAATACAAAAACTTTAAAAACCTATTAAATACCAAGTCCTGCACTAAAACCAATTAAAATCCCCAATTAAAACTATCTATACTAGTCACAGCGGAGGTTATGTTAGGCCGGCTTGATGAAAGAGATGTAATAATAATAATAATAATAATAATAATAAAGTTGCATTTATTGACCGCACCCTCTCCCCACAGGGACTCGGGGCGGTGCACAGGAAAATTAAAAAACGAAAAATATACAAAATACATACAAATTAAAACGAATTAAACTCAATCAATCCTGTGCTAAAATCCCCTTAACTAAAAACATCCAATAAATATAGTATACATTTAAAAACCCATAGACAGAGAGACTACCCTAGGCCGGCCAGGCGGAAAAGATGAGTCTTCAATTTCAGGCGGAAGGAGCGGAGGTCCGTGGTCGTTCTAATATCGGGGGGAAGGTCGTTCCAGAGGGCCGGGCCCGCCACAGAGAGAGCCCTTCCCCTGGGCGTCGCCCGCTGACAGAGTCTAGTGGACGGCACCCAGAGCAGTCCCTCTCTGTGGGAGCGAATCGGCCGTGAGGATGTATGAGGCAGGATCCGATCCCGCAGGTAGCTAGGTCCCGAGCCATGGAGCGCTTTAAAGATGATGATTAATACCTTGAAGCGCACCCGGAAGACGACAGGTAGCCAGTGCAGCTCGCGCAAGAGCGGTGTAACGTGGGTGAACCTGGTGGTTCCCATAATTGCTCGCGCGGCTGCATTCTGAACTAACTGAAGCCTCCGGGTGCACCTCAAGGGGAGCCCCATGTAGAGAGAGTTACAATAGTCCAGTCGAGATGTCACGAGGGCATGAGTGACTGTGCGAAGGGCGTCCCGATCCAATAGGGGGCGCAATTGGCGAACCAGGCGAACCTGGTAAAACGCCCTCCTGGCCACGGCTGTCACTTGCTCTTCCATAGACAGCCGGGTATCCAGGAGGACACCCAAATTGCGCGCCCCATCCACAGGGGCAAGATGTTCGCCCCCTATGGCCAGCGTTGGAGAAAGGTTTTTAAAGTAGTGGGTCCACCAGGCTTCTGTGGAGAAGAATGAGTAAATGACCCTGCCATTAAGCACGATGAAGCATCCGCCAACTGGAGCAGCTGCTCTACAGATAGTTCCCGACTTACCACTCCAGTTGAGCCCAAAATTTCTGTTGTTAAGTGAGATGTTATGTGGGTTTTGCCTCCTTTTTATGACTCCTTGCCTCAGTTGTTGAGTGAATCACAGCTGATAAGTTAGTAACCCAGTTGCTAAGTGAATCTGGCTTCCCTGTTGACTTTGCTTGTCAGAAGGTCGCAAAAGGGGATCACACGATCTTGGGACACAGCGACGGTCATAAACACGAGTCCATTTCCAAGCAACTGAATTTTGATCACGCGACCATGGGGATGCCACAATGGTCGTAAGTGTGAAAAACAGCCGTAAGTCACTTTTTTTTCCCAGTGCCTTTTCTAACTTTGGTCACTAAACGAAGGGTTGTAAGTCAAGGATGACCTGTCCTGTGGCTCTCTGGAGTCGTTCGCTGTTTTGGCTGCTCTACGGGGGTAGCGATGGTATCTAACTTCCATCAACAACCACTGTATCTTTTATCCCAGATACATTGAAGGACATCGCCGAGTGATGTCTTCACCCACTGATGAACAGAGAAGATAAGTGACAGCAGTGGTAGTCAACCTGGTCCCTACCGCCCACTAGTGGCGTTCCACCTTTCATGGTGGGCGGTAGGGGTTTTGTCCGATACTGAAGCACTTGCCTTTTTTTAATTTAATTGACTTCCCTACTTTATAAATCATCATTACTGTGGAACCGGTGGGTGGTTCGAAAATTTTACTACTAACAGAGATATAAAAGTTGGGTGGTAGGTATAAAAAGGTTGACTACCTCTGGGTTACAGCTATGATGTCTCTAGGCAGAAGGAACAGGGGAAAGAGCCCCCAAGAGAAATGACTAGTCTTCCATCTCAAGAGGTGGATGGGTCTCCTGATTTGGGCAGGCTGATCTTTGGACTTCGGAAAACTGGATGGAGAAGGCGGCCCTCTCATTGCGACCCGACAGCTAATCAGTCAGCCTGGCTTCAATAATAGAATGATTTACTGTTAGGAAGGAGAAAGTTCCTAACAGTGAAGACAATTGCCATATTTTTCGCTCCATAAGATGCGCCTGACCATAAGACGCACTCCCTGCCAGTTTTCTCCTCCATGTGTCCTGTTTTTGGCCTCCATACAGGACTTTCAAAGGCCGAAAACAGGACACACGGAGGCCGAAAACGGCCAAAGGGTGGGGGGGGGGGGGCAGCAGATGGGCAGGACTTCGGCAATATTCGCTCCATAAGACGCACAGACAATTTCCACCCACTTTTGGGAGACAAAAAAGTGTGTCTTATGGAACGAAAAATGGGGTAACCAGTGGAACACTTGTGCCTTCAGAAGTTGTAGGTGCTTCATCATGGAGGTTTTAAAGAAGAGACTGGACAGCCAATGTATCTGAAATGATATGGGGTCTCCTACATGGGCAGGGGGTTGGACTAGAACAGCGGTCGGCAAACCGTGGCTCGTGAGCCGCATGCGGCTCTTTGGCCCCTCAAATGCGGCTCTTCCTCCACCCTTGCCGACGGTGGGACTCCTGGGACCCACCGGAGAAACCCTCCCTACCGGCCACCGATTCCCTCCCCCCGCGGAACCTCCCCAGCCGGCATGCCGCCACTCGTCTACTTCCAGGGGGTGCGGAGGCTCCGCGGGTGAGGGGAGGGAATTCCCTCCAATCGCCCTGGACGTAGCCTGGCTCGCCCGGCCGCTCATTCGCTCGGGCTACTTCCAGGGATGAGAAGGCCTTCCCCACCCCACACGGAACGGGCGGGCTATCGGGCAAGCCAGGCTACTTCCAGGGGGATTGGAGGGAACCGGCGTCCAGAGGGTCGCCGTTCCTTCCCCACCCCACACCAAGCCCTGGAAGTACCCTGAGCGGTCGAGCGAACGCGGTGGGCGGCCGGGCAGGCCCGGCTAAGGCGAGCGAGTGAGTAACCGCGGCGAGCTGGGCTGAGGAGGCTCTGCAGCGGGGCAGGGGGCAGACAGACAGAGAGAGAGAGGCACAGACACAGAGAGAGACAAGCAGGGAGGGGGGAATCAGAGAGTGACAGACACACAGAGAGACGGAGAGACAAAGAGAGGGAGGGAGAGAAAGATAGAGACACTGAGTGATTAAGTGCTTGAATGCGAGACACACACACACACACGCAGAGTGAGAGATGGGCAGACAAAACAAAGAGAAAGAGGGAAAGAAAGAAAGAGAGAAATGAAGAAAGAAAGAAAGAAAGAAAGAAAGAACTTATGACCACAATTGAGCCTAAAAGTTTGGTTGCTAACCAAGACCATTGTTAAGTAAGTTTCACATTTTCCAAGTTGGCCACGCCCACCCAGTCACATGACCGCTGAGCCACTCCCACAAAACAGGCCACACCTTCCGGCTCTCAAAAGAAATTTCAATCGTGGTATTGTTGATATTTGGCTCTGTTGACTAATGAGTTTGCCCACCACTGGACTAGAAGACTTCCACGGTCCCTTCCAGCTCTATTCCCATTGATGGATCTGATTGTAGGTTCTCCAAGTTCCTATTGGGCAGTAGTAGGAGCCATAATCTTCATGGCTTAGGAAGCGGGAGGAGGTTGTCTTCATTCAGTTGATGGCCCTCTACTTATGACCACGATTGAACCCAAAATGTCTGTTGCTGAGTGAGACATTTGTTAAGTGAGTTTTTTCCCTTTCTGGCCACACTTGTTAAGTGAATCGCTGCAATGGTTAAGAAGTCAGTAACACGGTTGTTAAGTGAATCCAGCTTCCCTACATGGACTCGGCTTGTCCGAAGGTCGCAAAAAGGAGATAACATGACCCCAAGACACTGCAATCGTCATCAATACGAGCCAGTTGCCAAACATCTGAATTTTGATCTCGGGACCACAGGGATGCTCGGGACCACAGGGATGCTACACTGGTTGTTAAGTGTGAAAAACAGTCATAAGTCACTGTTTGGAGTGCCCTTGTCATCTCGAACGGTCACTAAATGAAGTGTTGTAAATCGAGGGCTAGCTCTACTTCATAATCTGAAAAGTTCTAGAAAGCACTTTTCCCCAAAAAAAAACCTGGTCACCCCAATAGATCTTACTGGCCTGCCTAGTAAAACTTTTTTGTTTTGTTTCTAGAAACTTGTGTGTTTCGTGGCCAGTGAACTATAGAAACTTTGTCCAATATCTTTTTAATTCTCAGGCAGGTGTAACTGAATACTCATTGTTAATTGGTTCCAGGAGGCGCAATCAGTACCAAAAAATGATAAATACCAAACAATTTTTCCTATAAGGCAGGGATGTCCAAACTTGGGAACTTTAAGACTTGTGGACTTCAACTCCCAGAATTCCCCAGCCAGCCATGCTGGCTGGGGAATTCTGGGAGTTGAAGTCTACAAGTCTTAAAGTTCCCAAGTTTGGACATCCCTGCTATAAGGAGTAACGTACCATATTTTTCGGAGTATAAGACGCACCTTTTTTCCTCTAAAAAGAGGCTGAAAATCTGGGTGCGTCTTATACATTGAATACAGCATTTTTTGCCTCCTGAAACCCCACTCCTTCACCAAAATGGCCGTGTGGGGGCTGGGGAGGGCAGAAAGGAGCAAAAAACACGGTGTTTTTGTCCCCAGCAGCACTCTATAAGCCTCCGTAAGGCTATGCATGCTATTTTTTGACCAAAAAACGGGCCGTTTTCACACAAACGGGCTATTTTCCGCATTTTGGCCCCCACCCCCCAGGAGCACTCTGCAAGCCCCCCCAAGGCTGTTCATGCCTTTTATTTGAAAAACAACGGGCTGTTTGGGGTGAGGCTTGCAAAGTGTAAAAAGGGCTCCCCCCCCCCTTTTGAACAGCTGTTTAGTTAGTGTGATGGATGAGAATTACGTTGGTCAAGTACTGTGCCTGCAGAAACAAAGATTTGTTCCAAAGGTGGTCAGTGATTTCCTTCTCCAGCACATGGGTAAATACACCTGGAAACATCTACCTACCTACCTACTCTCTTTCTCCCTACCTATCTACTGTATTTCTCTCTCTCTCTCTCTATTTCTCTCTCTCTATCCCTCTACCTACTTATCTATCTACAGACACACTCTCTCCCTACTTACCTACATACTGTATTTCTCTCCCTATCCCTTTATCTACCTACCTAACTACACTCTTGTCTACCTACCTACTGTATTTCTCTCTCTCTCTCCCCCTCTACCTACCTACCTAACTACTCTACCTCCCTACTGTATTTCTCTCTCTTTCTCTCCCTCTCTATCCCTCTATCTACCTACCTACTTTTTTTAAAAAAATTGCCTCTTCAAAACCTGGGTGCGCCTTACACTCCAGTGCGTCTTATACTCTGAATTTTTTTGTTTACATCTACCAAGAAGATAAAAATATTGACAGGCATGATGTAAAAAATGGTGTTTATTTTTTTTTATACAGGGTTTTGCAAACTCCTGTAAGCATTTGACAGGGTTTTGTGGGATTCAGAAACTTTGCAAGGGACTCAAGCATTCAAAACAACACTGAACACACTCGGCCTTTAAGTTCCCATCTTAAAACTACAGAGATATTTGTTGTGGCCCAGCCGGCTCCGGATGAGCTGCTGATGGACTCCTCTAGTGAGGAGTCCTGTGAGTCTGCTCTGGAGGAGGAGGGTAAGATTGAGAGAGCAGAGAGCCCAGCTGGTCATCCCGAGGCACCTGGGTCTTGGAGTAGTGGGGAGGATCAAGGCCAGTTTGTCCCTGATGTCAGGTTAAGAAGGATTGAAAGACGGCAGCGTCAGTTACAGGAGAGGCGAACCCGGAGGAAGTAATTAGTCCCAGCTGCCTAATGAGTGGCCCCTCCCAAGAGGGTTTAAAAGGAAGCCTCTGTTAAGGAAATGTTTGCAGAGAACAACGAATAGTTTGTAGAGTCGGATTTCCTTGTGTCAAGTCGCAGTGTGTAGTCTTGTTTCAGAAGCTTCAGGTCTGTTCAAGGGCAGTTTGGGCAAGCCGCCAAGAAGCAGTCAGTCTGGTCATTAGTCTCCGTAAGGGGGGTCAGAACAGATATCTATAGCATTTTTCTGTCAACTTGAGCAGAAAGGGTGGGGCTCATCAGCTGACATTCATGAGCCCCACCCCCCCATAATTTGAGATTCTGGGAATTTTTAACATAAAACCCGCTCTGTAGCTTGAAAAAGTTTCAAAATTCATGCTCTAGAACAGTTTCTCACCCTGGGAGACTTTTAAGAAGTGCAGATATCAATTCCCAGAATTCCTCTGGCTGGATAATTCTGAGAGCTGAAGCCCACAAATGTAAGTTGCATCCGACCCCATGAAACAGAACAAAACCAAGCCCCCCGGCCCACTTTCTCCCAGAGTTTGCCAAAATTCATGTTCATTGTGTCTTGTCTTCCATCGTCCGCCACCTCAGGGTCTTCTCCAGTGAGTCCTTCTCATTTAGTGGCCAAAATATTTCCGCTTCAGCATCTGTCCTTCCAGTGTTGATTTCCTTAAGGATTGGCTGATTCAGAGGTGCTATTTTGCTGGTTCATCCTGGTTCAAATAAACCGGTAGTGGCCATGGCGAGGTTCTGCGCACACATGCACACTCCTGGTTCCAAACTGGTAGCCAGGACTTAGCAGTATTTCATGCCTGGACTGATTGGATCTCCTTACACTCTCAAGAGTCTTCTCCAATGCCCCAATTGGAAAACATGGATTCTTCGGCTCTTCCTTATAATCCAAGCCAGCAGCCAGAGACCATCCAGGCCAAAAATGGGGCACGGGGGGGGGGGGGCTGTTTTGCTTGCCAGTCACCCAAATTTGACAGCTTTGACCAGGGGTGGGCAAACTTTGCAACTTTAAGTCTGAAGGACTTCAGCTCCCAGACTTCTCCAGCCAGCAAAGCTGGCTGGAGAAGTCTGGGAGCTGAAGTCCTTCAGACTTAAAGTTGCAAAGTTTGCCCACCCCTGGCTTTGACATTTGTGGGCTTCCATGCTGGCTGGGGAATTCTGGGAGTTGAAGTCCAGAAGCCTTAAAAGTTGCAAAGTTTGGCAATCCCTGGGTTACACGAAAGACATGGACTAAAGCTTACTCACCCACGAGCAGCACGTTATTTTACAAGCTGGGTTCACACGATGTCATATTTCAGTAGCGCTCGGTCGGCACGCCAGGCCAAGGCCATTAAAATGGTTTACAAATGAACGTTGGCTCACAAGTTTTTTGTTAAGCCAAAAGCGACCCATGGTGGCTTAGCGGAATTTTTTTTTTTTTTTTTATGGTTGGAATTGTAAACATTTCGTTTTAATTGCAAGTTGGCACACATGCCAATTGCTTTGATCGCCATTGAGTTGACTTATCATTTTATTTATTTATTTATTTATTTTTCACATTTATAGCCCGCACCCATCTCACCATAAAGGGACTCGGGGCGGCGAACAGAGATTTAAAATCAATCATGACCGCTTCCGTCTGTTTTCCACTTATACGTACAGATAATCCTCGACTTAACGACTGAAATGGAAGTTAGTCCATCGTATTTGCAAGTCTTACAATCGGTAGTCCTCGACTTACGACAATTGGGGCCAGAACCTCTGTCGCTAAGCAAGAGAGTAGTTAAGTGAGTCGTACCGGATTTTACGACTTTTTTCAGCCACGGTTAAGCCTCATCACTGCAGTTGTTAAAATGAATCACACAGCCGTTAAGCGAATCTGGCTTCCCCCATTGACTTTGCTTGTCACAGGCCAGCTGGGAAGGACATATAAATGGTGGTCACATGATCCCAGAAGGCTATGTTTTTGCCTTCCCCCGGCCTCCAGAAGCAGTCTGCAGGTTTCAATAGGGCTGGGGGAAGGGAAAAATGCTCCCGTTTTTGTGAAAAATGGACCACTTTTCCCAAAAACGGAGGCATTTTTGCCTTCTCCCAGCTTCCAAAAGCACTCTGCATGCTTCAGCAGGCCTGGGGAAGGGGAAAATACCTCCGCTTTTTGAGAAAAACAGCCCATTTTTTGCCTTCCCCAAGCCCTGCTGAAGCCTGCAGAGTGTTCCTGGGGGCCAGGGAGAACTACATTTTCTTCTTACTGGGTAGTTTGCAGGCGCTCCCTTAGCTCGTTTCAGTGGGCGTGGCTTGGAGAGGAGGTCATGTGACCGAGTGTGCGCGAGTGACAGCAAGCTGGCCATACCCACTCAAGTCACATGATTCCCCCATCTAGCCATGCCCACCGAACCGGTAGCAAAAAAATGTGAAATCCACCCCGGCTTCAGATCTTTCTGTTTTGAGACATTTCAAACCACGTTCAACTGAGGTGACAAGCCACCTTAGAACTGCAGATTATATTGCCTCATGTTCAACTGAATGCAAATTGTGTGTATTTTCCCAAACCTCGGCCACACACAAGTTCAGCCTGCTCATTGAGTTAATCTATCACCGGTGTTTACACAATGCAGTGAGCCATTAGCTTGCTACAGGTAGTCCTCGACTTAACGACCGCAAGAGGGCTCAATTGTTGCTAAGCGAGACAGATTAGGTTAACAGTGAACAGAGTTGGAAGGGACCTTGCAGGTCATCTAGTCCAACCCCCTTGCCCAAGCAGGAGACCCTACATCTGCCTCTACCTAGGATTGAACTCACCACCTCCTGATTGGGAGGCGACAGCTCCACCTCCAGGCCACAGGATCTTGTAGAATAAGTGAGTTTGTAGATAAGTGAGTTTGGCCCCATTTTACGACTTTTCTTCCCACAGTGGTTCAGGGAATCGTTGCCGTTGTTCAGTTAGGGACACGGTTGTTAAGTGAATCTGGCTTTCCCCCCCACTGGCGTTGCTTGTCAGCCGCAAAAGGGGAGCACGTGACACCCCCGGGATGCTGCGACCGTCATAAATGTGAAACAGCTGCCAAGCACCCGAATTTTGACCGAGGGGATGCGGCAAGTCATAAGGGTGAAATACAGTCACCAGTCACTTCAAACGGTCACTAAACGAACCGCTGTTAACTGGAGGACTGCACTGTAAGGCAGATTGAGTCGCGCACACCAAGGCCAACC
Source organism: Rhabdophis nuchalis (assembly GCA_039707465.1). Lineage (NCBI taxonomy): Eukaryota > Metazoa > Chordata > Lepidosauria > Squamata > Natricidae > Rhabdophis > Rhabdophis nuchalis. The sequence goes on along the minus strand of CM077644.1, from coordinate 7,874,173 downwards.
ACAGTTAAAACCAGCCAAGGTTAGGGAAAGCATGCTGGGTAAACCTTGTCGGGGTTTGAAATGAGCGATAGCTTAGGCAAGAGAAGAGTGGATAATCCCCAGGCAACGCTCGGCTTATTTTTTCCCCTCCAATTTTGAATTCTTATTTTTTGAAAAATTGGCGACGTTTTCCACCAGATGGCTCCGTTCTTCACGAAGGAAGTTTTATTATTTTGCATTTGCACGGAACACACAAAATAAAAATTTTCATCTTGAAATAAAACGAGAGGGGGCCCGAGATGTGACGAGATGTGGCAGCAGAGATACAAATCCAAGTTTGGGTTGAAGACTCTTTCCCAAATTCCCAAATTTGATTGTTCAGGCTTTCAAGTTTGGATGATCCGAGAAAGAAGATCTAAAAGAATATTTCTCAAAGTTGGCAAACCTTCAGGCAGGTGGACATCAACTCCCAGAATTCCCCCAGCCAGCTATGCTGGCTGGGGGAATTCTGGGAGTTGAAGTCCACCCGTCTGGAAATTTGAGACCCGCAGGCCTAAAATCTTATTTTCCAACTCTATTTCTGAGAACGTAACACAGTATTTTTCCTTCCCTCACCCCGCCAGGATTGTTCCTTTAAACAAACTCCAAATACTTGTTGTGTTAGTAACACTTAAGAGGGCTGCGGACATGGCCTGGGCACGCAGGCCCAAGGACCCAACTCCCTCAAGTATAAAATGGCTCTCTTTTTCACATCGGCGTGCCTCTGCGTGGCTTCGCGACGCGGAGCCTCGTCGTACGTGGAAAACGGAAACGGGCGTGCAAATGCGATGAGCAGAGGGCAGTTGTATTCCTAGGACGCATACAAAGAACGCAGCGACGCGAGGGAATGGCCGACGCCACAGTTCAAGGCGGCGTCTCCGTTTCACGCCTGGCAGTTCTCCAAAGTCGGCAAGCGGCAAACTTAACTTATTCGTGCCTGCATTTCCCCACCTCCCACTCAATGGCAGAGAGCCTGCTGAAATTAAAGCGATTTTCCTAGAAATACTTGCATTTCCCTCTTGCCTAGGGTTCTTCCGAAGCTCACATGTTTGGTAACTCAATGGCGGAGAGTCCGCTGAAATTAAAGCGATTTTCCTACCAAACACTTTTGCATTTTGAAATGTTGGTCCCCCCACAAGCCCACGCCTCCTATGTTTCTTCCGAAGCTCACCTTTTTCACCTCGTAAACAACCGAGGCCAACTTTTCTCAAGATATTTGGCTTCGCCACCCAGGCCAATGGGAGATCCATATAGCGTATATTTTTAATTGAAAACAAAACCAAAACAAAACCTTTTTAACTCTTATTTCCTATTCTTTCCAGCCCCCAAAACAAAAGGAAAGCAGGACGAGTTAATACTTATTCGGTTAGAGGGGCTGGGAGGTTTTGAATCTTCAGACCCACCCACCCCCTTTCCACTGGCTTTTCAAACCGGGCAGGGTTTGTGCAACGAAAGCGAAAAAAATGTCATCCTGCGAAAACACAAAAGGAGCCTTGAAACCCCCAGGACGAGGGAGTGGGGTTAATACTGGTTGTAGCTTTGGAGAGTTGCACCTGGAGCCGAGGAGAGAGTCGCAAGAAGCTTCTGTACAAACTTTGAGGCTCGAAGCCCGGCCGTTTTAAGAGAAAACGAAACGAAACAAGAACAGGGGGAAAAAAAAAATATGGCTGTCCCACATTCTCACAATAAGCTGGCTGGTCCGGGTAAACTTCCCATCGGGCGCCAATCCCGGCAGGCCTCCGTTCCCAGCCGCTGCTCCTTCCGACAGGTGTGCAGGCAGCCGGGCCCTCCTCACCTGGATGATGTACAGAGCACGAAGCAAACTTGGCGACAAAACAGGACCCAAAAAAAATAAGAATAATCTGCTGGCGGTACTTGCAGGAGTCCGTGGCAGAGCTCAGGTGGAGGGGGGGCTGAAATCGGCTGCGGCTGCTCCCCACGGAGACGATTTCAGCAGAACTGTTAAGAAAAGAGAAAGGGATGTAGAGGCAGAAACGATGACGCAAGAAGGAAGGCTCTCCCGATGGATGGAAAGGGGGGAGGGCCCACAGATGTACCAAGAGCAAAAGGGTCAAATCTAGCAGGTTCTGACCGGTTCTGGAGAAATGGTAGCAGAAATTTTGAGCAGTTCGGAGAACCAGCAAATACCACCTCTGGCTGGCCACCCCCACCCAGCCACCCCCATCTATTCTCTGCCTCCCGAGTCCCTGCTGATCGGGAGGGAATGGGGATTTTGCAGTATCTTTCCCCTGCCACGTCCACCAAGCCACGCCCACAGAAGCAGCAGCAAAAAAATGTGTATTTCACCACTGACCAAGAGGGTGTGACGGTTTGTTTTTTCCCTTGCAGAATGCTGGGCTTCTAATTCAGGTGGGGTGAAGCAAAAGGATGGAATTCAGGATGAAGGGGTAAAGTTAATCAGTGGCCAGATCTTTCCTTCCTTCCTTCCCTCCTTCTTCTTTCCTTCCTTCCCTCCCTCCCCCATTTCCTTCCTTCCTTCCCTCCTTCCTCCTCCTTTCCTTCCTTCCTTCCCGCCCTCATTTCCTTCCTTCCCTCCCTCCTTCTCCTTTCCTTCCTTCCCTCCCTCCTTCTCCTTTCCTTCCTTCCCTCACTCATTTCCTTCCTTCCTTCCCTCCCTCCTTCCTTTTCCTTCCTTCCTTCTCCTTCCCTCATTTTCTTCCTTCCCTCCTTCTCCCTTCCTTCCTTCCGTCACTTCTTCCTTCTCCTTTCCTTCCTTCCTTCCCATTTCCTTCCTCCTCCTTTCCTTTCTTCCCTCCCTGATTTCCTTCCTTCCCTGATTTCCTTCCTTCCCTTCTTCTCCCTTCCTTCCTTCCCTTCTTCTCCCTTCCTTCCTTCCTTCCCTCCCTCACTTCTTCCTTCTCATTTCCTTCCTTCCTTCCCTCCTTCTCATTTCCTTCCTTCCCTCCCTCCCTCATTTCCTTCCTTCCCTCCTTCTCATTTCCTTCCTTCCCTCCCTCCTTCTCATTTCCTTCCTTCCCTCCTTCTCATTTCCTTCCCTCCTTCCTTCCCATTTCCTTCCTTCCTTCTCATTTCCTTCCTCCCTCCCTCCTTACTTCCCATCTCTGCCTTCTTCCTTCTCCTTTCCCTTACTTAGTAACTTAGTTACTAATACGGTTTTTCAGTGAATCTGTCTTCCCCACTGACTTTGCTTGTCAGAAGGTCACAAGTGTGAAAAATGGTCACAAGTCACTTTTTTCAGCGCCGTTGTATCTGAATGTAAGTCAAAAACTACGTGTATAGGTAGCCTTCAACTTACGAGAGTTTGCTTAGTGACCGTTCAAACGCTGAATGCAATTGGTGGTTTTCCGGGTGCGATTCAAGGTGTTGGTTACCATCTTTAAAGCGCTCCATGGCTTAGGACCTGGGTACTTAAGAGATCGCCTTCTGCCACCGAGAGCCTCCCACCGGCCAGTACGCTCCCCTAGAGAGTCTCCTCATGGTGCCGTCGGCTAGACAATGTCGACTGGCGACACCCAGGGGGAGAGCTTTCTCCGTGGGAGTCCCTGTCCTCTGGAACAAATTGCCCCCGGAATTAAGAACTATCCCTGACTTATGCACTTTCCGCCGTGCTCTCAAAACCTTTTTTTTCCCAACAAGCCGGGCTGGCATAAAACATGATTTTTAAATTCTAATTTTTATTAATTTTAATCAGGGTTATTTTCCATGTTTCGGCCAAGGTTTAATATGTTTTTTAAAAGCTTTTTAAAAAACTTTTATATGTCTGTTTTTCTTCTGGCTGTACACTGCCCTGAGCAAACTCATGTTTACGACGGTTGCAGGGTCCTGGAGGGGGTCATGTGATCCCCCTTTGCGGCCTTCTGACAAGCAAAGTCAATGGGGAAGCCAGATTCACTTAACAACCATGTCACTGGCATAACCACTGCAGTGATGCATTTAACACCTAGGGCAGTGATGGCGAACCATTTTTGGCTCGCGTGCCAAAAGCGGGGGCAGCGCAGGGGGGGGGGGGCGTGCATGGGCGTGCCACACCCATAATGCTACCCCCCCTGCTTTTGGCATGCTTTTTTCGCCCTCCCCAGGCTCCAGAGGCTTTCTAGGAGCCTGGGGAGGGTGAAAAGAGCCTCTCCCCCTCCACCTCCAGAGACTTCAGGAGCTTCCCTGAAGCCTCCAGAGGGCGAAAAACGGCCTCAAAAGAAGCCCTAAATCAGCTGGCCAGCGCACACATGCGCGCTGGAGCTGACAGGGCAACACCTTGCGTGCCCTCAGAAATGGTTCCACGTGCCACCTGTGGCCCCCATCATGGACCGAGGGCAATTGGAATTGGAAAATACGGTATTACGATTGTGGGATAGGTAGGAATTGGATATGCGTTTGTATGGTTAGTAATTATATAAAAGAAGGGATCAACGGACAGGTAATCTGACTGACTACACGTACCTATGTAATGGCTATAAAATGAAATTGTTGTAAGATCTAAACCAGAGGTCTCATTCTCGTGGCCCGTGGGCCAATTGCGGCCCGCAGGACAGCGTCTTGTGGCCCCCACCGTGATATGGAAGTATAATATAAGTGCAGCCCGCAGGGGGAGTGGACCTCTGTGGAATCCCTTATGCGGCCCAGCCTCACCCAGACTCTGCCTCCAACAATTGAGTTTGAGACCCCTGATCTAAATCCTATATGGAAATGTTTACACCAGAAATGTTGCACTATATAAAATGGGCCAAAACTCCCCTTAACAATTTACTCGCTTAACAAAAATACCCTATTTTTCAGAGTATAAGACGTACCTTTTTCCCCTCAAAAAAGAGGATGAAAATCTAGGTGCGTCTTATACACTGAATACAGCATTTTGGCCTCCCAAAACCCCGCCCTCCTCTTTGCAAAAATGGCCCTGCAGAGCCTTCAGGAGGCTTCCAGAGTGCTCCTGGGGGTTGGGGAGGGAAGAAATGAGCGAAAAACGGGCTGTTTTTGGCTCGTTGGGGGGTGGGGGCAGTCCCCAGGAGCACTCTGTAAGCCTCCATGCCCTGTTATTGACAAAAAGGGGCCGCTTTTGGGAGGTCTGTTGAGTGCAAAAACTTTTTTTTTAATTTGCCTCTTAAAAACCTTGGTGCGTCTTGTACTCTGAAAAATATGGTAATTTGGGCTCCACTGTGGTTGTAAGTCAACATCAGACTGTATCAGGGTCATAGGTCACATCCAGGCTGCCCCCCCCCCCCCCAGGCATGACGATTGCTTACCTTCCAGCGATTTCCACATTCGTTACACACCACAAAGGTTGTCATTGGCTCATCCGAACTCCGGGTTTGCACCTGTGGGAATCAAACACAGGATAAGCCTCTGCCAGGTGGCAGATTTCCAAAACTGTCAAATCACCATCTTTCCTCACCCCTCCCACGTATCCCAACTACAGGTAGAACTCGACTTACAACAGTTCATCAAAGTTACGTCGTCACTGGAAAAAGCAAGTTACGGCCATTATTCCATGAAGAAAAATGGCAGCCTCCCGTTAATCGTGTCATCAACATTCAGACGCTGGGCAACGGGTTCATATTTATGACCGTCACTGTGTCCCAGAGTCATGTGATCCACTTTTGTAACCTTCTGAAAAGCCAAGTCAGCGAGGAAACCAGATTCACTTAACAACCGGGTTACTAACTGCAGTGATTTACCTAACAACGGCCTTGTGGCAAGAAAGGTCGCAAAACGGAGCATCGTTTGCTTAACAAATGTCTCACTTAACAACAGAAATTTTGGTCCTCGTTGTGGTTGCAAGTGGAGGACTGCCCGTATTCCTGCCCTATTTAAAATGGTTCAATTCCATTTGTATCATTTTAACTTTTATATATTCACCCGGCCAACAAAAGTGCGCATAGTCCAGGCGATGGTTTTCCCAGTTGCAATGGATGGCTGTGAAGGTTGGACCATAAGGAAGGCTGAGAGCCAAAGAATGGAGGCCTTTGAACTCTGGTGCTGGAAAGACTCCTGCATTGAGTCCCTTGGACTGCAAAGCCATCCAACCGGTCAGTCCTAGAGGAGATCAACCCTGACTGCGCTTCAGAAGGCCAGATCCTGAAGAGGAAACTCAAGTACTTTGGCCACCGAATGAGAAGGAAGAAGGACTCCCTGGAGAAGAGCCTCATGCTGGGAATGATGGAGGGCAAAAGAATAAGAAGGGGACGGTAGAGAAGGAGGTACAACACAATACAATAGAATAGCAGAGTTGGAAGGAACCTTGGAGGTCTTCTAGTCCAACCCCCTGCCTAGGCAGGAAACCCTACTACACCATTTCAGACAAATGGCTATCCAACATCATCTTAAAAACTTCCAGTGCTGGGGCATTCACAACTTCTGGAGGCAAGCTGTTCCACTGATTAATTGTTCTCACTGTCAGGAAATTTCTCCTCAGTTCTAAGTTGCTTCTCTCCTTGATTAGTTTCCACCCATTGCTTCTTGTTCTGCCCTCAGGTGCCCTGGAGAATAGTTTGACCCCCTCTTCTTTGTGGCAACCCCTGAGATATTGGAAGACTGCTATCCTGTCTCCCCTAGTCCTTCTTTTCATTAAACTAGACATACCCAGTTCCTGCAACTGTTCTTCATATGTTTTAGTCTCTAGTCCGCTAATCCTCTTGGTTGCTCTTCTCTGCACTCTTTCCAGAGTCTCCACATCTTTTCTACATCGTGGCGACCAAAACTGAATGCAGAATTCCAGGTGTGGCCTTACCAAGCCCTTATAAAGTGGTATTAACACTTCATGTGATCTTGATTCTCTCCCTCTGTTGATGCAACCTAGAACTGTGTTGGCTTTTTTGGCAGCTGCTGCACACGGCTGGCTCATATTTAAATGGTGGTCCACTAGGACTCCAAGATCCCTCTCACAGTTACTACTATTCAGCAAGGTACCACCTATACTGCAACTGTGCACTTTGTTTTTCTTGCCTAAATTCGGCGACGAATCACCCAGGCTCCCTGGTTTACTGAGGAGCTTCGGGGGATGAAGCGCCGCAAGAGATGCCTAGAGACGCCTAGAGAGCAGATGGAGATCCTCTCGCTCCGAAGCCGACCGAACACTAGTGAGAACCCATATTAGGGCTTACTTAGTGGCGATAAGGGTGGCCAAACGTGAGTATTGTGCCACCCTTATTGCATCCGCAGATAACCGCCCTGCCGCCCTGTTTGGGGTGACCCGCTCCCTCCTTCATCAGAGGCCGCGGGAAGCCCCTCTGCAAGGGGCGAGCAGAGGAATTATCTGCAGGAGAAAATCACTCGGATTCGGAATGAGCTACCCTCCATCGACAGTGGTCCTGTGGGACTGTCCGAGACTAGTCTTGAGGCTCCTTCTTGGGAGGAGTTTGACTTTGTTACCACCGAGGATATGGACAGGTTGTCAAGGAAACTTAGGGCGACCACATGTTTATTGGACCCGTGTCCCTCCTGGCTTGTACTGGCATCCTGGGAGATGACACGTGGCTGGCTCCAGGGCATTGTCAACGCATCTTTGAGTGAGGGGTCCTTACCTGCCGTCTTGAAAGAGGCGGTAGTGAGGCCCCTCCTCAAGAAGCCGTCCCTGGACCCAGCATTATTAGAGAACTATCGTCCGGTCTCCAACCTTCACTTTTTGGTGAAGGTTGTTGAGAGTGTGGTAGCCCAACAGTTTCCGCGACACCTGGAGGAAGTTGATTATCTAGACCCGCGCCAGTCCGGCTTCCGACCCGGTCACAGTACCGAGACGGCATTGGTCGCGTTGGTTGATGATCTCTGGAGGGCGCGGGATAGAGGTTTTTCCTCTATCCTAGTCCTATTAGACCTATCGGCGGCTTTTGATACCATCGACCATGGTATCCTATTGCACTGACTGGGGGGGTTGGGGCTGGGAGGCACCGTTTTGCGGTGGTTCTCGTCCTACCTCTCTGGTCGGTCGCAATATGTGTTGACAGGAGGGCAGAGGTCGACCTCGAGGCCTCTCTTATGTGGGGTTCCTCAGGGGTCGGTCCTCTCGCCCCTCCTTTTCAACACATATATGAAGCTGCTGGGTGAGATCATCCGTGGTTTTGGGGTGGAGTACCACCTGTACGCTGATGACACCCAGCTGTACATATCCACCCCAAACCACCCCAACGATGCCGCCGAAGTGCTGTCCCGGTGTTTGGAAGCCGTACGGATCTGGATGGGTGGTAACAAACTCAAGCTCAACCCTGCCAAGACTGAGTGGCTATGGTTTCCGGCACCCCGGTTCAGCCAGATTACTCCAACTCTGGCCATTGGGGGCGAAACACTGGCCCCCGTGGAGAGGGCGCGCAATTTGGGTGTCCTCCTGGATTCCCGGCTGTCCATGGAGGACCATGTGGCGGCCGTGGCCAGGGGGGCGTTTCATCAGGTACGCCTGATGCGCCAATTGCGCCCCTTACTGGACCGGGCTGCACTTCGCACAGTCACTCAAGCTCTTGTGACGTCCCGACTCGACTACTGTAATGCTCTCTACATGGGGCTTCCCTTGAGGTGCACTCGAAAGCTACAGCTAGTCCAAAACGCAGCCGCGCGGGTGATTATGGGAGCCACTAGATGCTCCCACATAACACCGATCCTGCGCGAGCTGCATTGGCTTCCTGTGGCCTTTCGGGTGCGCTTCAAGGTTTTGACGACCATCTTTAAAGCGCTCCATGGCTCGGGGCCTAGTTATATGCGAGACCGCCTCCTGCCCCATACATCCCTTAGACGCTCCCACAGAGAGGGCCTTCTCAGGGTGCCGTCGGCCGGACAATGCCGACTGGCGACACCCAGGGGAAGAGCCTTCTCTGTGGCGGGTCCAGCCCTCTGGAATGACCTACCCCCTGAACTACGTACCATCACCGACCTCCGCCTCTTCCGCCAATGTCTTAAGACATATTTGTTTCAACAAGCCGGCCTAGCCTAACCTCCCATAGGGACTTTTAGGTAGTTTTAAATTGGGTTTTAAATTTTGGTTTTAGCGCAGGATAGGATTATTTAATAGTTTTTTTAATTATATTTATTGTATTTTGTATGCTTTTTAAATTTCCTGTGCGCCACCCTGGGTCCTCTGTGGAGAAGGGCAGGATATAAATTTAAATAAATAAAAATAAATAAAATAAATGTAGAACCTTATTTTGGTGGCTGGATGGAGTCAGTGAAGCAGTAGGCGTGAGCTTCAATCAACTCCAGAGGATGGTAGAGGACAGGAAGGCGTGGAAGAATGTTGTCAATGGGGTTGTGATGGGTTGGACATGACTTCGCAACTAACAACAACTTGCATGTTTTTTAACATTTGTAGACCGCCCAGGAGCCCTTTGGGGAAGGGAGATGTTGATGGTTTTAAACAGAATAAAATAAACCCCATGAGAGCCTCACCTGAGTGTAGGTGCAGTTCTTTTGCTTGCACTTGCCACAAGTGAAAAGGTCTGTCTGGGTCCCTCCGGTTTTGGCCATCTGATGCTCCCGGATGGCTTCCTTGGTCATGGCTTTGCGGATCTCTTTCAGTTCATTGCTGGCCATTTCCTGTCCAGGAAAGAACGCAAAGGGTCACTTCACCACACGGCAGGCAAAAACATGGCAGCAACATCTGAAGCTGGAACACGGAAAGCACGCTAAGCACTTGCTTAATTCAACAAAGAACCGTAGGCTTGGAAGGGACCTTGGGGGTCTCCTAGTCCAAACCTCTGCTCGTGCAGGAGACCGCTGCATGGTGGCTGTCCAAACTCTTCTTAAATATCTTCAGAGATGGAGCAGCCACAACTTCTGGAGGCAAATCGTTCCACGGATGAATTGTTCTCACTGTCAGGAAATGTCTTCTTACTTCTAGGTTGGATCTTTCTTGAACAAGCTTCCACCCACTGCTTCTTGTCCTGCCTTCAGGTGCTTTGGAGAGTGAATCTCTCTTCTCTTCTCTTGAGATAGCCCTTCAACTTCCAGTACCGTGGTACTCAAAAAGCTTTGAAACTGGTTAATTTTAATTTAATTTTATTAAATTTATACCCCGTCCTTCTCCTAAAAAAGGACCCAGGGCGGCGCACAGGCATCATTAAAAACATACACAGTACAAAAATCCAAAATTTTAAAAACTAATTAAATAATACAATAATACAATAGCAGAGTTGGAAGGGACCTTGTAGGTCTTCTAGTCCAACCCCCTGCGTGGGCAGGAACCTTATACCATTTCAGACAAATGGCTATCTAACATCTTTTTAAAGACCTCCAGGGTTGGGGCATTCACAACTTCTGGAGGCAAGCTGTTCCAGAGGTTAATTGTTCTTACCATCAGGAAATTTCTCCTTAGTTCTAAGTTGCTTCTCTCCTTGATTAGTTTCCACCCGTTGCTAAATAATTCCCTGTGCTAAAATACTAACGCTCTAAAATTTAAAAATATCCCTATAAAATCAGAAACGGGGTTATGCTAGGCCGGCTTGTTGGAATAAGTAGGTTTTAAGACGTTGGCAGAAAAGGCGGAGGTCCATGATGGTGCGTAGATCGGGGGTAAGGTCATTCCAGAGGGCAGGGCCCGCCACAGAGAAGGCTCTTCCCCTGGGCACTGCCAACCGGCATTGCCCGGCTGACGGTACCCTGAGAAGGCCCTCTCTGTGGGAGCGGATCGGTCGAAGGGATATATGGGGTAAGAGGCGGTCGCGAATATAGCTAGGTTGAATTTGATAATGCAATTTTGACATGAACATTTTCTCCTGGTACTGATGAGTACGTATTATTGATGTTTGGTTAAAATAGGTTACAGGGAATAATGATTTTGGAGGATAGTAGAATTAATAAATATGATTGATTTATTTATTTATTTATTTTATTAGATTTCTATCCCGCCCTATCTCTCAAAAAGGGACTCAGGGCGGCGCACAGGAATTTAAAAATCTAAAATACAGACGATACAAAATTCTACAAAAGTTAAAACTAATATTAAATAATTTAGCCTGTGCTAAAAAAACAATTTAACGTAAAACCCAACTCTAAAAATAGCATAACTGTATGATGGCAACATATGGCTATGTTCTAAGTTTTTATTGGTATATTTTAAAATGAAGGACGTGTAATGCAATTATAATTAATTAAGGAAGGCATGAAAAAGATAAAAGTCTATAAATAGATTTGATGTGATGTACTTGAAATAATATGAAATAACATGAAACTTGGATGAATATCAAAGAGATGTATGAAAATATTTTGTAATCAGCAGATACACTTTCTATAACATGTGAGATGAAGGATTTTTATGTTGTGTTTAAAAATAAAATAAATAAATAAATTTGATTTGATTTGAAAAAAAAAACATTTTATCCTGGTACTCATCATTTGTTTGGTACTTAACTCACAAGCTAGAAGTTATCGCTGTCGGCTGCCTTGGGACTCACTATATTATTCCTTATGGATAAAATTTGTTTAGTACTCATCGTTAATTCATTCCAGGAGACACGAGGAATACCAAACAAATGTTAACCATCAGGAATAATATCGTGAGTCCCAAGGCAGCCGACAGCAATAAATTCTAGTTTGTGAGTTGAGTACTAAACAAACCATGAGTATCAGGACAAAATGTTCATGTCAAAATGTATTGATTATCAAATTCAATACGTTTATGACCATTGCAGCATTCAAAGGATTTGGCAATCGGTATATATTTAGAATAGCTGCAGCCACTTGCGAACTTCCAAGGGGTCAATGGGGAAGGGTGCATTCTCTTTAACGACCACAGCAAAGACTGGTCATAAAAACTCATTCAACGTCTACACTGTGTAGCAACAGACGTTCCAATTCCAATTGCGGTCGTAAACAGGAGTTAGTTGAAAGATGGGCAGGTCTATAAATGTTTTAAATAAATCAACAAACAAATGCAGGGGCCTTTTGGAAAACAAAGTGGGCACCTCAGCCCTAGATACAGGTAGTCCTTGACTTACAACAGTTCATTTAGTGACCGTTCAAAGCTACAACAGCACTGAAAAATGTGACCCAGGATTGTTTTTCACGCCTACGACTGCTGCAGGATCCCGTGATCAAAATTCAGACGCTTGGCAACTGACTCATATTTGTGACGGTTGCAGTGTCCCGGGGTCATGTTCCTTTCTGCGACCTTCTGACAAGCCAAGTCAATGGGGGAAGCCAGATTCACTTAACAATTGGGTTACGCACCTATCAACTGCAGTGATTCACTTAACAACGGAAGCAAGAAAGATCATAAAATGGGTCAAAGCTCATTTGTCTCACATGACAAGAGAGATTTTGGGCTCAACTGTGGTCGTAAATTGAGGACTACCTGTGCAAAAGAATCAATCCAAGATGTTTTAAACCTCTTCTGGTCTTCCTGCCTCCTGTCAGGCCTGCAACCATCTTTTCTTTTGGATCTTTGGCCTGCCACACTTTCTATTATTCCACTATGCCTTTTTCTATTGTGGGGAAATGGGAGGGGGGATTGTACGGAGTGAGATGATATGTAGCCATAACAACATTCTTTCTAGAAAGCCAAGGTCATCCTTTGTCTCGGCACCTCTGCACCTGACCGGAACTGGATGGGTGGAAGCTGCCAGCATGGCAGTGGGAGATTGGACCATGTGGTGGACTTGCGCGTCTGGGGCCAAGTTTGTGAACTTTCAACTGGGTGGGGAAAACCGGGAAGCTTTCAGATTCGGGTTTTCCCAGTTGTGCCCACGTGGCTCTCTTAATCAATTGGAACTTTGAGGAATCCTTTGCCTTGGACTCTGATTTACTTTTGGATGCTATTTGGAACCCTGACAGTCTCACCTCTGAGGTCATCACCGCAATTTGTTCGGGAGTGATGACTCCACACAAGACATTCTTTCGGAGGTCCGGGTTCTTGGAGTCCTTGAGGTTGGAGAGGCGGCTCCTGATCCGATTTTTGTACTTCAAGTCTGTGTTCTTCACATCTTGGAATATAAGTTCAGGTGCCATTAAGGACTATCAACACAGAGAGATGTGGGTTTGCTGGAGCTCCAGCCAGAATCTTATCAATGCACCAGGAATGCGTCTGTGTATTCACACACTAAGAGAGGGTCCTCCAAGCATCAGGATTGAGGTAGGTATTTTATCAAGGGTCCCTGTTCTGACCTAGGCTTCCCCAAAAAGCATGAGGCAGAGTCCTGGTGCCGACAAAACCCCTTTTACTAAACAAATGTGAATTCCTCTCATCCATATTCAGCAAAGGCCTGGCAAACTGTCTTTCAAAGGTGACGCTTTGACCACAGACTAGATAACATCATCACTGCTAGAAGGGAGTGTGGGGTGTAACGTGGGGAGGAGGAAGAGGAGGAGGACGACGACGACAACAAATGTGGAATCCTCAGTGTCTCTGAGCTGTCTCTGAGGTTGATTCCGTGCAGTCATTTCATTACCTAACTGAGATACATCAGCAGTACTAGGAGGGAATGGGGTTTGCTCTCGTTTTATGTATGTTTGGTTTCCTTACGCATTCCTTATGCTCTCATTTCCCCTTAGCACTGTATTTTCCAGAAAATAAGACCAGTGTCAGGTTTCCGAAGATGCCCTAATTGATTCATGAGCCTTGAGCCAAGCTTCAAAAGAAAACCAGTCATTAGAAGCGCCATTTGGGTAGTACCCTATTGCAGTCAGATCTAAGCCTCCTTTGAATAATAGCTGAACCCCCGGTTCCTTCCCTCCCCTCAGTCTGGGTCATAAATCACATTCTCCAACGAGGTGCACCCCTCCCAAGCCTGCTGCAGTACTCTGAGATCAGACTCTAGCTGAAGGTATGCGTGGAATGCACTATCCCCCTTTCCTCACTGATCTGATCCCCCCTTTCTCCGACTAAGACTGGCTGCCTGCCACTGACTCTCTTGGCTGCTTGCCTGAATGACTCTGAACAGATACGAAGCTTCCTAACTTGACTAAACACGAACCTGGAAATCAACACGAATAAACACGAACCTGGAAATCCAACGTTGTTCTCTGGAAGGCCTTTCTTAGCAAAGTCTTCCTTTTAAACCCTTTTGGGAGGGGCCAGTCATTAAGCAGCTGGGACTAATTCACATCCTTCGAGTTCGCTTCTGATGCAATTGAAGCCTCCTTTTTTCAGCCCTTCTCAATCTAGCATCAGGGACAAACTGGCCTTGATCCTCCCCACTACTCCAAGACCCAGGTGCCTCCTGATGACCAGCCAGGCTCTCTGCTCCTTGAAGGTCGCCCTCCTCCTCCAGAGCAGACTCATAGGACTCCTCACTAGGAGTCCATCAACAGCTCATCCGGAGCCGGCTGGGTCACAACACCTCACCATGGCAACTTTGAGTTGACAACCGGGTCATATATTAATTTTTGCTCCAAAAGATGCATTAGGGCAGGGATGTCAAACTCAAGGCCCGCAGGGCAAATCCAGCCCGCTGAGTGCTTAGATCTGGCATGAGGGGCCGCCCTGGAAACAGAGAAGGATTGACCCACGGTGCGTCTGCCAGCAAACACGAACTCTGTGAGAGCGCCTTCCCTTTGGACTGAGCTACCCCCGGAGCTTCAAATAATTACCAACCTCCCATCCTTCCGGCGTGCCCTAAAAAGCTGGCTTTTTCAGCAAGCTGGCGTGGCCGGAACAAAATAACTTATTCATTTTAATTCCGAATGTAATTTATTTTATATCATAATGTGTAAATAGTTAATTTATTGCTTATTGCTTTTTGGACTCTTTATTTAATCTCTTTTTAACTTTTATACAGTATTATGTGTTTCTTATGTTGTACGCCGCCCTAAGTCCTTTGGGAGAAGGGCGGCATATAAATCCAAGAAATCCAATCCAATCCAAAACATCTGAATAACATCAGGTGACTTAATCTCTTCGGTTTGGTTTCTTGATACCACAAACAAGGAAAGGATATATTCTTCTATCTGCCCAGCAAGTTGCTCACAGTCAGCACCAATGGCCACATAGTCATCTGTAAGGGGGAAAAAAGGAGCACAACAGGAATATTTAAGGGTAGGTATTTGCAACTCTTCCTTTAGCGGCCATTCAAAGTTACAAGGGGGTTGAAAAAAAAATGACTTGCGACCATTTATCGCACGTTAAGACCACCGTAGCATGCCAATGGGTCACGTGATGAAAATTCAGATGCTAGTCAACTGACTCGTGGTTATGACGGTTGCAGTGTTCCGGGGTCATGTGATGACCCTTTGGTGACCTTCTGAGAAGTTAAGTCAACGGGAAAGCCGGATTCACTTAGCGACCGTGTTGCTAGCTTAACAAGTGCAATGGTTCGCTGAAGAACGGTGGCAAGCGAGGTCCTAAAATGAGCCAATGAAGGGGAATAGTAATAAGGATACAAACTTGTTGGTTTTAATGGAAACATTTGTTTTCTGTAACACGCATATATTATGCCTTGTATTTGTAATGTATATGCTTGCGTGCTGAAAGTGCCTTTTGTTCCTTGCAGCTGACTTCCTGTGGGGCTGTTATTAGGGTCTGTAGAATATCTGGCGAATGTCAAAACCTGTGATCCTTGCCCTCTGAACTCTTATCGATCTGCAAACTATGGGCATAGAACTTATCCCGGAATGGAGCTGTAACGATCAAAAGATCACTTTTGATCTGAGCCCTTCACAACAGGGGTCCAAATGGCCAATCATGGGAACAGGGAAAGAGATTAAGTGATGGTGTCTCTAACTGTATAAAAAGGAGCTACACCTTCTCTGAAGGGTAGTTCTTCCTTGCATATCCTTGGGGTATGTTGGGAACAACCATCCCAGGGGTGGGGTTCCTGCCAGTTCTAACCTCTCCTCTAGAAGAGGTTCCACAAATCTACAGGACCTTTTAGAACCGGTTCCAGCTCCCTCCCCCTGCCCATCCGCCCATCATCAAGAGGAAGAGCAAGAGGAGGAATTCTGGGAGTTGAAGTCCACAAGTCTCAAAGGTGTCAAGTTTGAACACCCCTGGGGGTTTTTTTCCTAAAGGGTGAGAAGTGCAAGGGTCTTGTAACTTGACAGCTTTAAGACTTGCGTGCTTCAAAGGCCAGAGTTCCTGAGCCAACATTTTGGTTGCTAAGCAAGAGTGTTGTTAAGTGAGTTTCACCACATTGTACAAGTTGACCACCCCCACCCAGTTACATGACTGCCAAGCCACTCCCATCCATTCATATGGCCGGCAAGCCACTCCCATCCGGTCACATGGCTGGCAAACCACTTTCACCCGGTCACATGGCTGGCAAGCCACTCCCATCCGGTCACATGGCTGGCAAGCCACTCCCACTCGTCACATGGCCAGCAAGCCACTCCTACAAAGCAGGCCACACCTACCGAAGAGGTTCTAACAAATTTTGAAACCCACCACTGCAACTGACCATCATGTCTTTAAGCTTTGATCAAAGATTAAACGCTGATTGTTGTTCAAGCTGCGGTTTCAGTCTCATGTTTGGCTCATTGTGACTTGGACATATTCTCAAACTTCTCTGGGTCTCAACGTATTCTCAAACTTTACAAGGCAAAATTCCATTAACAAGTGTCTCACCTAGCAACTGGAATTTTGAGCTCCCTTGTGGTCCTCTAGTGAAATACTTTATATCAAATTGGCCATGGAGGCCATCTATCAGGCATCATTCCCTGGGTTATGGCCAAAGAGAAAGCCTTTTCCCAGGAGCTGTTTTGCGTCTCCAAATTTTGTACAACAAATAAACCAATAAAGTGCTCTTTAAAGAGACGGGCATCTCTTGTCACAGAACTGTGAGTCCTCCTCAGAGATGCCCAACTTGTAAAGCAAGGTATGCGGGCCTTGATGGCTCTGTGAGCTTTGTCTGTTTTCCTGCAGACGTTTCATGACCCAACTAGGTAACATCATCAGAGCTAGAAGGGATGGGGCTGGCTCTCTGTTTACCTACTTGGGTCATGAAACCTCTGCAAGATTAAACTTGGCGCCTATCCCCGGCGCCTAGAATGGGCTGAAAACGGGATGTGGGGAGGCCAAAAATGGAACGCGTGGAGGCCGAAAACAGGATGCACGGAGGCCGAAAATGGGGCACGCAGAGGAGGTGATAGGGGGCAGCAGCGATGGGCGGTGATGGGATCAATGGCGCCAATGGGCAGTGGTGATCCCACACCCTGGAACAGCTGATAGGAGGTATTCCAGGAGGCAGATCCTGGAATAGCTGGTCATGCTAAATCAGGCTGTGCTGAAGCTGACCACGCTGTTTGCTGTTTGCTGTAAGGAGGCAAATTGCTGTGAGGCAGAGGCCAAAGGGCAGGCCTTCGGCAGCATTTGGAGGAGGGGGGAGTGCGTCTTATACTCCAAAAAATACAGTAGAAGCTCGCCCTTACCACTGTTACAGAGGGACGATTGAAAGCATGCTGTCGTATTGTATTACTGGGTGGTTTGGAAGAATTACTGTTTCGGACAGGAGGGCTGTGCAGAGAGTGGTGAGGATGGCAGCAACAATAATTAGAAGTTCCCTCCCTTCTATCCAGGTACATGCAACGGAAATGTAAAAAAAGGTAGGTAGATGGATACAGAGAGAGCAGTGGGCCACAGGTATTATGTCATCCTTTAGGACATAAAATACTCTGTCCATAAGATTCAAGGAGAAATACAGTAGGTAGGTAGGTAGGCAGCTATAGGGATAGAGAGAGGGAAGGAGATGCAGTAGGTAGGCAGTTAAGTAGGTAGGTAGGTAGGTAGAGGGGAAAATATGGTAGGTAGGTAAGTAGAGGGATAGAGAGGGAGAAATACAGTAGGTAGGTAGGTAGGTAGGCAGCTATAGGTATAGAGAGGGAGGGAGATGAAGTAGGTAGGCAGTTAAGTAGGTAGGTAGAGAGGAAAATACAGTAGGTAGGTAGGTAGAGGGAGAGAGGGAGAAATATAGTAGATAGGTAGGTAGGCAGCTATAGGGATAGAGAAGGAGGGAGATTAGGTAGGTAGGTAGGTAGGTAGGTAGGTAGGTAGGTAGGTAGGTAGGTAGGTAGGTAGGTAGGTAGAGGGAGAAATATGGTAGGTAGGTAGGTGGAGAAATAGGTAGATAGGTAGGGAGAGGGATAGAGAGGGAGAGGGAGAAATACAGTAGGTAAGTAGGTAGGTAGGTAGGTGGAGAAATACAGTAGGTAGGTAGGTAGGTAGAGGGAGAAATACAGTAGGTAGGTAGGTAGTAGGTAGGTAGGTAGGTGGGTGGAGAAATACAGTAGGTAGGTGGAGAAATATAGTAGGTAGGTAGGTAAATAGAGGGAGAAATAGAGTAGGTAGGTAGGTAGGTAGGTAAGTAGGTAGGTAGGGGGAGAGAGGGAGAAGGGGAGTAGGTAGGTAGGTTGGTTGTGTATACGTGTTTCTTAGTGCAGGTGTAGATCTACACAGATTGGTTGGCCATTTAACCAGACTGGGCCACAACAATGCATGGCCGGGAACGGCTAGTGAATAAATAAAATAAACAAACACTCATTTCTCCTGGGACTTACTGTCTGTCTGGAGAGCTGAAGTTAACATTTCTCGGCATTTGCCTCGAACCGTGTCGCAGGTGATGGGCACTGGGGGGAAAGTCGTGATTTTGGGAGTGGTGGGAGTTTTGACAGATTCCTGCCTTTTGATGGAGCTGAAAGAGAAAACAAACCTGTCAGGATTTTGAGGTATAGAATGCCACATTTCTAGACGTTTCGAAGCCTCCCTCCTCTTTGATCTGGAACATTATTTATTCTTTCCAAGTCTTTGGAATATAGAAATCTAATCCCCAAACCTTTCTTGCCGTCTTCCCCAGATCTGTAGATTACGGGATTAAACTCACTAAAAGGGTTTAGATGAATTCAAGAAAAGAGTTTTGAAAATTCGACTAATAACAGTGAAAATGTAAATGAGGAGAACATTAAGCATTTAGACAATTGAGTGTAGTGACAGCCACCCACCCACCCTTTTTTTTTTTTTTTACAAAACTGGCAAAAACAACAATTCAAGAAAGGTTGTAATGCAGGGCAAAACTCACTTAACAACTCTCTCACTTAGCAACTGAAATGTTGGGCTAAAATCTTAAAGAGCCTTTACAGCCACAGTTTGTAACACTAATGTGGTTTTCTGCCACTATATGTGGTTGGCCCCAGGGTGGATTTGATTTAAATCAGGGGTCCCCAACCTCCTGTCCGCGGATTGGTGCCGGTCCGTGGCTTGATAGGAACCAGGACACAGGGCCAGAGAAGAGGAGGAGGGAGGATGGGGCAGCCCCCTGGGCAGAGTGCGCACCAGAGGCGGGAGAGTGCAGGTGCGGTTGCTCATGCCATTGGGGGCCCTAGAGGGGCGAGTGAGCCGACTCACACACACCCCGTGTGCGCATGCGCCGCCTGTTCCCTCTCCCCCCCCCCCGCTCCCCCTCTACGCCGGCCGATCCGCGGAATTTTCTTTAAAATGAAACCGGTCCTTGGTGCAAAAAAGGTTGGGGACCCCTGATTTAAATCGCTTTAAATCAAAACTGAAATCACTAGTAAAAAGGCTTCATTTAAATCAACTTGATTTAAATCCTCATTTTTAAAGAGCAACTGCCGTCTCTGTGGCTCCTCCTCTGACCTGCTGTTGACTCACCGACTGTCCCAATATCGCAGAATCTACAGCCTCAGGCTACATAATTAAGCTCCATTTCATGCTGAATAAACTAGATTATTAATGCATCTTTAATAGAAAACTATCTTTAGATAGATTTTTACACCAAAAGCATTTCGTTAAAATAGATTTGATTAAAAATAAAAGCCAATTTAAATTTTTAAAAAGTCTGATTTAATTTTTTTTTTTAAAAATCTGATTTTTTAATTTAAAACAAAAAATCATCAATTTTTATCCACCCTATTTGAAGGAGTCTCAAAGGGTGCTTTTTTTTTTCAAGAGGCAACTGGACTTTCTGGTTTTTCTTTGAAGGTGTTTCGCATCCCATCCAAGAAGCTCAAAGGAGTCCCATTGTAAGATTTCATCAGCAGCTTCCTCATCATCAAAATCCTTGGCTTAAAGATTGACATTCATTCAGATCGGAACCATCCATGTTTTCCAATTAAAAACAAAAACAAAAAAAAACCTCCAGCTGTATCCTGTTCCAACAATGGTCAACACAATACAGGTAGTCCTTGACTTATGACTGCAATGGAGTCCAACATTTCCATTGCTAAGCAATTGCTAAATGAGTGTTTCCCCATTTTACAAGCTTTCTTGTTAAGCGAATCACTGCAGTGGTTAAGTTAGCAACGCAGCTGTTAAGTGAATCAGGTGTTCCCATTGACTTTGCTTGCCACGGGGACACTGCAACTCGTCACAAATACGAGTCAATTGCCAAGCACCTGAATTTTGATCACTTGATCATGGGGAATGCTGCAATGGTCGTTAAGTGAGAAAAAGTGTCACTTTTTTTCAGTGTGGTTGTAGCTTTGAAGTCACTAAAAGAACGGTTGTAAGTCAAGGGCTCCCTGTATTTGTGGGGAACCTTTAAGCAGGTCAAGAAGGCTACTTCTCCTCTACAGGTGGCCTTGAGCCCAAAAACCAAGCAAACCAACAGATCTTCATAAAGCATTTCTTCAATTGAAAATGGGATGGGATGAGATGGGATAGACTAGACTAGATTAGACTAGACAAGGAAAGGAAAGGAAAAGAAAACAGAGTTGGAAGGGACCTTGGAGGTCTTCTAGTCTAACCCCCTGGAGCTCAGGCCTCTTTCTCTCTTCAAATATCCCTTTTGCAATATTTGGAAATCTGCCAGAATAGAATATAAAATAGAATAGAAATAGAATACATAAAATAGAATATAGAATAGAATAAGAATGAAGAGAACAAGAATAAGGAGGATAGGATAGGATAGGATAGGATAGGATAGGATAGGATAGAACGAAGGGGCCTTCTAGTCAAACCCTCTGCTTAGCCAGGAAACCCTACACCACTTCAGACAAATGGTTATCCAATCGCTTCTTTAAACATTTTTTCATTCCATTGCCTCACATCGCTATCTTAGCTATAAGCTTTACTTCATAAAGATATTTTAGGGGAAAAAAACACATTTTGAGTAAACAAAATAACGAGAAAAATTGTGGATTGTGTAATCAGGGGAAGCAAGAAAAAAAGGTCCTTCAGATCGACGGGAAGCAACACCATTGGGTCAGTGGTAAGCATCGAGCCAATATCTGGATAGGAAAAACGTTTACGAAAAACAGGAGTGGCGGAGAGAACGATCCGATATAAATTGAATGGAAGAGGTCGCAAGGAGACAAGTTCTTTTTATAACTAAAAAAGAAATCCATCGAAGACGATTTCCCGATACGTTTGTGAGCAGATCGCAGCTCCTGTTCATTTCAACAGATCCATGATGTCAAGTCTTTAGAAAAAGAGATCACGGGGCATGTGCAGGTAGGCCTCGACTTACAACAGTTCACTTAGTGACCGTTCGAACGGCCCTGAAAAAAGGGACTCGTGAACTTATGAACACTTTTCAGACTGATGACCATTACAGCAGCCCCCAGTGTCACGTGATTTACATTCGGATGCTTGACAACCGACTCACATTTATGACAGTTGCAATGTCCCGGGGGTCAGGGGGTCCTCTTTTGCAACCTTCTGATGAGCAAAGCCGATGGGAAAACCAGATTCACTTAACAATCGTGTCACTAACTTAAGAACTAGTAAGGTTCAGAAGAACTAGCAAAGTAAGGTTCTACATTTAGGCAAGAAAAACCAAATGCACAGGTGCAGTATAGGTGGTACCTTGCTCAATAGCAGTAACTGTGAGAGGGATCTTGAAGTCCTAGTGGACAACCATTGAAATAGGAGCCAGCCGTGGGCAGCAGCTGCCAAAAAAGCCAACACACTTCTAGGCTGCATAAACAGAGGGATACAATCAAGATCACGTGAAGTGTTAATGCCACTGTATAGTGCCTTGGTAAGGCCACACTTGGAATACTGCATACAGTTTTGGTCGCCACGATGTAGAAAAGACGTGGAGACTCTGGAAAGAGTGCAGAGAAGAGCAACCAAGAGGATTAGGGGACTGGAGGTTAAAACATATGAAGAACGGTTGCAGGAACTGGGTATGTCTAGTTTAATGAAAAGAAGGACTAGGGGAGACAAGATAACAGTTTTCCAAGATCTCAGGGGTTGCCCCAAAGAAGAGGGGGGTCAAACTATTCTCCAAGGCACCTGAAGGCAGGAAAAGAAGCAATGGGTGGAAACTAATCAAGGAGAGAAGCAACTTAAAATTGAGGAGGAATTTCCTGACAGTGAGAACAATGAATCAGTGGAACAGAATTTGCCTCCAGAAGTTGTGAATGCCCCAACACTGGAAGATTTTAAGGAGATGTTGGGTAGCCATTTGTCTGAAACGGTATAGGGTTTCCTGCCTAGGCAGGGGGTTGGACTAGAAGACCTCCAAGGTCCCATCCAAGGTCTGCTATTGTATTGTAACTGCAGTGATTCACTTAACAAATGTGGCAAGAAAAGTCATAATATGGGGCAAAACTCACTAACAGATTTCTAGCAACATACATTTTGGGCTCAATTGTGGACAATTGGCAAGACTTATGGGAAAGTAACAGAAAGTTAACTTTAGCCACCTCGTATAAGGAAAATGTATACAAGATGTTCTATAGGTGGCACATCCCACCCACAAGATTAGCTAAAATTAACAAAAACTATCACCACGGAGGACTTCCGGTTGAGTCGCGGACGTCGCTGGCAGGCTTTTTCGAGCCTGCCAGCCCAGCCGCCCGTAGAGGCATTTTAAAACATCTAAAATGCCTCAGAAAACTCCAAGCTCCTAAGGATCTTGTGAGAGAGCCAGCGCCGTCGGGTAGAGTCCCTTGCGGAGTACCCCAGAAGGTTTTTTTGCCTCTGGGGTGCGAGCAAGGAGGGGCTCCCCTTCTAAGCAGCTGTTTGCTCCGAGCGCCTGGGCACCTCCGCTTTTAGCGGAACAAGATGCCGCATTCAACCTTCAATCCACATTCCAAACAAGCCAAGGAAAGTACCCTGCTTAAATCGCAAGTATTTAAAGCCTGTGAAATCTTTAAACAATAGCAGTGTTGAAACCTGAATAGTATGGATTTAGAACAAAGGATTTAAAACAAAGGATTTAAAATGGCGTTAATCTCCAGTGGAAAGGAAACGAAAGTTAACCGGTTTGTGTATTCCAGTTTGTTATAAAGTATCCAACCCTGGCGGAAAGTTAAAGACGGAAAGGGAAAGGAGAAAGGAGAAAGCAACTATAAGAAATTCAGCTAATATATAATCTGATTTATTTTGAAGAGTATTTTGTGAGAAGTTGGGAAGAAGTTTGCTTTACAATAATAATAATAATAATAATAATAATAATAATAATAATAATAATAATAATAATAATAATAATAATAATAATAATAATAATAATAATAATAATTTTATTTATAGACCGCCTCCTGTCCCCAAAGGGACTCGCATGGCAAGCATGGCAACGAAGCAAGGGGGAGGTCCCCCAGCTGGCGCAGCTCTAATGCAATCGCAGATAGAGACAATAAGCCTCCAGGATTTGGAAAACTTTATAGGTAAAGAAATCAAAGAAGTTAAAGGGATGGTCCAGGATAATATGGATAAATATGATCAGCTTGATAAAAATATACAAGTAATAGCTAAGGGTCTGTCTGATGTGGTGCTCAAGGTGGATAATAAAGTTGAACAATTGGCTTTGGACCTGGAAACTAAAATGAAAGAATCTGATTTAAAATTTGTGGAAGTTGATGGAAAAATACAAAGGATTGATAATGAAATAACTATGATGCAATTTAGATCAATGGAATTTGCTATCAGATTGAGGGGGAGAAGGGAGAATCCTAGAGAAGATATTAGAAGAATCTGTGGGGACGCATTGGCTATATTACTGAAACTGGATGATTCCGATGAGATTTTTTTTAAGATTGACAAAATAAACTCACGTGCAGCACTATAAAGACAGCTACCAAGAGATGTGGCCATATATTTCACTGATAGAAGCCTTAGGAATGATATTTTGCAGAAGTCCTTTTACTCTTCTCTTCAAATAGATGGAACCCAGATTGGTGTTTTTAAGGAGTTACCACCAGCGATGTTAAAGTCTAGAAGGGATTTTGGATTTTTGGTAGCAGAGCTGAAGAAAAGACAGATACAGTACAGATGGGATGTTCCAATGGGTATTATACTGAGATATGAAGGTGTGAGATATCGTTTGAATACCTTAGACAAAGCAAAAGAATTTTATTGTGTAGTACTGAAGGCAAGCGTTACACCTCCACGCACACCTCCACCAACAGATATTGAGATTGAAGAGCAGAGGCAGTTTGAAAAAGAGACAGAAGAACAAATAAGACAGCTGCAAAAAGAAAAGGAAACCCAGGGTGCTGCAGGTGGTTCTCAGGTGGATCCTTTTGGACCTCTCTTAAGCTCTTTTCTGGAGGAATCGTCAAAGACTGTTATAGAGGGGACTGTTGGAATGCCAATGCTTAAATTAGATGAGCAACGAGTAACTAGATCTATCACCAGACAAATTCAAGAAGCGCAGAAGCAGGGGAAGCCCCAAATACAACGAGTTAAGAAAGTTAAAGGAAAGAAGCAAGTTGAAGCCATGGGAGGAGCAGGACCGAAGATTAGTCTTGTGGAGAAAGAATACAGCAAGGAGGCAAAATACTTTCCTCATGGCAAGCGGCTTTTATATCGTTGATACCTAAAGATGAAGATGGTCCTAAGAAGCCAGAGGACTATAGACCAATATCTCTCTTGAATACAATACAATACATTACAATAGCAGAGTTGGAAGGGACCTTGTAGGTCTTCTAGTCCAACCCCCTGCATGGGCAGGAACCTTATACCATTTCAGACAAATGGCTATCTAACATCTTTTTAAAGACTTCCAGGGTTGGGGCATTCACAACTTCTGGAGGCAAGCTGTTCCAGAGATTAATTGTTCTAACTGTCAGGAAATTTCTCCTTAGTTCTAAGTTGCTTCTCTCCTTGATTTGTTTCCACCCATTGCTTCTTGTCCTGCCCCCAGGTGCCTTAGAGAATAGTTTGACTCCCTCTTCTTTGTGGCACCCTCTGAGATATCGGAACACTGCTATCATGTCTCCCCTGGTCCTTCTCTCTTCATCTTCATTGAATACAGACTATAAAAGTTTTTGCTGAAGTATTAGCCAACAGATTGATGCCAGTTATTCAAGAGGAGACATATGAAGAATGTAAGGCAACTTATAGATTTAATTGACTATCTAGACAAAAATAAGCAGATCTCTGCAGTGCTGGTTTTCTTGGACGTGGAAAAGGGCTTTGATTGAGTGAACTGGAACTTTCTAATCAAGACTTTGGGAAAAATGGACATGGGGACTCGGTTTCAACAGGCGATAGGAGCAATATATCAGCAACAAAATGCACAACTTATTATTAATGGAAATTTGTTTATGAGTTTTGAGATACAAAAAGGTATAAGATAAGGTTGTCCATTATCTCCATTGTTACTTATTTTAACTTTAGAAGTCTTGTTGAATACAATTCAGGATCGAACTCCGTAAATGGTATAGCTATAAGGCAAAAGGAATACAGAACTAGAGCATTTGCACACGATCTGGTTGTTACCCTATCATATCCTTTGAATTCAATAATCCAGATGAAAAACATTATAGAAGAATTTGGCATGGTATCTGGGTTCAGACTTAACCAAAAAAAACAAGACAGAGATTCAAAAAGAGACTTGTAAGTTTGACAGGTTTTGAAATAGCTTCTAAGATCTTTTTTTTTTTTTAATTGAAAAAGTTTTATTGAGTTTTACAATTTTTCCAGGTAGGGTAGGGTAAGGTGAATAGAGAAATATTTTGAGAACTTTCACGTCGAAATCGTTGGCCCCCTCCGGGGCTTCTTAACAAAACATAGATAATACATATTTCAATAGTACTACAAAGTGAAGAGAAGTGCATACATCGTTATAAATTCTATGCTAGCAATCGTATACAAACATCCAAACAAAAGTTATACTGTATTTAAAAAGTCATTTTTTAGATCTAAGTCTCTTAGCAATTGTATCTTCTTGTTCTCCTCCCTGGCCCCCAGTGGGCGAGGCCGTGGCCCCCTCTGCTCCTCCACTTTCATCCTCCAGGATTGAGGAATGTTTTTTAAGAAAGGCTTCTGCCTCAGCAACTGTTTTAATCCTTACTCTTCCTCCATCCCAGAAGACCAACATCCCTTCTGGCATCACCCACTTAAACCAAATCCCGTTTAAACAATTTTTTAGATAAGAAGGAATACTTCCTCCTCACCTCTCTAATCTTTTTCGGGATCTGCTTCAAGATAGCAAATTCCTTTTGTTGGTAGATTAACGGACCCTCTCTCTGCGCCCTCAATATTCCCTCCCTAGTCGACCTTCTAACAAATTTAATGTGTATCTCTCTGGGTACTTCATTTATCCTGGCATATGCTGAATTTATTCTATAAACCAGGTCAATGTCCCCCCTGATCTCTTCCTTGGGTTTGTGTAAATAGTCTGCTAAAATTGTGCTCATAAGATCAGGAAGGCATTCACCAGATTCTTCAGGAATATTCTGAAATCTTAAAAAATATGACATCCTTTCAAAATCCATCCTAGACATATGACCAGTTAAATCTCCAATTTCAGTTTTAACATTTTTAAGCTCTCCCTTTGCCCCAGCCAGCCCCAATTCTAACTCTTCAGTCTTCTGTGTGTTCTGCATCAATTTCTTCTGTGTCTCCAAAAGCTCTAATTTGGAACTGCAGTGGTCTTTTCTAAGCTCTTTGATTTCCAGTACCAAAGAATGTAACACTTCTTCCATAGCTGTTCATCTTGCATCTGTGTCTGGTTTTTCTGGCTGCTTTTTAGAAGCCATGGTGAGCTGTTTAAGTCAGTGCCAATAAGATGGCGATTTTTGGGTGCGGCCGGTGGGGCAAGTCCAGAGACAAAGTTCAGTTCAAAGTTGTAAAAGTTGTAAAATCCAGAGAGAAGGGCAAATTTTCCAGTCAATTATGAAGACAAAGAAGGCACTCCAGGGAAGGAATCAATTAATCATTTGTCAGAAATCTTCCATTAGTAGAGAGAGACAGTCCAGGTCACAAAGGAATGTCGGAAATTTTCCATGAAGAATAGTCATTTAAGAACAAAGGGACACCATCTTGCCCCGCCCAATCTGGAAGCCAGCAGGAGAAAGCAACAAAGGAAATTGTTTCATTGTAGCAAGACTTCGATATTATGTAGCTAGAAACAAACCGCAAAAGACTTTCACTTCTTCAGCAAAGTCCAGATGAGAAATATCCGCTTCCTCGCACTCGAGGAGCCGTGCCATAGGTTCGCCATCACGGGTATGTTTAATGTGTTTAATGTTTATTGAATTTGTATACCGCCCTTCTCCCTTGCGGGACTCAGGGCGGTGAACAGGCATAATAAAAACAACAAAGACATGAATATGTAAAATACTTTAAAATGTCAATTAAAATGTCAATTAAATTAGGGGCCTGTTCTAAAACCAAATAAAATCACTAAATAAAATCGATTAAAAACTACACCAGGCCAGCCGCACGGAATATATGCTGATAGGTGATACCTGGCTCAATAGTAGCAACTGTGAGAGGGATCCTGGAGTCCTAGTGGACAACCATTGAAGTAGGAGCCAGCCGTGGGAAGCAGCTGCCAAAAAAGCCAACACAGTTCTAGGCTGCATAAACAGAGGGAGAGAATCAAGATGACGTGAAGGGTTAATACCACTTTATAAGGCCTTGGGAAGGCCACACTTGGAATATTGCATTTAGTTTTGGTCACCATGATGTAGAAAAGATGTGGAGACTCTGGAAAGAGTGCAGAGAAGAGCAATCAAGATGACTAGGGGACTGGAGACTAAAACATATAAAGAACAGTTGCTGGAATTGGGAATGTGTAGTCTGATGAAAAGAAGGACCAGGGGAGACATGATAGAAGTATTCCGATATCTGAGGAGCTGCCACAAAGAAGAGGGATTTAACTTATTCTCCAAAGCACCTCAAGGCTAGACAAGCAACAATGGATGGAAACTAATCAAGCAGAGAAGCATCCTGGAGTCAAGGAGAAATTTCCTAACAGTTATAATAATTAATCAGTGGAACTGCTTGCCTCCAGGAGTTGAAAATGCTCCAACACCAGAGGTTTAAAAGAAGATATTGGATAACCATTTCTTTGAAGTGGTAGGGTTTCCTGTCTAAGCAGGGTGTTGGACTAGAAGACCTCCAAGGTCCCTTCCAACTCGGTTATTCTATTCTATGTTGAAAGTGGTCCTTCCAATTACCTGTAAAATAGGTCCATTTTATGGGCTCCATATGCTGTGACGGTCATGTTTCTTATCTTATAATTAGAGGTTCATGGTTTTCCTAAGACAAGTAAGGAATTTGCCCCCCCCCCCCCCAAAAAAACAGAACCTGGACAGTGGATACCTCAAAAGGCAAGTAGGGTGCATAAAAAGTATTAACCAACCATGTTGCAGCACAAACCTTGTGGAACTTAATTCACGACTATGTCTCTAACGTAATACAGAATAATCTGAGTAATTCCACCTCCAGTGCCAATTAACTTGAGCATCAGGACCATTTAATCTTTAGCCGACTCCATTGAAGTGGCTTATCCAGATGGTATTAGCTTCTTCATGGTTCAACAGCAACAGCACTTAGACTTATATTCAATTCACAGGGCTTCACAGCCCTCTCTAAGCGGTTTTACAGAGTCAGCCTATTGCCCCCCCCTCCCAACAATCTAGGTCCTCATTTGACTGACCTCGGAAGGATGGAAGGCTGAGTCGACCTTGAGCCAGTCAGAATCGAACTGCCGAACAGCTGGCACTTAGCAAGAAGTAGCCTGCGGTACTGCATTCTCACCACTGTGCCACAAGATATATGTAAGTCAGAGAGGTTGCCACAAAGAGGAAAGGGGTCAAGTTATTCTCCAGAGGGCAAGATAAGAAGCAATGGATGGAAACTAATCAAGGAGAGAAGCAACCTGGAATTAAGGAGAAACTTCTTAATGGTGAGAACAATCAACCAGTGGAACCGCTTGACACCAGAAGTTACGAATGCTCCAACACTGATACAATACAATAGCAGAGTTGGAAGGGACCTTGGAGGTCATCTAGTCCAACACCCTGCCTAGGCAGGAAGCCCTATACCATTTCAGACAAATGGCTATCCAACATCTTCTTGAAGACTTGCAGTGTTGGGGCATTCACAACTTCTGGGGGAAGGTTTTCTGGAAGGTTTTAAGAAGAGGCTGGACAGCCATGGAATGGTATAAGGTCTTCTGCTTGAGCAGGGGGGTTGGACTAAAAGACCCCCAATGTGCCGCCCAGTTCTATTCTGATTGATTCATTGAATTGCCTTTGACACAACAGCAGTAACCATTAAGTATGATCTATGAGTAGCTTCAACATCCGCTGGGCAAAAGAATCAGCTGAATCTTAAGGGCTGCAAATGCTTACATGGGTTGTTGCTGATAAGGAACAGGTCACAGGGACTTATGACCGTCTTTCACCCTTACGACCCTCGCACCCCCCCTCAAGGGTCACAGGGTCAACCTTCAGACGCAGGGCAACTGACTCGTGTTTATGACGGTTGCCATGTCGATCAGGTTTTGCGACCTTCAGCCGAGCAAACTCAACAGGGGGAAGCCAGGCTCCCTTAACGACCGTGGGACTCACTCAATGACTGCAATGGTTCGCTGAACGACGGTGGCAAGGAGGGTCGTACAAATGGGGCAAAACTCAACCGAGCAGATGTCGCGCGTGGCAACAGAAATGGTGGGCTCAATTGTGGTTGTACACCTGTATCTTTCATGACCTCAACCAACTGGACAGACACTTATCTGGAATGGTATAGGGCAGGGATCTCCAAATGTGGCAACTTTAAGACTTCTGTACTTCAACTCTCAAAATTCTCCAGCCAGCTTTGCTGGCTAGAGAATTCTGGGAGTTGAAGTACACAAGTCTTAAAGTTGCCACGTTTGAAAACCTCTGGTATAGGGTCTTCTGCTTGAGCCAGGGGTTGGACTAGAAGACCTCCGAGGTCCCTTCCATCTCTGTTATTCTGTTATTTGTACTCTGATTCAGGGGGTCCTGAGGATACAGATAAACCTCCAAGTGGCCTCAACAACTCTCAGAGAGAGTGCTAACAACTAGATGACTGCAAATAATATAAATCCTTCCATGCCCCACTATTCAGTCAGAACTGAAGAAACGTCTTGGATGAGAAGCGAAACGCCATCAAGGAAAAACAAAGAAAGTCCAGTTGATTTTTTTTTTTTGAAAAAGCACCTTTGGATCAATACAAATCATTCCTAACACCCAAACTGCACAAGGGATCGCGTTTCTCTGTATTGTTGAATATTTGCCATAGTGAGATGTGGTCTAATGGCGAATTGAATACTTTATTTGGTGATCATTCACACAAGGAATCTGCCTCCAATGCAGAAGCTCACAGGGTACATGCAAAGCCACAGAATAATGTTCCATCATCCATCATAATCATAGCAATAAGAGGGGAAGAGTAAGAAAGATAACAAGCATAAATAATAGGAATACTACATGGACATTAGACAGCACTGTGGGAATTAGATGTTCAGCAGAGTAATGGCCCAACCAACTCTCTAAACCAGGGGTAGCCAACCTTTTTATACCTACCGCCCACTTTTGTACCTCTGTTAGTAGTAAAATTTTCTAATCGCCCACCGGTTCCACAGGAATGGTTGATTTATAAAGGAGGGAAGTCAATTAAATTAAAAAAAGGAAAGTGCTTCAGTATCGGACAAAACTCATACCACTCACCATGAAAGCTGGAACGCCCACTAGTGGGCGGTAGGGACCAGGTTGACCACCACTGCTCTAAACAATCACTTATTAAGCGTTTGGATTATGTAGAATCGTTTTAAGATTAAATATCTGTGTGTTTCTATCCAGAAAATGCTTCAATCAAGTTCTAGGGAAAATTAGTAGGATTACTCCGAGCCCATTGAATGGGCATTCCAAACCCCCAATTTGGGTGGTTGATTGATACATGCAGAATAGGTGTGATAATCCGACAAAGGAATTTGGAATAAGGGTATATTGGTACAACTGGAGCCGAGATGTAAGATTTAGGGCAGGTGGCATGGCCAGTCATTTGTTTATTTGTTTTATCACTGGCCAAAGGGTAAAAAGGATCCTTATCCACTTATGTGGCAGGGTGATGCTACTTAAGTCAAAAGAAATGTATGTACATAAACGGAAGGGTGGGTTAATAAAGAAAGAAAACTACAAATGATAATAAAAGCAACAGAATGAGAAATGGCCTTTATTAATAAAAAGAGGAGCGTGAGAAAGACGGGAGAAATGAAATAATGAATAAGAATAAAAAGAAATGCACGAAGTCCACTGAGTTTTTCAAGTGTTTATTATTATTATTTTCCATTTATAACGGTAAGGTTCAGAAAAAAAGGATATCATAACCTGTCTGTCAAAATGGAGCCACCATCGCTTCTTGACAATCTTTGTCAGTAGAGAAGTAACATTTCCCCAGTTCAATTAAGCCAAGTAGGGAAGCCATATTGATGTGAATAACAACAAGGCATCTGGCTAAAAACTGGGAAGTTCTAGTCCTGCCTTAGGCATGAAAGCTGCTGAGTGACTTTGGGCCAATCACTAGGAGGCAGTAAGTTCTAGTTCAGCCTTAGGAATGAAAGCTGCTGGGTGACTTTAGGCTGAACACCAGGAGATTGGGAGTTCTAGTCCCGCTTTAGATGTGAAAACTACAGGGTGACTTCGGGCCAATCACCAGGAGATTGGGTGTTCTAGTCCCATGTTAGACATGAAAGCTGCTGGGTGACTTTGGGCCAATCACCAGGATGTTGGGTGTTCTAGTCCTGCTTTAGATGTGAAAACTACAGGGTGACATTGGGCCAATCAACAGGAGAGTGGGAGTTCTAGACCTACATTAGAAATGAAAGCTGCTGAGTGACTTTGGGCCAATCAACAGGAGATTGGGAGTTCTAGTCCCGCCTTAGGCATGAAAGCTGCTGGGTGACTTTGGGCCAATCAACAGGAGATTGGGAGTTCAAGTCCCATGTTAGACATAAAAGCTGCTGGGTGACTTTGGGCCAATCACCAGGAGATTGGAAATTCTAGTCCAATTCTAGTCCTAGGGAGAATGATGGTGTTATGGATGAGAAAGCCATGCAGCCGGGCCGTTGGTGGATCGTGGCCGAAGATGACCCAGGAACACCTCAAAGTGTGTGCCTTGGACTTGGGGAGTAAACCGTGGCAGCACATGGCAGCATTTTTCATCAGGCCGCACGAGGGACCATCTAGTCGTGCGGCACTAAGTGCGGACTAAGACCTGTGTTGCCGAAGAAGACAGATGGATGGGGTGGTGTTAAGACTGAACTGTGATCCCCCCCCCACCTGAAAGATCTAAGTCTGACTGTCTGAACGGTTTCCCCTCTACTTTTTTAGAACTGAATCCATTTGCACAATTTTACCACTTGTCACTTTACTTGCCCTGAACTCTATTGTGAACTTGCTCCATGGCCCCTGGGTTGGATGATCTCCATGTTTTTAGCAGTGTATTCTAGGTGTGATCTCCTTTGCCTGCGGGAGGCCCCCCTCTCGCAGGCCTGACCCCCCTGCCTAACACGGGCCCACCTCGAGGATGGACTGATAGCTCCTGAGAGGTGGGCGAAGCGCAAATTAAGGGGTTTTTTATTTAAATCGTTAATTCGGATTTTAGGGGGTTCCAGGGTGGGGGGGGGGGAAATAGTCCTGGGAGGGAACGGCAAACGAGTGGGCCGGCCGGCGGAAGAAGGGTAACGGAGGGAGGGGAAGGGGGGGGGGCGTTTCCACGGAGGCGTTTTCCATCGGTCTGGTCTTAGGGAGGGGCAGGGGCGGTGGGAGGCGGAATAGGTGTCATCGGTTGGAAGACCGTGGCCGCTGGACACAGGCGGTCACGCGCTCCAACTCTCCGTCCTCCCATCGCAGACTAGGTGGGCAGGAATCACAGACCCGGGGCCCTAGGCTGATGCTGTGCAACGCCAGGTCCGTGGTTCAGAAAGCCCCCCTCATTCATGACCTGGTGTCAGAGGGGGACCCGGACCTGGTGGGTATAACGGAAACCTGGTTGGGTCACGAAGGGGGTCTACCCCTCGTGGACATGTGCCCACCAGGTTACCGTGCCTTCCATCAGCCTAGGGCCCTAGGGAGGGGTGGGGGAGTGGCGATTATTGTAAAGGAAGGTCTTGAGCCGAAGGAGACCACAGTCCCTCAGACAACCGGATGTGAATCTCTCTGCGTGAGATGGGGCCTAGGGAGGCAGTTGGGCGTGTTAGTTGTATACCTGGCTCCTCGCTATGCAACAACAGCCCTGCCCGAGCTCCTAGAGGTGATAGCCGAGGCGGCAGTTGAGACCCCCAGACTGGTAGTCATGGGGGACTTTAACTTGCCGTCGGCGGGCGAAGCCTCTGGAGCAGCTCGGGAGTTCATGGCCTCCATGACGGCCATGGACCTGACCCAGGTAGTTTTAGGCCCCACTCACGAGGGGGGAAACACGCTGGATATGATCTTTGTCTCGGGACAGTGGAGTTGTGATCTGGGAATAGGGGATTTAGTCATCACTCCCTTGTCATGGACAGATCACGCTCTCCTCCGGCTGGACTTTCCAATCGCTTCACCTCACCGCGGGGAGGCGGAAACGGATACTCCTATATGGTTCCGCCCCAGGCTTCTAATGGACCCAGAAAGGTTCCAGAGGGAGCTTGGGCCAATTCCTGTGACCTTGCCCCGCGACTCGACTGAGGACCTAGTGGCCGCATGGTTAAGTGCGGCCGCGGGGGCCTTGGACCGAGTCGCGCCCTTGCGGCCTCTCTTGCGGCGACGAATCACCCAGGCTCCTTGGTTTACTGAGGAGCTCCGGGGGATGAAACGCCACAAGAGACGCCTAGAGAGCAGATGGAGATCCTCTCGCTCTGAAGCCGACCGAACACTAGTGAGAACCCATATTAGGGCTTACTTAGTGGCGATAAAGGTGGCCAAACGTGAGTATTGTGCCACCCTAATTGCATCCGCAGATAACCGCCCTGCCGCCCTGTTTGGGGTGACCCGCTCCCTCCTTCACCAGAGGCCGCGGGAAGCCCCTCTACAAGGGCGAGCAGAGGAATTTGGGATTTATCTGCAGGAGAAAATCACTCGGATTCGGAATGAGCTACCCTCCATCGACGGTGGTCCTGTGGGACTGTCCGAGACTAGTCTTGAGGTTCCATCTTGGGAGGAGTTTGACTTTGTTACCACCGAGGATATGGACAGGTTGTCAAGGAAACTTAGGGCGACCACATGTTTATTGGACCCGTGTCCCTCCTGGCTTGTACTGGCATCCTGGGAGACGACACGAGGCTGGCTCCAGGGCATTGTCAACGCATCTTTGAGTGAGGGGTCCTTACCTTCCGTCTTGAAAGAGGCGGTGGTGAGGCCCCTCCTCAAGAAGCCGTCCCTGGACCCAGCTTTATTAGAGAACTATCGTCCGGTCTCCAACCTTCACTTTCTGGTGAAGGTTGTTGAGAGTGTGGTAGCCCAACAGTTTCCGCGACACCTGGAGGAAGTTGATTATCTAGACCCGCGCCAGTCCGGCTTCCGACCCGGTCACAGTACTGAGACGGCATTGGTCGCGTTGGTTGATGATCTCTGGAGGGCGCGGGATAGAGGTTATTCCTCTATCCTAGTCCTGTTAGACCTCTCAGCGGCTTTCGATACCATCGACCATGGTATCCTATTGCACCGACTGGGGGGGTTGGGGCTGGGAGGCACCGTTCTGCGGTGGTTCTCATCTTACCTCTCTGGTCGGTCGCAATATGTGTTGACGGGAGGGCAGAGGTCGACCTCGAGGCCTCTCCTATGTGGGGTCCCTCAGGGGTCGGTCCTCTCGCCCCTCCTTTTCAACACATATATGAAGCCGCTGGGTGAGATCATCCGTGGTTTTGGGGTGGAGTACCATCTGTACGCTGATGACACTCAGTTGTACATATCCACCCCAGACCACCCCAACGATGCCGTCGAAGTGCTGTCCCGGTGTTTGGAGGCCGTACGGATCTAGATGGGTGGTAACAAACTCAAGCTCAACCCTGCCAAGACCGAGTGGCTGTGGTTTCCGGCACCCCGGTTCAGCCAGATTACTCCAACTCTGGCCATTGGGGGCGAAACATTGGCCCCGTGGAGAGGGCGCGCAATTTGGGTGTCCTCCTGGATTCCCGGCTGTCCTTGGAGGACCATGTGGCAGCCGTGGCCAGGGGGGCGTTTCATCAGGTACGCCTGATGCGCCAATTGCGCCCCTTGCTGGACCGGGCTGCCCTTCGCACAGTCACTCAAGCTCTTGTGACGTCCCGTCTCGACTACTGTAATGCTCTCTACATGGGGCTTCCCTTGAGGTGCACTCGAAAGCTACAGCTAGTCCAAAACGCAGCCGCGCGGGTAATTACGGGAGCTACCAGAAGCTCCCATATAACACAAATCCTGCGCGAGCTGCATTGGCTTCCTGTGGTCTTTCGGGTGCGCTTCAAGGTCTTGACGACCATCTTTAAAGCGCTCCATGGCTCGGGGCCTAGTTATATGCGAGACCGTCTCGTGCCCCATACATCCCTTAGACCGATACGCTCCCACAGAGAGGGCCTTCTCAGGGTGCCGTCGGCCGGACAATGCCGACTGGCGACACCCAGGGGAAGAGCCTTCTCTGTGGCGGGCCCTGCCCTTTGGAACGACCTACCCCCTGAACTCCGGACCATCACCGACCTCCGCCTCTTCCGCCAATGTCTAAAGACATACTTTTTTCATCAAGCCGGCCTAGCCTAACCTCCCATGAGGACTGTAGAAAAGTTTTAAATTGGGTTTTAATTAATAATTGGTTTTAGCACAGGTTTGGGATTTAATATATATTTTAAATTATTTATGTTCTATTTTTGTATGTTTTTTAAATTTCCTGTGCGCCGCCCTGGGTCCTTTGCGGAGAAGGGCGGGATATAAATGTAATAAAATAAAATAAATAAATAAATAAATAAATAAATAGTCCCGCCTTAGGCATGAAAGCTGCTGGGTGACTTTGGGCCAATCAACAGGAGATTGGAAATTCTAGTCCCGCCTTAGGCATGAAAGCTCCTGGGTGACTTTGGGCCAATCACCAGGAGATTGGAAATTCTAGTCCCGCCTTAGGCATGAAAGCGAGCTGGGTGACC
Source organism: Rhabdophis nuchalis (assembly GCA_039707465.1). Lineage (NCBI taxonomy): Eukaryota > Metazoa > Chordata > Lepidosauria > Squamata > Natricidae > Rhabdophis > Rhabdophis nuchalis. The sequence continues at coordinate 7,838,024 of CM077644.1, read as the reverse complement.
TTGGACCAGTCTCCTTCTCTCTCCCTCTCCCTCTCCTTCCTTCAGCCCAGCCCACCTCATAGGATTATTGTTGTTGGGGAAACAGGAGGAAGGAGGAGTATTGGCTATGTTCACTGCCTTGAGTTGTTTATAAAACAAATAATAAAAGGTGGGATATGAATTAAATCAGCATTTGAAACAAAATGTGGGCGGGCAACCGGTACAATACCACTAACTCTGGCTAAAGATTACCTTTGGTCTCGTGAATCCCCGGTCTCTTTTGAAGAAGAGGCTGGCAGAGATCTCTTCTTCTTCTCATCTCTCTTATCTTCGGAAGCATCTGGACAGAGTCAAGGAGGAAGAAGGACAAGCAGTAAAGAATGAAGTCGCCATAAGGAAGCCATGGGTCTTGTGCCTCTAGGGAGGTTCTAGGACGGCTCATTCCTTGGTCACAAGGTCTTCTTCTGAGGCAGTTCGCCTCCAAAGCAGGAGATAACAGCATGGTCCATGTTTCTAGGTTTGTTTAGCACCTGAGGAGGCTTGAAAGAACATCTGTCATGACATGGACAATGATGGAGAGAGGATGCTATTTTTCTGGCAATGAAAACACTGGGCAACAAACCAGCTTTTGCCAGGAAAAGAATCCAGTTCTAGCTACATCATTTCCCTGGAAATTATGGTTACTTCTCAAAAGAGATTTAGCAGGGGAAAATTCAGGGTTAAGGCTGGGTTCCTACATATTTATCTTGCCCTGCTCATATTTGATTGCTTTGACTTTTGGAAGGTGCATAAGTGTTATTGGGTTTGGGGTTTTTTTTTATATTGAAAAAGATTTATTGGTTTTACAGTTTTTCAATAGGGTAGGGTAAGGGATACAAAGAAATTTTGAGAGCATTCACGTCAAAGTCGTCGGCCCTTCCGGGACATCAAAATAGATCATTAACAAAAAACATTTTTCATACACTACAAAGTGGAAGCAAGTACATATTTCTAAGTTCTCAGTTCTATGCTGTCAGTCATTTACAAAAATCCAGATACACGTTATACAATATTACTCAAAAAATCAAGGCAAAGTTATTTTTTAGATCTAAGTCTCTTGGCAATTGTATCTTCTATCTCTCCTTCCAGGCCCCCAGCGGGCGGGGCCGTGGCCCCCCCTGCCCTCCCTGGATCTTCCCGGGTTTGGGGGTTTTTGACCCGCGACGTTCAACAAAAAATTAATCTGGAAGTAACATTGTTGGTCATAAGTCATTTGAGGATTGATTATCAAGACAGCAGCCATTAATCTCAGTACAGTAATCCCTCGTTTTCCACGGCTTCGTTTTCCGCGGATTCAGTGCTTCGCGGATTTTTAAAAAATACCAACAAAAAATGCATTGGTAGGAGGCAAGCGCCCCCTAGTGGTTGCTTTAAACATGTCCACCAATTCAAGTTTCCTAGCGAATCCTACTTCACGGTTTTCAGTTTCCGCGGAAGGTTACGGTCCCCATTAACCGCGGAAAACGAGGGATCACTGTATTAGTAGTTCTCTACTTACAACAGTTCATTTAGTGACCGGTCAAAGTTACAACAGCATTGAAAAAAATGTGACGTACGACCGTTTTTCAAAGTTACGACCTGTTGCAACACTCCCCATGGTCACACGATCAAAAATCAGAGGCTTGGCGTTTCATATTTATGATGGTTGCGATCCGCTTTTGTGACCTTCTGACAAGCAAAGTTAATGAGGAATCCAGATTCCCTTAACAGCCGTGTTATTAACTTAACAAATGCAACGATTCACTTAACAACTATGGAAAGAAAAGTCGTCAAACGGGGCAAACTCACTTAACAAATGTTTCTCTTAGCAACCTAAACGTTGGGCTCAAGTGTGGTCGTAACTCGAGGACTACCTGCATTCATGGATTTAGTACGAAGGAAGTCGTAGAATTAGGAATTCGTCAAGGTTCCTTAGGATTGGGGAATTCTGAGAGTTTACAGCAATGTTTCCTCAACCTTGGCAGCTTTCAGATGTGTGGGACTTCAATTCCCAGAATTCACCAGCCAGTCTTGTCCTAATGGTTGCTGGGAGGGTGGGGGGTTGGGATTCTGGGAGTTGAAGTCCCAGACATGTGGAAGTTGGCAAGGCTGAGAAAAACTGGTTTAATGGTTAGGAGGGAACTGCCTTAATGGCTCTTCCAGTTAAAAATGGGCCAGTGAGAAGTCTGTACCTTCAGACTTGCAAGATTCTGTTAAGGCAGGGGTCTCCAACCTTTGCAACTTTAAGTCTGGAGGACTGACTGGAGAAGTCTGGGAGCCGAAGTCCTTCAGACTTAAAGTTGCAAAGGTTGGAGACCCCTGTGTTAAGGTAGTCTTCCAATAAAGCAGATTTAGTTCATCTGGTCACGTTTTCCTATCTTAATTTAACCAGGAAGGCTGACAAAGTTTGACAAAAAAACAATTCCTTACCATGTTGCCCCGAAAATAAGACAGGGTCTTATTTTCTTTTCACTCCTGAAATAAGCACTTGGCCTTATTTTTGAGGTCTTCTTATTTTTGAGGTGCAGGAGGCGGCAAGCGTGGTCACCTCATGGCTGCTGCTGTATTGCAATATTTTCAGGGAGAGCTTATTTTCAGGGGAGGGCTTATTTTAGCGCATGGGCTCAAAAGCCCAATTGGGTTTATTATCCGGGGAGGTCTTATTTTCGGGTAAACAGGGTAGAAGTCATGATATAGTCATAGTCAAGCATAGTCAAATCATAGTCAAGTATAGTCCAGGCGATGGTTTTCCCAGTTGCAATGGATGGCTGTGAAAGTTGGACCATAAAGAAGGCTGAGAGCCAAAGAATGGAAGCCTTTGAACTCTGGGGCTGGAGAAGACTCCTGCATTGAGTCCCTTGGACTCAAGGCCATCCAACCGGTCAGTCCTGGAGGAGATCCACCCTGGCTGCTCTTTAGAAGGCCAGATCCTGAAGAGGAAACTCAAAGACTTTGGCCACCCAATGAGAAGGAAGAAGGACTCCCTGGAGAAGAGCCTCATGCTGGGAAGGATGGAAGGCAAAAGAAGAAGAAGGGGACGGCAGAGAAGAAGGGGGCTGGATGGAGTCACCAAAGCAGCCAGCTTGAGCTTCAATGGAGTCCAGAGGATGGTAGAGGACAGGAAGGCCTGGAGGAATGTTGTCCATGGGGTCGTGATGGGGTGGACACGACTTCGCAACTAACAACAACAAGAAATCATGGTGTGATAAAACCTCTACAGATAGTCCTAGAGTTACGACCACAACTGAGCCCAACATTTATGTTGCTAGGTGAAACATTTGTTAAGTGAGCTTGCCCCATTTTGCGGCTTTTCTTGCCACAGTTGTTAAGCGAACAGCTGCATTTGTTAAGTTAGTAGCACGGCTGTTCAATGAACCTGGCTTCCCCACTGACTTTTGCTTGTAGGAGGTGGCAAAAGCAGATCACATGACACAGATTAACGCCGCTGTGACTTTGAACGGTCACTAAATGAGCCGTTGCCTAAGTCGAGGACTACCTGTCCAGAGAAAGGGACGCAATGCCAGCCTTCACATTCTGCACGAGCATGAGGTTGCTCAAAACCAAAAGGAGGTGTATCTTGATGTATTCCGTAACGTGTTTTTAATTTTTGACTCACCTACAACATGCCTATTTCTTACCTAGGAGTTTCTTCCAAGCCTTGATAAGCGACTTGGCGAGTGCAATTACATCTTCATCTGTGCTTTGCTTCCGAAGGGCGTTCACAGACATCCCGATTCGGGTAGACTGCAAAATATTAAAGGGAGAATTGATTGGCCCCCAAACTAGCAAGGTTTCTGTCAGGCCTGCAGCCATATTTCTCTTGGGTCTTTGGCCTGCCAGAGTTTCTATTATTCTAGTATGCATTTTCTATTGTGGGGAAATGGGAGAGAGGATTGTATGGAGATGATATGTAGCCATAACAAAATTCTTTCTAGAAAGCCAAGGTCATCCTTTTTCTTTGCACTTCTGCGCCTGGCCGGAATTGGATGGGTGGAATCCGTCAGCATGGCAGTGGGAGATTGGGCCATGGGATGGACTGGCGGGTGTAGGGGCAAGATCTTGAACTTTCAACTGGGTGGGGAAAACCGGGAAGCGTTCAGATTTGGGTTTTCCCAGATGTGCCGACATGGCTCTCTTCATAAATTGGAACTTTGAGCAACATTTTGCCTTGGACTCTGATTTACTTTTGGACGCTATTTGGAACCTTGACAGTTTCAATGAAGATTAAATTCTTCAAGCCAAGGGAAGACTGCCCAAACTATAGTTAAGGTTAAGCCATAGGCTATTTCTCTAGATGGCAGTATCTTTCTATCGATCTCAATCTCTATATCTATCTATAGTCTCTCTCTCTCTCTCTCTCTCTCTCTCTCTCTCTCTCTCTCTCTCTCTCTCTCTCTCTCTGTGGGTGTGCATGTGTGTATATTCTAGCATAACTCTGGAACGCCTCAAGCAATTTCAAGCAAACTTAGTACACAGATGACTTAACTCTCTAGACAAAAATACTATCGGGGTAAGACACCCCTAGCACCCCTCGGGGTATGTGTTCTGTTAAGGTACAGCCTGTTGTGCCATAAAATTGCTCCTACTGTACTGCCATAAAATGAATTAGAAATTATGTTTGGCAAAAATCAAGAATTCAAGAATTCAGGAGCATCACCTCAAATTGACAGGAGAGAAGTTCAAACGTAATGTTAGAAAGGCCATTTTAATGTCACATTTTTAACTGCTGGTAGTCGTCGACTTACAATAGTTCACTTAGTGACCATTCAAAGTTACAACGGTACTGAAAAAAGTGACTTATGACCATTTTTCATACCATGACAGCATACCATGGTTATGTGATTTATATTCAGATGCTTGACAACTGACTCACATTTATGACGGTTGCAGTGTCACAGAGTCACATGATCCCTTTTGCAACCTTCTGACAAAGTGGATGGAGAAACCAGATTCACTTAACAACCGTGTTGCTAATTTACGATAACAACTGCAGTGATTTGCTGAACAAATGTGGCGAGAAAAGTTGTAAAATGGGACCAAACTCACTTAACAAATCTTTCACTTAGCAACATAACTTTTGGGCTCAATTGTGGTTATAACCCGAGGACTATCCGTATAGGTTCAAGTATTAATCTTTTTCAAATTATCATGCATTAAGATGTCTAGAGAAATTGAGAATACATTAAAAGGAAAGAGATAGTCAACATCGTGGCTTACCTGTAGTAAATGCAGGGTTATCGGCATACTTTTCAGTTCCTTCAGCAAGTCCATTGCCCCTTCCTCAAAAATAAAAGAAGTTCCACAAGTTAAGAGACATCCAATAACAAATTGTTAAATCATTTTTTCATAAGTCTAAGGAGAAATAGAGGGCCGTTACCAATCAAACAGAGAGGGAGTTACAGTATAGGAATGGAAAAAATTATTTGGGTCAAAATATACCATATATTCATTTAAATAATATTATATGAAACAAAAGAAAAATCAAATTAAGGTTGCCTGGCTTAACCTTTCAAATTAGTACAAGGTTGTAGGTTTCCAAAGACTTTTAATCAGTAGGGTCATTTGTGCCCTATGAGTTTGGTTATTTGCTTGCAGACGTTTATTTACCCAACTAGGTAACATCATCAATCAATGCTAAGTGGTGTTTGCTCTCTTTCTATATACTAGTGGCTTGCCCTGTGAGTGTTGGTGGGAGTGCCCTTGGTGCTTCCTTAAAAACAGCTCAGAAGTAGTCCTTGACTTACAGCCATTTGTTCCAAGTTAACAACAGCGCTAGAAAAAGTGACTTATGACCAGACTCCTCACACTTGTGACCATCGCACCATTCCCCAAAGTCGTGTGATCAAAACTCGGGGGCTTAGTCATATAGTTGCTGTTTGTGACCATCCCAGTTGGCTTTCGGAAAGCCAAATTGAGGGGTGGGGGGACACCCAATTTTGATTCGCTTTGCAATGGCAGTGATTTTTTTACCAAGTGTGGCAAAAAAAAGATCCTAAAATCGGGTACAATTATTTAACAACCTCCTTGTTTCATAATTCTGGCCCCAATTATGATTATAAATCAATACTACCTGTATTTTTTTGTGATTCCCCCATCCCCCCAATGAATCTTACAGTTCTTGTTTCTTCTGGAAGTCTCCCATCCAAATATTAGCCAGATCCACCTCCCTTTCTCTTCTAAGATCAGCCAAAATTAGCAAAATTGCTACCAGTTGTAGATTTCTCAGCAAGTTAGGTTTTTTTACCCCGAGAAATAAAAAACATAGCCCTCGACTTTGTATTTTATGAGTTTGTTCAGTGACCATTTAAGTTACAACGGCACTGAAAAAAGTGACTTGTGATCATTTTTCACACTTATGACTGTTGCAGCATCCCCAGAGTCACGTGATTTACTTTCGGATGCTTGGCAACTGGTTCATATTTATGACGGTTGCCGTGTCCCAAGGCTACGAGATCCCCTTTCGCGACCTTCTGACAAGCAAAGTCAATGGGGAAGCCAGGTTCACTTAACAACCAGATCACTAATTTATCCACCGCAGCGATTCACTTAACGGCGGCAAAAAAGGCCGTAAAATCACCGGATCCCTTTTTGCGACCTTCTGACAAGCCACGGCAATGGATTCACTTAACGACCATGTTACTCACTTAACTACAGCGATTCACTTAACAAGGTCGTAAAATGGGGCAAAACTCACTTAAGGACCCAGATGGTTGGGAGGAAAGATGCTGACTCTGTAAACCGCTCAGAGAGGGCTGCAAAGCACTCCGAAGCAGTATATAAGTCTTACGTGCCACTGGCGAATTTCTCACTTAGCAACATACATTTTGGGATCAACTGTGGCCGTTAAGTCAAGGACTACCTGTACAAGGATGCCATTCGCAGCTTGTGGAAAGCCTCTCTCTTTGCTTTCAAGCAGGTGGCAACCCCGGGTCAGGTTCGGATTGGCTCAGAAACAATGAAGCCGGATTTGACGGGGGTTACTCCCGGGATGGGAGACCACCAGGAAATCCCGACCAAAATGTCAGAAACCTCCCAGGAGGGGGGAAAACAGGTTTTTAAAGACAAGCACCATCCCCTGGGAAGCAAGATCAATTCAAAGGAATCAAGCAAATAAGTGAGCAGGCAGGATTCCTAAAGCGCCACATGGATTCACACACACACCCATTCAAAAAAAAAAAAAAGGACGCAGCCGCGATAAGCGACAATCGGACGGCAAAGGCGGGCAGCCAAGGCTGCGGCGAAAAGAGAGGGGGTGTGGCTTCAAAGGGGCGGGCGAAGTGCTATAGCAGTGGGCGTGGCCACCGGCACTTCACGGCAAGAGCGAAGGCGTGACCAACGGCTAAAGTATTTAAATAGCGGCGGGGGAGGCGGGGCCAAGAGGCCGTCCTGGGCGGGGCCCGTTCTCCAGGCGATGCGGCGCGGGCGTTGCCATGGCAGCGGCGAGGACAGACTGGGGGGATTTTTCCTCTGGAGAAACTGGAGTCGGCCAAGCAACGGAGTTGTCGGAGGAGGAGGAGGCGGTGGTGCACGGCGGGCCTCCGGACGGGCTCCTCCGTGGGCCGGGAAGGCGGCGGCGGCGGCGGGCGGCGCCGGTGCCCCCCACTCACCACGCTCTTCTTGGCGACCATCTTGTCGAGCCGCTTGGCGATGCGCAGGACCTCCTCCTCCTCCCCGCCCATGGCGCCGGCTCTCCGCTCCGCGCTCCGGCCCCGGGGAGGAGGGAAGGAGGCGAGGAAGCTCCGTCCCCGGGACGCTGCCGGCTGAGCCGCGGCGGAGAGGCGGGCGAGCTTTGCCTTCGGTGGCCACGGCAACGCCTCTTCCGTTTTGGGCGCCCGCTCTCAAGGCATGCTGGGAAACGGAGTTCGGCGGCCCTGCAGGCGCCCCTCCCCTCCCAGAGGGCTGCGCGCGCCGCACCTGTTCGTTCGCTTCGCAAAGACTTTCGGGAACTGCAGTCCCGCAGAGGAGGCGCTTTAGGCTTAGATATTGAGGAACGGACTTCGAATCCCAGCATTCTCGGCGGCTTCTGCGGGTGGGGATGTTGTTAGCTAGGTCTCTCTCTTGCGACCCCTCCCCTTTAGATTTTTGCTAACGGACCGTTAGAGCCGTTAGCTTGGCCTGCAAAAAAAAAAGTCTGTCGGCCTTTCTTTCTGTCTATGGGTTAAGATGCCAAGCTGGTCATGAGTTCTAATCCTGACAGTTGGGTCTCTCTTAGGTCTGAGAAGATTGGTGACGCCATCAAGTCACCATTGTCTACTGCTGAATACAGCTAGTCCTCGACTTATGTCCGCCACTGAGCACAGCATTTCTGTTGCTAAATGAGACATTTGTTAAGTGAATCGTGCCCCATTTTACCAAATAAATAAATAAAATCTGCCTGGTCACGGCGGCTTCCCCATTGAACTTGGCTTGTCAGAAGGTCGCAAAAGGGGATCACATGCCCTTGGGAGACTGTGGCCGTCATAAATAGGAGTCAGTTGCCAAGCATCTGAATTTTGATCCCGTAACCACGGAGATTCTGCAATGGATGTACGTGATAGGGTCACAAATCACTTTTTTCAATGCTGCTGTAACTTTGGCCACTAAAGGAATGCCGATGACTACCTGTATACAGATCTCCTAACTAGGTGTCCCTAACCTGGTCCTTCAAATCTTTCAAGGGTAAACCTGTTACCATGGCAACTGAGTTTATCCGCCTGGCTCCTGGTCATCCTCTTCTTTCTCTTTGCAACTTTCCAACAACCTTTTCCAAAGCCAGATCTTGTCCAGAATTAGGATAAGGAGGGAATTCCAGAGACCAAGAAAATGTCAAAAAATGTCGCAAATTGTGGTCACGTAAACCACAGGATTCTGCAAATGTTGGTGGGAATGCTTGGACTCCACCACTGTTCTGACTGAGGCTTCCCAAGAGCATGAAGCAAACTCCTTGTCCTGACCAAAACCCCTTTTATTAATTTCCTGTGAATTCTGCTCATTCACATCCAGCAAAGTCTTTCAAGGGAGGATTTACAGTCACAGACCTTCTCTGGCTTGGAGAGCTGCCAGGCCGATATCTGCCGAACTTGGCAAGGGATCTCGGAGAGTCAGGAACCAATGAAGCGAACTCATGGTCTCCTGCAAACTCCACTCCCCTTTTGCTCCTCTTTTATTCCCTCTGGAAGGGGTCATTCACAGTCCACCTGTGGCCTTACTCCCAAGTCGACCCCTGTTCTTTAGCTGTTCCCTTCGTCTGGCCGCTCTGCGCATGCGCACAGTGGGAACAGGCTCCAGCTGTTCCTCTGCCTCACTGATGTCCGACTCTGAAGGCAGCTGATAACTGTCAGACGGCCTCGGCCCCATCTCTGCCTCCGACACAGAGCCCTCCTCAGAGCCTCCCTCAGACTCCAGGACTGGCCCAGGTTCCTCCCCAACCCTCCTCACTGTCTGAATCTGCTGCCAGTTCTGCTGACTGTTGGCAGGCCTCAACAACCATCCAATCCTGAGCTGTAAATATTCTATTGTTTCACCTCTGTTATACCACAGTGTAATCCAGAATCTGAGCTGTTACTCACACCAAGTCGGAATTACTCTTTGATTTTCCTAACAGTGCATTAGAGGTCTCTTCTTTATTTATTTATTTTTATTTATTTATTTTTATTTATTTATTTTACTAAATTTATACCCCGCCCTTCTCCTTGTTAGGACCCAGGGCGGCGCACAGGCATTATTTAAAAACACAAAATACAATAAATATCAATTAAAATGTATTAAATTAATAAACCCGTGCTAAAACCCAATATTAAAACCCTTACCAAATTATAAATTTTTCTTTAAAAAGTCAGAAACGGGGGGCTATCCTAGGCCGGCTTGTTGAAATAAATACGTCTTAAGACGTTGGCGGAAGAGGCGGAGGTCCGAGATAGTACGAAGGTCGGGGGGTAGGTCGTTCCAGAGGGCCGGGCCCGCCACAGAGAAGGCCCTTCCCCTGGGTGTCGCCAACCGGCATTGCCCCGCCGACGGCACCCGAAGAAGACCCTCTGTGGGAGCGGGTCGGACGAAGGGATGTATGGGGCAGGAGGTGGTCTCGTATCTGATGCTTCATCTCCCAGAGCTCGGAGAACCAACAAGTAGAAAGGTAGCACCCACCCCTCCTAGAAGAATGAAGTATTTTGAGAGATACTAAAGGCAGAATATTATATTTTCCCCAAAGGAGAAACATGTTTCTAAAGACAACACTCAGAACCTCAGCTCTCTGCCCCAAGTAGAAACTAAGGGGCCAACTTTATAGAAATGCTGATTTGGTAATCCATTCAAGACAGGATACTCTTTTTTTAGATTTTTTTTAAAAAAAATTATTGTAAACTAGTAACAAAGAAAACAAAACAGAAATAGGACATTGACAAGACAAAACTACATAGATATAACTGGGAGTGACTCACCCCCTCTATGTATACAGTTACCAGGTAACATCATATATCATCTTACATTTCCAGTTATTCTAGTTATTTCTATTTATCTATATCTTACATTTATTAATTCTTTATAATTGTTACTGCAAAAACGGGATACTCTGAACAACAAAGGTAGGATTAGCCCTCAGCCACAATAAGAATTGCTCAACAAGCCCCTTCATTGCATCAGCACCTACGAAGTTAACGGTGACCCCCTACATCAACCAATAGAATACCTGCTCTTGCCACAGGAACAGGAAGCTCTAGGGCAAGGCCCAAGAAAAGGCATAAATAACCCTCAGTCTCCACTCCATGTGGTCAGCTGCCCAGGACCTCAAGTCCATGTGGTCCTCCTTCATCAATAAACCATCTTTCCAATCAGCCTCCATATTTCCAGTGTCTTTCTCCCCGCTTGGAACTGAACCCAGGTGGACATTTCGTCCAACAAATGAGTGACACACAAGTTACATGGAGTCATTTGACACAAAGCGTTGTGTCACAACTCATTCTAGCAGCAATCAAAGCTCGAGTCAAACTGCCCCACCGGATCCTCAGGACATATTTAGCATCCCATACTCTATTTTGTATTATCACCATCCTATTTTTCCTTTCTTTTCTCCCTCACTTCTCTACTTCCTTCCTTCCTTCCTCCTCTCCCCTCCTCTTCTTCTTCCCCTTCCTACCCTCTCTTCTTCTTTTTTATCCCTTCCATCCTTCCTCTCCTTTCCTCTTTCTTCCTTCCCTCTCCTTTCCTCTCCTCTCTTCTGTTTGTGGTTATCTCTTTTCATCTCTCAATTTTCGGGATGGTATTCCCGCAAAGCCGGATATAGTTTTAAGTCATGGTTGATTCATGATGTGATCATGATAAATTAGAAATTTGGAAGCCATCTTTCCAGAATGGTATAGGGCAGCAGTTCTCAACCTGTTGGTCAGGATCCCTTTGGGAGGTCAAACGACCCTTTCACAGGGGTCGCCTAATACCATCGGAAAACACGTATTTTCAAAGGGACCGAGACATCAATTTTATGGTTGGGGGTCACCACAACATGAGGAACTGTATTAAAGGGTTGTGCCATTGGGAAGGTTGAGAACCACTGAATAGGGTCTCCTGCTCAAGCAGGGAGTTATACTAAATGATCTCCAAGGTCCCTTCCAACTCTAATTTTCTTTTAAGGGCAAATGAAATGATCAAGTCCTGACTCCAAAACAGAAACTGTGAGAGGGATCTTAAGAGATCTTAGTGGATGATGGCTTAAATGCCTTGGTAAAGCCACACTTGGACTACTGCGTTCAGTTTTGGTCGCCACGATCTAGTAAAGACGTGGAGAAAGTGCAGAGAAGAGCAACAAAGAGGATGAGGGGACTGGAGACTAAAACATATGAAGAACGGTTGCAGGAACTGGGTAGGTCTAGTTTAATGGAAAGAAGGACCAGGGGAGACATGATAGCAGTCTTCCAATATCTCAGGGGTTGCCCCAAAGAAGAGGGAGTCAAACTATTCTCCAAAGCACCTGAGGGAAGAACAAGAAGCAATGGGTGGAAACTAATCAAGGAGAGAAGCAACTTAGAACTGAGGAGAAATTTTCTGACAGAACAATTAATCAGTGGAACAACTTTCCTCCAGAAGTTGTGAATGCCCCAACACTGGAAGTCTTTAAGAAGACATTGGATATCCATTTGTCTGAAGTGATGTAGGATTTCCTGCCTAAGCAGGGGGTTGGACTAGAAGACCTCCAAGGTCCCTTCCAACTCTGTTATTCTGTTCTATTCTAAATATGAGCCAGCAGCTGCCAAAAAAGCTAATACAATCATTGGTTGTATAAACAGAGGCATAGAGTCAAGATCATATGAAGTATGAATACCGCTTTATAAAACTTGAGGGGCTGCCACAAAGAAGAGGGGTACAGCTTATTTTCCAAAACACCAGAAGGCAAGACAAGAAACAACAGATGGAAACTAATCCAGAAGCGAAGCCACCTATTATTAATGAGAAAAATTCCTGTTAGGAAACAGTTCACCAGTGGAATGACTTTGTTATAGATGCTTCATCCCTGGAGGTTTTTAAGAAAATACTGGACAGCCACTTGTCTGGAATGATAAATCCAATTAAATAAAAATAAATATAGGGTCTCCTGCTTGACGGGGTTGGACTAGATGGCCTAAAAGGTCCCTTCCAACTGTTATTCCAAGTAACAGTGAGAACAATTAACCAGTGGAATAGCTTGCCTGCCTTCAGAAGTTGTGGGTAGTTCATCACTGGAGGTTTTTAAGAAGAGACTTAATCTTAGAATAACTTTATGGTCACTTTGAAGAGACTGGACAGCCACTTGTGTGAAATGGTATAGGGCAGAGGTTCTCAACCTGTGGGTCAGGACCCCCTTGGGGGTCAAATGACCCTGTCACAGGGGTCACCTAAGACCATCGGAAAACACATATTTTCGATGGTTTTAGGAACCGAGACACCAATTTTATGGTTGGGGGTCACCACAACGTGAGGAACTATATTAAAGGGTCACAGCATTGGGAAGATTGAGAACCACTGGTATAAGGCAAGGGTGTCAAACTCAAGGGGCTAGATCTGGCCTGTGGGGTGCTTAGATTTGACCCACGGAGCTGCCCTGGAAACAGTGAAGGACCGGCCCATGGTGCTTCTGCCAGTGAACATGGAGATCGGGATGGCTGCGCCAACCTTCTTGAGCTCCATTTTTGGCTGCAACGGCCTCCTGCAATCTTCTGCCAGTGAAAATGGACCTTGGGAGAGCTGTGAGCGCTTGGACCACCAGAACCACCACCACCTCGGCACAAGTGACATCGAGCTGGCCATGTCCACCCAGTCCCCTGAGGTCAAACACAACTCCGATGCGGCCCTCAGTGATGTTTGCCACTCCTAGTATAGGGTCTCCTGCTTGATGGGGTTGGGCTAGAAGACCTCCAACGTCCCTTCCAGCTCTATTTGTCAGTTTGTAAGGCATTTCTATGACTACTATCAAACTGCCATAGAGAGAGGATCATTCCAAACATACCTGTGGTTGGAACGGAATCTCAAGCTAGCCTGTGAATGCGCATGTCTAAACTACCATCTCTCATTGGCTAATGTGACTTTAGCCTGAAGGCTGAAGGGAGGACAGTAATGCGGGCAAAGTTCAGAAGCAGATAAAGAAAGCAAAAAAGATGGCTGCAAATAAGAAATGCCTAATGAGGAATGCCTAATGAAGCTGTTAATAAATCACTGCTTTTTGTATCATAATATCAGGTCGCTTATTATGAAGCAGGCATCGTGAGAGTACTTGACACTATTCTGATTTAAAGTCCAACCTTACATTTCCCAGTGAGAGCATCAGGACCTGGGAAACGCCCGCAGGTGGCACTGTTGTGACATTCAAGGAATATTCAGTCAACCGCTGGACTCCAGCTGTTAATTCTTCGGTGCTGACTGGGTCCTAACTGCCTTGGAGCGCAGCTAAGGGGTTGTGTTTTGCCCAAAGTCCTTATACTGTTACATTTGGGCAATTCCTTGAATGGTAGAGTGGGTTTAACTGTTCTATTCTTTCGTGATGAGACCAAGCCCCGTGGTAGCTGCCATAAAAGTCTCTCTCTTTTGAGTGTAAAAAAAGCACACTTGCAAGGGATCCCTGGAAGGCAGGAGACGGTGAGTTCTAGTTCTGCTTTAGGAATGAAAGCCGGCTGGGAGACTTTGGGCCAATCACCACGAGACGGTGAGTTCTAGTCCCGCCTTAGCCATGAAAATCATCTGGGTGACTTTGGGCCAATCCTGCCTTAGGCATGAAAGCCCACTGGGTGGTTTTGGTCCAATCACCAGGCAACGGTGACTTCTAGTCCCACCTTATACATGAAAATCATCTGGGTGACTTTGGACCAATCTCCAGGCGTCGGTGAGTTCTAGTCCCACCTTATGCTTGAAAATCATCTGAGTGACTTTGCGCCAATCACCAGGCGACGGAAAGTTCTAGTCTCACCTTATACATGAAAATCATCTGAGTGACTTTGGGCCAATCTCCAGGCGTCGGTGAGTTCTAGTCCCACCTTATGCTTGAAAATCATCTGAGTGACTTTGCGCCAATCACCAGGCGACGGAAAGTTCTAGTCTCACCTTATACATGAAAATCATCTGAGTGACTTTGGGCCAATCACCAGGCGTCGGTGAGTTCTAGTCCCACCTTATGCTTGAAAATCGTCTGAGTGACTTTGGGCCAATCACCAGGCGATGGTGAGTTCTAGTCCCACCTTATGCAGGAAAATCATCTGGGTGACTTTGGACCAATTGCCAGGCGACGGTGAGTTCTAGTCCGTTTTTAGCCATGAAAATCATCTGGGTGACTTCAGACCAATCTCCAGGCGACGGTGAGTTCTAGTCCCACCTTATGCAGGAAAATCATCTAGGTGACTTTGGGCCAATCACCAGGCGCCGGTGAGTTCTAGTCCCATCTTATGCTTGAATATCATCTGAGTTACTTTGGGCCAATCACCAGGCGCCGGTGAGTTCTAGTCCCACCTTATGCAGAAAAATCATCTGAGTGACTTTAGGCCAATCGCCAGGCGCCGGTGAGTTCTAGTCCCACCTTATGCTTGAAAATCATCTGAGTGACTTTGGTCCGATCACCAGGCGACGGTGAGTTCCAGTCCCGTTTTAGCCATGAAAATCATCTGGGTGACTTTAGGCCAGTCACCAGGCGGTGGTGAGTTCCAGTCCCGTCTTAGGCCTCAAAGCCAATTGGGTGAGCCTTCGCTTTAGTCCCTCCTTTACAGCCCAACGCACCTCACAGGGTTGTTGTGATTGTGAGTTATTTGTAAAAACAAAAACAATAAAGACGGCATAACATAAATACATTCTCAGCACCCTCCGTTTGGTAGGAGGGACATAAAGAGAGAAAACCAGGCCTGCCCTTTGGCAAACCTGCCATTCAGACTGCCGGCTTTTGTTTCATTCAGTCCAAAGAAGTACCTGTGATTTATGTTCCCATCATCCCAAAGGTCCAAAGGCTTTGTTAGTGTTGCGCTGAATGGAAGGTGTTCCCGGGGCGTTTCCCCTGAAACGGGACAGGACAGGAACCGACGGGAAAGAAAGGAACAATTTAAAAAGGAAGGAAGGAAAGTGTATGCAGAGCCCCGCATTAAAAAAAAGCCAAATGAAAGGACACGAAATGAAATGGCTGGCTCTCACCTTGTTTCCTGGCATCCCATGCCAACTGAGGCCGGTGCCAAATTCCCTTCCTCTCATTCCCTCTACCCCCCACCTCCCCGACAGATTTTGCTTTGCACCGCTGAATTTCCAAAGAGATTCATTTGGATAGGAGGGCTTTTGACTCCGTAAGGGCTCCTGTCCTTTCTTAAAATTATATTTCTTACTAGCCGTTCCGGGCCACACGTTGCTGTGGCCCAGTCTGGTTAAATGGCCAACCAATGTGTGTGTAGATCTACACCTGCACACACAAACACGTACACACAACCACCGTATAACCCCTAACCTACCTATCTACTGCCTTTCTCCCTCCCTCTCTCCCTCTACCTACCTACCTACCTACCTACCTACCTACCTACCTACCTACTGTACTTTTCCCTCTCCCTCTCTATCCCTCTACCTACCTACCTATCCACCTACCTACCTACCTAATGTATTTCTCCCTCTCTCTATCCACCTACCTACCTACCTACCCACCTACCATATTTCCCCCTCTCTCTATCCCTCTCTCTACCTATCTACCTACCTAATGTATTTCTCCCTCTCCCTCTCTATCCCTCTACCTACCTACCTACCTACCTACCTACCTACCTACCTACCTACTGTATTTCTCCCTCTCCCTCTCTATCCCTTTACCTACCTACCTACCTACCTACTGTATTTCTCCCTCTCCCTCTATCCATCTACCTACCTATCTATCCACCTACCTACCTACCTACCTACCTACCTACTGTATTTCTCCCTCTCTATCCCTTTACCTACCTACCTAACTACTGTATTTCTCCCTCTCCTTCTCTATCCCTTTACCTACCTACCTACCTACTGTATTTCTCCCTCTCCCTTTCTATCCCTCTACCTACCTACCTAATGTATTTCTCCCTCTCTCTATCCACCTACCTACCTATCTACCTACTGTATTTCTCCCTCTCTATCCCTCTACCTACCTACCTACCTACTGTATTTCTCCCTCTCTCTATCCCTCTCTCTATCTACCTACCTACCTACTTACCTAATGTATTTCTCCCTCTCTCTACCTACCTACCTACCTACCTAATGTATTTCTCCCTCTCTCTATCCATCCACCTACCTACCTACCTACTGTATTTCTCCCTCTCTATCCCTCTACCTACTGTATTTCACCTTGAATCTTATGGGCAAAGTATTTTATGTCATAAAGGATGACATAATACCTGTGGCCCACTGCTCTCTCTGTTTCCATCTACCTACCTTTTTTTACAATTTTTTACATTTCCGTTGCATGTACCTGGCACAGGTGTGACATCTACACAATCTATATATATATATATCATTGGTGCTGTATTTCAAAGGAACATTGCATGAAAATTTGGAAACGATTGGTGCAGTACTTTCGGAGATTAGCTGTTTTGAACAAACTCTTGTTACATTTTTATTTATATAGAAAGATGAAAGCTGATTATAAGATGAAATGCAAATACCGTATTTTTTAGAGTATAAGAGGCACCTTTATCCTCAAAAAAGAGGCTGAAAATCTGGGTGCGTCTTATACACAGAATACAGCATTTTTGGCCTACCATATCCCCACCCCCTTCACCAAAATGGCCATGCAAAGCTTTTAGGAGGCTTCCAGAATGCTAGGGGTTGGGGAGAGCAGAAATAAGTGAAAAATGGCAATTTTTTGCTCGATTTTGCCACCCCCACCCCCCCGGAGCACTCTACAAGCCTCCTAAAGACTATTCACGCCCTTTTTTTGGAAAAACACGGACCCGTTTTTGGCAGGTCTGCAGAGTGCAAAAACTTTTTTTTTTTAAATCTGCCTCTTCAAAACCTTAGTGCGTCTTATACTCCGAAAAATACGGTAGAAGCCAACGTTCGGGAAGCTAAAGAAAAAGAGCGACTTACGGCTGTCTTTCACCCTTACGACCGTGACAGCATCCTTGTGGCCCCCGTGCTCAAAATGGCTTGGCAGCCACCTCGTATTTACAACGGTTGCAAAGTCGCGTGATGAAATTTCGCCCTCCCGTCCCCGTTCCCCCCTCCATTGCGGTCGAGGTCTATCTGTATTTCCCTTCCTTCTCCAAGTGGAGTGGCTGCATGGGATCAAGTGGCGGGCGGTGCCCAGGATCCTTCCCCAACCGGGACAGATGTTTTTTTTCCCTTCCAACTCGCCCTCCGGGCTCTTCCAGGAGGTTCTTCCAGGAGCCCTTCAGACATGTGGTAGCAGCTGAGATGGCGTCGCCAGGACGCCCCTCCTGAATAGCAAAGCTGTGTGCCAACAAGCCCAAGGGGAGGGGAGGGAGGGGGGGAGAGGACGGGAGGAAACCCCACCTCTGCGGGAGCCGACCCATCGCAGCCGCAGCAGGAATTCCCAAGGGGAGGCGTACAAGCATTGACGGGAACAGCCCCTCCTGACCTTTTGCTTCTCACCCAGATCGCAGCTCCTCTCTGACTAGGTGGCTTGGAGAGTGTGTGTGTGTGTGTGTGTGTGTGTGTGTGTGTGTGTGTGTGAGAGAGAGAGAGAGAGAGAGAGAGAGAGAGAGAGAGAGAGAGAGAGAGAGAGAGAGAGAGAGAGAGCACTCACAACACAGATGGGTGTTCTTCGCTGGCTCTCTTCCTTTCCATACCATTTTAGCCCCTTAGCGTTGGACTACTGCAATTTGCTCTGCGCGGGGCTGCCCTTGGAGACTATAGTCTCCAAGGGCAGCCCCGCGCAGAGCGAATTGCAGTAGTCCAACGCTAAGGGGCTAAAACGGCATGGAAATACGGGAGACATGATAGCAGTGTTCCGATATCTCAGAGGGTGCCACAAAGAAGAGGGAGTCAAACTATTCTCCAAGGCACCTGGGGGCAGGACAAGAAGCAATGGGTGGAAACTAATCAAGGAGAGAAGCAACTTAGAACTGAGGAGGAATTTCCTGACAGTGAGGACAATGAATCAGTGGAACAGAAGTTGCCTCCAGAAGTTGTGAATGCCCCAACCCTGGAAGTCTTTAAGAAGATGTTAGATAGCCATTTGTCTGAAATGGTATAAGGTTCCTGCCCACGCAGGGGGTTGGACTAGAAGACCTACAAGGTCCCTTCCAACTCTGCTATTGTATTGTATTGTATTATTGTATTGTATTGTATTGTATTGTAAATACCATGTTCCCCGAGCTGCATGAGTTGCAGGACGGCTTCTGGGTCCCAGTCAAGTTGCGAGTTATGGCAGATAAGTCCTCCGACTTATTGAACTGTTTGTTCTGGGACCGTTTGACGTTACAACGGCCCTGGAAAACTGGACTTATGGCTGTTTTTCACCCTTGCGACCGTTGTACTATCCCCATTGTCACCTGATCGAATTCTGACACTTAGCAACTGGCTTGTATTTATTGACGGTTGCAGTGTCCCGAGATCTCGTGATCCCCTTTTGCGACTTTCTGACAAGCAAAGTCAAGGAGGAAACTGGATTCAATTAACGATGCTGTTACTAACTTTTAAGGTTGTGAAATTGGGTGGAGTCACAGGATGACCCACTTAATGACCAGCATGACGTACAACTCGAATTCTGGGCTCAGTTACTGTCTTAAATCGAGGACTACTTATATTTGAACTAAAAGGTAGTTTTATTAAGAAACTAGCCGTTCCCGGCCATGCGTTGCTGTGGCCCAGTCTGGTTAAATGGCCAACCAATCTGTGTGTAGATCTACACCTGCACACACAAACACGTACACACAACCACCGTATAAGCCCTACCTATCTACCTACTCTATTTCTCCCTCTCCCTCTCTATCCCTCTCCCTACCTACCTATTTACTGTATTTCTCCCTCTCTCTATCCCTCTACCTACCTACCTACCTACCTACCTACCTACCTACTGTATTTCTCCCTCTCTCCATCCCTCTAACTACCTACCTACTATATTTCTCCCTCAGAGTATTTTATGTCGTAAAGAATGACATAATACCTGTGGCCCACTGCTCTCTCTGTATCCATCTACCTACCTTTTTTACAATTTTTTACATTTCCGTTGCATGTACCAGGCACAGGTGTGACATCTACACAATCTATATATATCATTGGTGCCGTATTTCAAAGAAACGTGTGAAAATTTGGAAGCGATTGGTGCAGTCCTTTCGGAGATTAGCGGTTTTGAACAAACTCGTTACATTTTTATTTATATAGATGGATGGGTAAGCAGAGTTTGCTTCAACATCTTGAAGACAGGAAGAGGCAGAGCAGGGAGGAAGAGGTGGGGAGTACTATATTAATTATATTTCTCTCAGCTCGTTTTCTCAAATCTTAAATTTTTTCCCCGACAAGCACTGGTTTTTTTTCCCTTTTACAAATCTTTCACCTTCAGTTCCCCCCCCACTTCATTTATTAAGATAACCCTAAAAATCGATATGTATCTCTGTTAGAAATTCTGTTTATATAAAGCACCAAATAGAGCAAAGAGCACAGTCACCATGTGCCTTACAGCTCAACTTTTTTTCTGTAACATGAAACTTAGATCCAAACGTGTAAATACTGTCATCTACTGGCTGAATTCTACTGTAGTTGTTACATAGAAATAGATTGCAACAATGACTCCTAACAATCTCAGTATGAGGCTTCTTGTAAGCCCTCCTGTTTGCCATTTTAGCAAACATGCATCAGATCTGCAAATAATTTCCACAAATGGAAAGCTTTCTTCCATATCGCATTCGAAAAATAGGCATTTTTGTAGATTTTTCCCTAGCTTGCAGTGAGATGGATTGATTGGGGCCTTGGTATATGTGTGTGCATGTGGGGGTAAGGGAATCAAACAGGCATATGAAGATCTCATTACAGTGATCTGGTGTTCCACCTGTTTTCATTTTTGCTTCTGCCTCAGTTTCCAAGAAAAGCATGAGACCTTGGTGGATCTGTTAGAATTTGGCAGGGGGCAAAATTCTGAGTGAGCGCCCATTCAATGGCAGTAGAATAGGAACAGGGTGCATCACCAAAGTGGGGGGGTGGGGTATTTTATTTTTATTTTATGTTGTGCTTTTATTTCCTGTAAGCCATCTTGAATCATCATGAGGCAGCAATATAAATTTTCCAAATACATAAATAGGATTAGGGATTGGATTGGAAAGGAATGGTTTGTATTGGAATGGAATGGAATGGATTGGATTGGATTGGAATGGAATGGAATGGTTTGTGTTGGATTGGATTGGAATGGATTGGATTGGAATGGAATGGAATGTTTTGGATTGGAATGGATAGGATTGGAATGGAATGGAATGGATTGGAATGGAATGGATTGGAATGGAATGGAATGGATTGGATTGGAATGGAATGGAATGGTTTGTGTTGGATTGGGTTGGAATGGATTGGATTGGAATGGAATGGAATGTTTTGGATTGGAATGGATTGGATTGGAATGGAATGGAATGGAATGTATTGGAATGGAATGGATTGGAATGGATTGGAATGGAATGGTTTGTGTTGGATTGGATTGGAATGGTTTGGAATGGATTGGAAAGGAATGGTTTGGATTGGATTGGATTGGAATGGAATGGAATGGAATGGAAAGGAATGGATTGGAATGGAATGGAATGGAATGGAAAGGAATGATTTGGATTGGAATGGAATGGAATGGAAAGGAATGGTTTGGATTGGATTGGAATGGGTTGGATTGGATTGGATTGGATTGGGTTGGATTGGATTGGATTGGAATGGAATGGAATGGAAAGGAAAGGAAAGGAATAGATTGGAATGGAAAGGAATGGATTGGAATGGGATGGAAAGGAATGGTTTGGATTGGAATGGAATGGAATGGAAAGGAAAGGAAAGGAAAGGAATAGATTGGAATGGAAAGGAATGGATTGGAATGGGATGGAAAGGAATGGTTTGGATTGGAAAGGAATGGAAAGGATTGGAAAGGAAAAGGAAAAGGAAAAGGAAAAGGAAAAGGAAAAGGAAAGGAAAGGAAAGGATTGGAAAGGGAAAGGAAAAGGAAAAGGAAAGGATTGGAGCCGAACAGAGTGGAACAGAGTAGAGGGGAGGGGAGGAAGGGGGAGGGGAGCATTGCTGGCTGGGGAATTCTGGGAGTTGTAGTCCACCCATTGTCAACTCAGAAACTCTGGTATAAGTCACTCCTTTACTGAGAGGCAGCTGCCCTTCAATGCTGCCAGCTCTGATTCAGCATCCAGAAAAGTGTATAAGCTCTCTGCCCCGCTGAAGTTTCCCTCCTGCTTTGCAGCACTTGTGAAAACGGTCAGCTTCCCCAGCAGGCCCCTCCCTTCCCTGCCCTCCCCTCCCCAGCTTTCTCTTCTCTGCTGGATTTGGCGTCCTTGACCCAGAGAAGTCCGGTGTTTGCATCTTTTTCCTTCTGGTTTTTGCAAGGACCTTCCTCTTCAGGCGCCACTGCAAAGCTGGCTGTGGGAAGACCAGGCCTCCCAAATTCTCACCAGAGATTCCTCCCTCCTCCCCCTGCCTCAATTCAGGCTTCCTAAATCATCCCTATCCTGTTCTCTCCCAAACCACCAAAGCTGGCAAACCCCCGATCAGAATAGAGCTGGAAGGGACCTTGGAGGTCATCTAGGCCAACCCCCTGCTCAAGCAGGAGCCCTTATGCAATCTGAGACCCCATGCACACTGTATTTCCAAGCCACCAGCAAAGCAGGAAGCGAGATTCTCAAGGAGGCCCATCTAAGGAATTTTGAGGTTCCCTCTGATGTTGTCTTTCTCCAAAAATTTGCACTTTCTATACGTGGCTGTTTAAAAAAAAAAAAAAAAAGTTGAACCCTTTAAAGATGTCCACCCATCATAAAATAGCCAACTTGGAAAAAGACTGCCGTAGATTTTTTTTTTAAAGACCTTTTGCACAGTCAAAAACCAGGACAGATTTTTTCTTCTCTTTCTTTATTAAAGTTTATTATAAAATAAAAAATACAGAAATGAAGAAAAGTTAGAGAAGGGTGCAAAGGAAAGAAAGAATGAGAGAGAGAGAGAGAAAAGGAAAGGGAGGGAGGGAGGGAGGAAGGAAGGAAGAAAAAAAAACAAGAAGGAAAGAAAAAGAAAGAAAGAATGAAAGAAAGAGAAAAGAAGAGAAGAGAAAGGGAGGAAGAGAGAGATGGGAAGGAGGGAGGGAGGAAGGAAGAAAAAGAAAGAAAGAAAGAGAAAGAAAGAAGGGAGGGAGGGAAGGAAGGAAGGAAGGAAGAAAAAACAAGAAGGAAAGAAAAAGAAAGAAAGAATGAAAGAAAGAGAAAAGAGGAGAAGAGAAAGGGAGGAAGAGAGAGATGGGAAGGAAGGAGGAAGGAAGAAAAAGAAAGAAAGAGAAAGAAAGAAAGGAGGGAGGGAGGAAAGGAAGGAATGAAAGGCAGAGGGAGGCAGGGCGGGATGGAGGGAGGAAGAAAAAAAACAAAAGAAAGAAAGAATGAAAGAAAGAAGGAAAAGAAGGAGAGGGAGGAAAAGAGAGAGACGGGAAGGAAGGAAGGAAAGGAGTAATTCTGCATTTTTCAGTACAATAGAAGCCAAAAAAAATTTTTTTTTAAAGAATTAGAACTTCGGCCTTTTGCTTCACTTTTCTCGACATTTCAAGGCTCTTCCATAACAACAAAACTCATTTGAGTCATCAAATCTAAAATCAAAGTTTCATTTGAAACTTTGTATTGCTCTACCTCAGCAACTTGAAGACGGGTGGACTTCAACTCCCAGAATTCCCTAAAATCAAACTTGGATGTTAGGGAATTCTGGGAGTTGAAGTCCACGCATCTTCAAATTGCTGAGGTGAAAAATACTGATCTAGATTTTGCCCCATGATGCTGGCTGGGGAATTCTGGGAGTTGAAGTCCACCCATCTCCAAAGTTGCCAAAGTCAGGAAACTCCCGACTAGATGATCTCCCCAAACCCCTTCCCATTCGTTCCTACTGGGATCCTATCTCCGCAGCCTTCTGCCTGATCTCACTCCGCCTGAGGCAAGCGACTTGGAAATCCAACCGCTTCCCCTCCTTGACCTTCACAATTCCCAGAAACGCGGCCTTCTAGTTCCGAAATCCCCAGGGACCTGTGCCAGCCAGCCGGCACCAGGGCGAAGAAAAACTGGCCTTCCACGGTAGGACCAAAGGAAGCTTACGACGGTCCCAGAAGGGGCTTCCCGCAGCCGCGACAAAGCGGGCAAGGCGAGTTGGACCTGCAAAGGGGAGAGAAAGGATTGTTTCAGAAGAATGACGGGAAGGATCAGCCCGCTGGCTAGGAAATTACCGCTCCAGCAAAGTTTCAGCTCACCCAATTTCCACCCCTCGGCAGGCTTCCTCCTCTGAAGAAAGCGCTCCAAAGAAGAGGCAGATTCAAAATGAAATTCAGTGTAGTAAAAAAATAATACAATACAATACAATAGCAGAGTTGGAAGGGACCTTGGAGGTCTTCTAGTCAAACCCTCTGTCGAGGCAGGAAACCTTATACTCGCGTGCCAAAAGTGGGGGGAGCGCAGGGGGGTCGTGCATGGGCGTGCCACACCCATAATGCTATGTGCGTGACCCCCTGCTTTTGGCGTGCTTTTTTCGTCCTCCCCAGGCTCCAGAGGGTTTCTAGGAGCCTGGGGAGGGTGAAAACAGCCTCTCCCCCAACCTCCAGAGGCTCCAGGAGCTTCCCTGAAGCCTCCAGAGGGCAAAAAAATGGCCTCAAAGGAAGGCCTAAATCAGCTGGCCAGTGCACACATGCGTGCTGGAGCTGACAGGGCAATGCCTTGCGTGCCCTAAGAAATGGTTCCGCGTGCCACCTGTGGCACCCATGCCATAGGTTCGCCATCGCGGCCTTATACCGTTTCAGACAAATGGCTATCCAACATCTTCTTAAAGACTTCCAGTGTTGGGGCATTCACAACTTCTAGAGGCAACTTCTGTTCCACTGATTAATTGTTCTCACAGGAAATTTCTCCTCAGTTCTAAGTTGCTTCTCTCCTTGATTAGTTTCTACCCATTGCTTCTTGTTCTGCCCTCCGGTGGTTTGGAGAATAGCTTGTCTCCCTCTTCTTTGTGGCAACCCCTGAGATCTTGGAAGACTTCTATCCTGTCTCCCCTGGTCCTTCTCTTCATTAAACTAGACCTACCCAGTTCCTGCAACCGTTCTTCATATGTTTTAGCCTCCAGTCCCCTAATCCTCTTTCTTGCTCTTCTCTGCACTCTTCCTAGAGTCTCCACATCTTTTCTACATCGTGGTGACCAAAACTGGATGCCGTATTCCAAGTGTGGCCTTCCCAAGGCCTTATAAAGTGGTATTAACCCTTCACGTGACCTTAATTTTATGCAAGGTTTTACACTTAGGCAAGGAAAACCAAATACCCAGTTATACTCAGGGACGCACAGTGCACAGTGCAACAAAAATTGCTCTGCGGCTGCGCGGAAGGCAAAACCAAGATGGTGCCACCAAGAGAACCGGTTCGGGGGCATGGCAGGCCTGGGACCCAGGCCGCCAAGTTGCAACCAGTTCGGCCGAACCGGTCTGAACTGGTAGGAACCCACTTCTGGTCAGGGATCTCCAACCGTGGCAACTTTAAGAGTTGTGGACTTCAACTCCCAGAGTTCTCTGGAAGTTGAAGTCGACAACTCTTAAATTTGCCACAGTTGGAACCCCCTGGCATAGGTGGTACCTGGCTCAATAGTAGCAACTGTGAGAGGGATCTTGGAGTCTTAGTGGACAACCATTGAAACAGGAGCCAGCCGCGGGCAGCAGCTGCCCAAAAAGCCAACCCAGTTCTAGGCTGCATCAACAGAGGGAGAGAATCAAGATCACGTGAAGGGTTAATACCACTTTATAAGGCCTTGGGAAGGCCACACTTGGAATATTTGCATCCAGTTTTGGCCACCATGATGTAAAAGAGATGTGGAGATTCTGGAAAGATTGCAAAGAAGAGCAACCAAGAGGATGAGGGGACTGGAGGCTAAAACATATGAAGAACGGTTGCAGGAACTGGGTAGGTCTAGTTTAATGAAAAGAAGGACCAGGGGAGGCATGATAGCAGTGTTCCAATATCTCAGGGGTTACCCCAAAGAAGAGGGAGTCAAGCTATTCTCCAAAGCACCTGAGGGCAGAACAGGAATCAATGGGTGGAAACTAATCAAGGAGAGAAGCAACTTAGAACTGAGGAGAAATTTCCTGATCGTGACAACAATGAATCAGTGGAACAGAAGTTGCCTCCAGAAGTTGTGAATGCCCCAACACTGGAAGTCTTTAAGAAGATGTTGGAGAGCCATTTGTCTGAAACGGTATAAGGTTCCTGCCTGGGCAGGGGGTTGGACTAGAAGACCTCCAAGGTCCCTTCCAACTCAGCTATTGTATTGCATTGTATTGTATTGTGTGGCCCTCGCCCAAGAATCTATAAAGAGAAACCGGGGCGGTGGGGGGAGAGGAGAGAGGGATGGGTGGGGGAGGGAGGGAGGGAGGGAGGGAGACCCCATCTTCCACTAAGCCTTCCCTTTGATTACATTTCCAACATACATTTGATGCTTATGTAAGTCCTCAACTTACAATAGTTCATTCAGCCGCCCTTCAAAGTTACAACAGCACTGGAAAGAGTGACGGAACCCAGATCCTTGCCCTTAAGACCGTTGCAGCATCCTCATGGTTACGTGATCCAAATTCAGGGGCTTGGCCACTGGTTTGTATTTATGACAGTCACAGTGTCCCCGGGGGGAGGTGTCCTGTAATCCCCTTTTGCGACCTTCTGATACGTGAAATCAATGGGGAAGCCAGAGTCCCCCGAAACAACTGCGTTACTAACTTAACAACTTCAGTGATTCACTTAGCAACGGTGGCAAGAAAAGTTGTAAAATGGGGCAAAAGAAGGCATTTCTCACTTAGCAACGGAAAACCTGGCCTCAGTTGTGGCCTTTAAAAAGTCGAGGACTGCCTGTAAATCAAACAAATTTCAAAAGTGCCAAGGGATCCAATTCACTTTTTTGAACCAGAAAACTAGTCCTCAGCGATAGGGACAGGAACTGCCGTCGCTAAGCACGCAGTCGTTAAGTAAGTCATACCTGATTTTAACACTGTGATATGTGGCCTCCGGGTTGTTGGAAATGTTCTGAATGCATGCCACTGTCCAAATTACAATCACAGGGTCACAAGGATGCTGTGGGAGTTGTAAGTGTGAGGAATGGTTGTAAGTCACACTTTTCAGCACTATCCCGACTTAAAACTCACTAATAGAAATGGTTTTAAGTCAAGGACCAGCTGTGTTGCTGCTGCTGCTCTTCTTCTTCTTCCTCTTCCTCTTCCTCTTCCTCTTCCCCCTCCCACTTTGCACACATTCCTTCTTCTTACAATAATACAATAGCAGAGTTGGGAGGGACCTTGGAGGTCTTCTAGTCCAACCCCCTGCCTAGGCAGGAAACCGTACACCGTTTCAGACATGAAATGGCTATCCAACATCTTCTTGAAGACTTCCAGTGTTGGGGCATTCACAACTTCTGGAGGCAACTTCTGTTCCACTGATTAATTGTTCTCACTGTCAGGAAATTCCTCCTCAGTTCTAAGTTGCTTCTCGCCTTGATTAGTTTCCACCCATTGCTTCTTGTTCTACCCTCAGGTGCTTTGGAGAATAGTTTGGCTCCCTCTTCTTTGGGGCAGCCCCTGAGATATTGGAAACCCTACACCTTTTCAGACAAATGGTTGTCCAACATCTTCTTAAAGACTTCCAGGGTTGGAGCATTCACAACTTCTGGAGGCACTGATTAATTGTTCTAACTGTCAGGAAATTTCTCCTCAGTTCTAAGTTGCTTCTCTCCTGGATTAGTTTCCACCTATTGCTTCTCTCCTCTCCTCCTCTTCTCTTCTCTCTCTCTTCTCTCCCCTCTTCTCTCTTCTCTTTCTTCTCCTCTCTCTCTTCTTTTCCCTTTTCTTCTCTAGCTTCTCTCCTCTCCTCTCTCTCCTCTCCTTTTCTCTTTTCTTCTCTCCTCTCCTCTTCTCTCTCTCTCCTCTTCTTTTCTCTTTTCTTCTCTCTCTCCTCCTCTCCTCCTCTCATCAAATCATCTCATCTTATCTTCAGCCATGCCTACAAATTCACAGGCCCCCGGGTGCCCATTCCTGCCTTCCCACATTCCTGCTCATCTCTTTATGCGATGCCACGTGAAATTTCGACACTCCAAAAGGCCCCTTCCGAAGACCCTCTCCTTTTTTGCCTGCTTGCCTGCGTGTCTGTCTGTGTGTGTGTGTGTGTGTGTGTGTGTGTGTGTGTGTGTGTCTTTTAGCAAGCCAGAGAAGGAATCAATTAATAAGTTAAGGCCGACGTCTTTGCTGCCCCTGCTCCTCCCCAGCCCCGGTGGGTGTGCGAGAGGTGAAGGAGCCGAAATCCAGCCAGACTTATCAGATGGAGCGTGAGCTTTTTCCAAAGCTGCTCTCGCTATCAGCTGGAGACAGATGTGTTGTTGGCAGCCTGTATGGGAAGGAAAAATACAAACAGACTATTGTCGGATCAACAATGATGGGAGAAGGAGCCCTTGTGCCGAGGTTGGCTCGAGCGAGGCGCACCGCAGGCCCCTCCGAGCCAGGAAGATGCTGTCAAAAATCAAACAAGAGGAGGTAGCAGATTTCTGGAGCTTGCTTTTATTTTATTTTTCATTTGGGGGGGGGGGGGAGGTGTTGTAGTTTTCCCAAACTTTTACTTCGGGAGATGTTTGGGGGAAAGCCAACCAGCGTTGTGTTCTGCATAAAACGGTGGTAGGAAGTTGAAACACCCTGGGAAATATTGAAAAGGCAGAAATATTATATTTTCCCTGGATCAGAAATGGAGAGACGTGTTTTCAGGCAGGAAACAGACTCACTCTGAATAGCTCCCACCTTTGCCCATGGGCCATTAAAAGGCCTGGGACAATCTATTCTACATAACAAAGATCCCCATTTAGCTTCAGGGCGATGGGATTAAGGGTTGGTAGCATTAGCCCTTTCTCCATCTCACCACAGGGCGCCTGGGAAGAAGCAAGGCTCAACCAAACTTGGACTCAAAGCGCAGCCTAGAGAGTTGCCCCCGCATGGCCCTATTGGGAGTCGGACAACCAATCAGAATCCAAGATCAAGATCAAAGGCCAGAGAGGGTATAAAACCATGGACCTTCAGCATCTCTGCCTCTTTTTCTTCTTCCTTTACCCAACATCTGGAAGCATCTGGTCCCCCTTTTCTGTTCAGGACTCAAGCCATGTGATCCTGTCCACCATTAAGCCATCTTTCCAAGCAGCCTCCATGTTTCCAGTGTCTTTTTTCACACTTGGAGCTGAACCCAGAAGGACATTTCTTCCAACACAGTGAAGGGTTGCAATTGCTGGTAGACGTGTTAGGAGAAATATCCATTTGGCTCGATTCCAAGCCCTGAGAAAGGCACTGGAGACAAAATGAAGGCTGGAGGCTGATTGGAGAGATAGTCTGTTTATTGATGAAGTAGCACCACCCAGCACATGTGATTCTGGGCAACTGACCCCATGGAGTTGAGAGTGAGGGGTATTTATGCCTTCTGTTGGGCTTTGCACTTGAGCTTCCTGTTCCTGTTGAAGAACATGTATTCTGTTGGCTGTTGTAAAGGTCATAGCAGGCTCTGGACTGTCTGAGCTAGGTTTGGTTGAAGTTTGGTCTGCTGAAGCAATGAAGGGGCTTGTTTGGGCAATTCTTCTGGTGGCTGAGGGCTAACCCTACCTTTGTTCAGACCTTGCTGTAGGGATTTTCCTTATGAATAGAGCTAGCTATCTCTTCATCTCTTAAGTGCTGACATCTGCTGTGGGCTAACGAAGAAGATGGGGGCTATTAAGAGTGAGTCTGCTTCCTGTCTCCAAAAAAATACATGTTGCCAGGGAAATATAATATTCTGCCTTTTTAAAATATTTAATACAATAATACAACAATACAATAGTACAAAAGCAGAGTTGGAAGTTTTCTTGGAGGCTTTCTAGTCCAACCCCCTGCCTAGGCAGGAAACCCTACACCATTTCAGACAAATGGCTCTCCAACATCCTCTTAAACATCCACTTCCAGTGTTGGGGCATTCACAACTTCTGGAGGCAACTTCTGTTCCACTGATTAATTGTTCTAACTGTCAGGAAATTTCTCCTAAGTTCTAAGTTGTTTCTTTCCTTGATTAGTTTCCACCCATTGCTTCTTAAGAACATAAGAATAGCCTTGCTGGAACAGGCCACAGGCCATCCAGTCCAGTATTCTGTCTCCCACAGTGGCTCCCCATTTGCTTCAGAGTCTTCCCAAGCAGATGTCTTCACCTGCTTATGATTCCCTGCAAATGGCATTGAGAGATATCCTGCCTATCTCTCCAACCCGGAGAGTGTCCTTAGGCATCCATCATGATAGCCATGGATACCCTTGTTCTCCATGAACTCCTCTCATCCTTTCTTAAAGGTATCGAGGCTGACAGCTGTCACCCCTTCTTCTGGCAGGGAGTTCCATAGACCAGGGATCCTCTGGGTGAAAAAGTCCTTCCTCTTATTTGTTTGAGGTCTAGCTATCAAAAGTTTCATGGAGTGCCCCCTAGTTCTAGTGTTGTGCGATAGGGAAAACAGTTTTTCCTTTTTGACTTTCTCCACACCGTGCATGATTTTATAACTTCCATCAGGTCACCTCTCAGGCGCTGTCGTTCTAGAGTAAAGAGGTCCAGCCGTTGCAGCCTCAGATGGTAAGGAAGGTGTTCCAGCCCCCTAATCCTTCTGGTTGCCCTCCTCTGCACCTTTTCCATTTCCATCATATCCTTCGGAAGGAATGGTGACCAGAACTGTACACAATACTCCAGATGGGGCCTCAACCATAGATTTATAAAGAGGCAAAATGACACTTGCTGACTTATTTTCTATACCCTTCCTAATGATCCCTAGCAATGAGTTTGCTTTTTTCACTGCTGCGGCACACTGGGTTGACACCTTCATTGAGCTGTCCGCCAGGACACCAAGGTCCCTTTCCTGGTTTGTTGCAAGGAGTTCAGACCCCATCAGTTTATAGATGTAGTTGGGGTTTTTTGCCCCAACGTGCATCACTCTGCACTTACTAATGTTGAAGCTCATTTGCCACTGGGTTGCCCACTTCCCCAGTGTCAAGAGATCCCTCTGGAGCTCCTCACACTCTCTCTCAGTTTTTACTACCCTGTATAATTTAGTGTCGTCAGCGAATTTGGCTACCTTGCTGTTTACTCCTACTTCAAGATCATTTATGAAAAGGTTGAAGAGCAGGGGTCCCAGTACTGAACCTTGGGGGACTCCACTCTTTACTTCCCTCCACTTGGAGAAGTGTCCATTTAATGCTACTCTCTGTTTCCTGTCCCTTAGCCAGTTGCTAATCCAGGACAAGGCCTGTCCCTTTATTCCATGACTGGCAAGTTTATTTAAGAGCCTTTGGTGCGGGACCTTGTCAAAGGCTTTCTGAAAGTCCAGATAAACAATGTCAACTGGATCTCCCTTGTCCACATGCTTGTTGACACTCAAAAAATTCCAGCAGATTAGTGAGGCATGATTTGCCCTTGCAAAAGCCATGTTGGCTCTCCTTCAGCAGCGCCTTCTGTTCTACGTGCCTATTAATTTTATCCTTTAAGATGGTTTCCATCACTTTACCTGGGACACTTGTCAAGCTGACCGGTCGGTAATTTTTTACCAAAAATTCTTGTCCTACACTGAGTTGCCTTGGAGAATAGTTTGACTCCCTCTTCTTTGTGGCAACCCCTGATCAATTGGAAGACTGCTATCATGTCTCCCCTAGTCCTTCTTTTCATTAAACTAGACCTACCCAGTTCCTGCAACCGTTCTTCATATGTTTTTGTCTCCAGTTCCCTAATCCTCTTGGTTGCTCTTCTCTGCACTCTTTCTAGAGTCTCCACGTCTTTTCTACATCATGGCGACCAAAACTGAATGCAGGATTCAAAGTGTGGCCTTCCCAAGGCTTTAAAAAGTGGTATTAACCCTTCACGTGATTTCTCAAAATATTTCATTCTTCTAGGAGCGGGGTAGGTGTTAACTTTCTGCAGGCGCTTCAAAGCAATCCGCCACGCAGAGAAGCCATCGGATTTGCCAAGGTGCTAGTCCTCAGGCCTGCCAGCTGGCTCGCTTTCTGGCATGAAGGTGGTGGGAATGGAAGGAAGACAAGATTTCTGGAAAAGCCAGGCCATTATAATCAGGCTGGAATTGGCCACGCGCGTGAGGTCCATGCGATTTTCAGAATGATGGGTTTTGACATTTCAGAGGTGAAGCGCCAGAAAGATCTGGAGGAGGCCAGTAAAAAAATTGGGAGGGACAGATGTTCACTGCCTAAATCAAGTCTGAAAATAAATTCAAGTTTGCCAGATGACAACACGTAATTTGCTAGAGACATTCCCCATAGCGGACTATAGCCAGTTACGGTCATAAACAATATGTAGAGCTGTACAAGTAAGTGAAGAATTTGCATTTTTTTGGGTGATTTTGAGTTTTGGAAACAATATGAGGGATAGACCAGAAGGCCTGCTTAGGGTGCTACTCCCTAGCCTCTTCCGTTTTATTGGGAATATATGTATATATGTATTGCATAGCAGCCCCAGTTCGAATCCCAGTAAAGAGTATGACTAGCTGATGAGAGCTAAAAAGCTCGAAATAGATCTATCCTAGTCTCTCTGATTTATTTATTGATCAGCTCATAATACTAACACACATATTAAAAAATTAACACAACGGAACTCATGGCTTTCTGTCTAGATGGTCTCTGGTGATGAGCTGAAAGGCAGAAAAGGAAAAGCAGTGTGTTTCCTCCCTTAATTGGGGCCCTAACAGGGTGTTGTGGAAACAATTATATATAACTATCCTCCTGTCTCAGCTGACAAGAACAGAACCGAGCTGGCTTAATGGCAAGGCTCTCGCCTGGCATGGAATACAGCCCCGGTTTGAATCCCAGTAAGGGTACGGCTAGCTGATGAGAGCTAAAAAGCTCGAAATAGATCTATCCTAGTCTCCTTGACTTATTTATTGATCAGCTCAAAAACATCTCTCTCTCTCTCTCTCTCTCTCTCACACACACACACACACACACACACATATATGCATGTGTGTGTGTGTGTTTGTGTGTGTTACGTTTGTGCTGATAAATAAACAAAGGGAGACTAGTATAGATCTATTTCAAGCTATTTAGCTCTCATCAGCTAGCCATACCCTTACTGGGATTTGAACCTGGGAAGTATTACATATGAGGCAGTTGTAATTGCCATTAGGCCACAGGTTCTCCTCCTGATCAGCTGATATATATCACAACACCCTGGTAAGCCCCAATTAAGGGAGGAAGCAGAGTTGCTTTCCTTTTCTGTCTTTCAGCTCATCACAAGAGACCATGCAGACAGAAAGTTCTTTGTTTCGTTGCCTTTTGTTTACATTTGTGTGGCGTTTGTGCTGATAAATAAATAAACAAGGGAGACTTGGATAGATCTATTTCAAGCTATTTAGCACTCATCAGCTAGCCATACCCTTACTGGGATTCGAACCAGGGAAGTATTACATGTGAGGCAGTTGTAATTGCCACTAGAGTATGGCTACCTGATGAGAGCTAAATAGCTTGAAATAGATCTATACTAGTCTCCCTTGTTTATTTATTTATCAGCACAAACGCAACATAAATAATATAAATATAAATATAAATATAAATATAAATATAAATATAAATATAAATATAAATATAAATATAAATATAAATATAAATATAAATATAAATATAAATATAAATATAAATATAAATATAAATATAAATAATATAAATATAAATATAAATATAAATATAAATATAAATATAAATATAAATATAAATATAAATATAAATATAAATATAAATATAAATATAAATATAAATATAAATATAAATATGTGTGTGTGTCACAACACCCTGTTAGGCCCCAATTAAGAGAGGAAGCACACTGCTTTTCCTTTTCTGCCTTTCGGCTCACCACCAGAGACCATCTAGACAGAAAGCCATGAGTTCCATTGTGTAATTTTTTTATATGTGTGTTACGTTTTTGAGCTGATCAATAAATAAGTCAGGGAGACTAGTATAGATCTATTTCAAGCTCTTTAGCTCTCATCAGCTAGCAATACCCTTACTGGGATTTGAACTGGGGCTGTATTACATGTTAGGCCAGTGATGGCGAACCTATGGCACAGGTGCCACAGGTGGCACGGGGAGCCATTTCGTAGGGCATGCGAGGCGTTGCCCTGTCAGCTCCAGCGCACGTGTGCGCTGGCCAGCTGATTTAGGCCTTCTTTTGAGACCGTTTTTCGCCCTGTGGAGGCTTCAGGGAAGCTCCTGAAGCCTCTGGAGTTGGGATGGGGAGGCTGTTTTCATCCTCCCCAGGCTCCTAGAAAGCCTCTGGAGCCTGGGGGGCGGGGGCGCAAAAAAAGCGTGCCAAAAGCAAGGGGTCATGCATATAGCATTATGGGTGTGGCACGCCCACATACGCCCCTCCCCCTGTGCTCCCCCCGTTTTTGGCACGTGAGCCAAAAAAGGTTAGCCATCACTGTGTTAGGCAAATACAATACAATACAATACAATGCAATGCAATGCAATGCAATGCAATACAATACAATACAATACAATACAATACAATACAATACAATACAATACAATACAATACAATACAATACAATACAATACAATACAATACAATACAATACAATATCAGAGTTGGAAGGGACCTTGTAGGTCTTCTAGTCCAACCCCCTGCGTGGGCAGGAACCCTATACCATTTCAGACAAATGGCTATCCAACATCTTTTTTAAAGGCTTCCAGGGTTGGGGCATTCACAACTTCTGGAGGCAAGCTGTTCCAGAGGTTAATTGTTCTAACTGTCAGGAAATTTCTCCTTAGTTCTAAGTTGCTTCTCTCCTTGATTAGTTTCCACCCATTGCTTCTTGTCCTGCCCCCAGGTGCCTTGGAGAATAGTTTTGCTCCCTCTTCTTTGTGGCACCCTCTGAGATATCGGAACACTGCTATTATGTCTCCCCTGGTCCTTCTCTTCATCAAACTAGACATACCCAGCTCCTGCAGCCGTTCTTCATATGTTTTAGTCTCCTAATCATCTTGGTTGCTCTTCTCTGCACTCTTTCCAGAGTCTCCACGACTTTTCTACATCGTGGCGACACAAATGTGTGGTAAGGCATTTGCCTAACATGTAATACAGCCCCGGTTCGAATCCCAGTAAGGGTATGGCTGTACGTTTTCGTAGATTTTCACGGGTGCTGGTCTTGTTCTATTCGGGTCTTTTCCCGTATAAGATTGAGATCTCCACATCTTTTTTACATCGTGGCGACCAAAACTGAATGCAAATATTCCAAGTGTGGCCTCCCCAAGGCCTTATAAAGTGGTATTAACCCTTCACGGGATCTGGATTCTATCTAAATTATGAATAAGATGGTATATTTTAATGTCGGCACACAATAGGTATACCCAGGCGACACACTGGCTAATGGAAAACAGATTGTTTGTATAAAAATAAAACAAAAAGTTGCTAATAATAATAATAATAATAATAATAATAATAATAATAATAATAATAATAATAATAATAATAATAATAATAATAATAATAGAGTCTCTCCTTGACGTGCCGGTGAGTGGCGTCTAAGCGAAATCAATAAAAACAAGCCAATAAAACAGGCACAAACCCTCAGGCCCGCGAGGGAGCCGAGTGCGAGTTGCGCCAAACTCCCTGCCCCCCTCCAACACCCCCCCCCCCTCCAAGCCTTCCGCTGTCCCCTGTGGGAACTTGGCCGTCCAAACCGGTGCTGGGCGCGATCGGGCGGCGATGCCAAGGTTCACACCCAGTCCGGGCCTTTGGTTAAAAAGGAAAAGTGCTTTCACTGCTTGGATTTTTTTTCTCCAAAGTCTCCGCCTGCCAAGAGCCAAAAATAAAAGGAAAGCGTCTTGGGTTTCAAAGCCATCCCACCCTTTAAAAAATAAAGAAATAAAAGGAAGACCAAAAAAAAATCTCCTTTCTGCAGAGCCAGGAAAGCCGCCGTCCATCAAAACGGCCCTGACACACTTCCTGTCCTTCTCCCAGGAGGTTATTTATAAAAGAAGCGACAAGAGCGAAGCGAAGAGCCCCACGTTCTCCGTCCAGGCGCCACCGATAAAGCTCCTCGCCCCACCGGGATGCCCCACGGTGGGAAACCCATCGGCGTCAGGGGTGTGTTAGCCATTCAGCAGACGAAGCGCACGTGCTTAGGGCCTCAGGCCCAAAAAGGGCATTAAAATAAATTTGGAAAGAAAGAAGAAAGAAAGAAAGAAAGAAAGAAAGAAAGAAAGAAAGAAAGAAAGAAGGAAGGAAGGAAGGAAGGAAGGAAGGAAGGAAGGAAGAAAGAAAGAAAGAAAGAAAGAAAGAAAGAAAGAAAGAAAGAAAGAAAGAAAGAAAGAAAGAAAGAAAGAAAGAAAGAAAGAAAGACACCCCATATTATCAGAAATATGGGGGAAATGGTATAGGACAGGGATGGCGAACCTTTTTTTGCCCTAGGTGCCAAAAGCACGTGCTTGTGCAATATTGCACGCACTCGGGTGCCCACCCACGTGATTTAATCTCCCCATGCCATGCCCCCTGTGCATGCTTGGGTGGCATCCCGCCCTGCTGCCCCCTAAAAAACTGCTGAAAATCAAGGCCGAAAATCAGCTGTGCAGCTTTCTGTCTAGATCAGGGGTGGGCAAACTTTGCAACTTTAAGTCTGAAGGACTTCAGCTCCTCCAGGCTTTGCTGGCTGGAGAATTCTGGGAGCTGAAGTCCTTCAGACTTAAAGTTGCAAAGTTTGCCCACCCCTGGTCTAGACGGTCACTGGTGATGAGCCGAAAGGCAGAAGAGGAAAGCAGTATGCTTCCTCCCTTAATTGGGGCCCTAACAGGGTGTTGTGGAACAATTATAGATACTTATCCTCCTGTCTCAGCTGAGCAGGAAGAGAACCTGGCTGGCTTAATGGCTAAGGCTCTCGCCTGGCATGGAATACAGCCCCGGTTCGAATCCCAGTAAGGGTACAGCTAGCTGATGAGAGTTAAAAAGCTCGAAATAGATCTATACTAGTCTCCCTGACTTATTTATTGATCAGTTCAAAAACCTAACAGACATATAAAAAAAGTACACAACAGAACTCATAGCTTTCTGTCTAGATGGTCTCTGGTGATGAGCCGAAAGGCAGAAAAGGAAACAGTATGTCTCCTCCCTTAATTGGGGCCCTAACAGGGTGTTGTGGAACAATTATATATACTTATCCTCCTGTCTCAGCTTTTTTTTAGATATGTGTGTTAGTTTTATGAGCTGATCAATTGCTAGGCTCCTGCCTGATATGCAATACAGCCCCGGTTCGAATCCCAGTAAAGGGTATGGCCAGCTGATGAGAGCTAATAAGCTCGAAATAGATCTATCCTGGTCTCTCTAATTTATTTATTGATCAGCTCATAAAACTAACACACACACACACACTAACACACACACACACACACACACATAAAACTAACACACACACACACACTAACACACACACACACACACACACACACATAAAACTAACATATATATGTGTGTGTGTGTGTGTGTGTGTGTGTGTGTTAGTTTTATGAGCTGATCAATAAATTAAATTAGAGAGAGACCAGGATAGATCTATTTCGAGCTTATTAGCTCTCATCAGCTGGCCATACCCTTTACTGGGATTCGAACCGGGTATATATATCTACCTACCTAATAAGGAACACACAATTCCAATGTATTGTGTCAATGTAGCCTTTGTTTTAGTTTTGTCTTTTGTATGTTTGAAAATAAAAAAACACAATTTTAAAACGGGGGGAAAAGAAAGAAAAAAAACAATGAAAATTTGTACAGTATGTGCAAAGGAGGGGGGCACCAAGATTTGACAGCTCTTGGGGCACCAGTCAGAGGTGGTACATTGCCGTTTTGCACCAGTCCGCACGAACTGGTAGTGGTAGCACAAGGCTCCGCTCCCCTGCCCCCCGGCCCCAGTCAATGGTGTCCCGCTTTACCAATGTTAAAATCGGGTCACCTTACTATACATCTAAGTGCTACTGCTATTGACTTCCCATCGAAACCAGTCCTTCCACCTGGCCCAGTGGTGGGTTTCTGCAGGCTCGAACCTACTCGCGAGAGCCGGTTGGTGAAATTTAGAGAACCGTTGAGAGGGGATTCCACTGGTGTACCTGGAAGTAAATCTGGCCCGCCGCTGCCAGTGACCCAACGGGAAGGAAAGGAAAGGAAGGAAGGAAGGAAAGGAAAGGAAAGGAAAGAGAGAGAGAGAGAGAGAGAGAGAGAGAGAGAGAGAGAGAGAGAGAGAGAGAGAGAGAGAGAGAGAGAAAGAAAGAAAGAAAGAAAGAAAGAAAGAAAGAAAGAAAGAAAGAAAGAAAGAAAGAAAGAAAGAAAGAAAGAAAGAAAGAATTTATCATCACAATTGAGTCCAAAATTTTGGTTGCTAAGCAAGAGCATTGTTAAATGAGTTTCACCACATTTTAAAAGATGGCCACTCCCATCCTGTCACATGACTGCCAAGCCACGCCCACAAAATAGGCCACACCTACAGAGTAGGTTCTAAAAAATTTGAAACCCACCACTGACCTGGCCCCAAGCTACACATACAGCCCCTCCTTTACCGTATCAATAACTCACTCCCGCGGCATGGATTCTCACTTTCAGGAAATTCACCCTGGTTCAAGCAGGGAATGGAATGACTTTTCAGGAAGTTGCTTATTCATGCCAGTTGAGGCTGAATTCTTCGCTGCGGCCACGGAGATGGCTTCGGCTATTATGATCCCAGGGCATCCTTTCATTCTCGCAATAATTCTCCCCGGCATTTGGCCAATTTTTGCTAACCCTTCATATTTCAGGCTTCCCAAATGATCTCAGCTTCCTGCGTTGAGCATGTTTTTGGCCTCCATGACACTGGAAGGATGAAAAGAGCTGGCTGTGGGGAGACCCAGATCTTCAGGGACCATTATAGAATAGCAGAGTCGGAAGGGACCTTGGAGGTCTTCTAGTCCAACCCCCTGCTTAGGCAGGAAACCTTACACCATTTCAGACAAATGGCTATCCAACCTCTTCTTAAAGGCTTCCAGTGTTGGGGCATTCACAACTTCTGGAGGCAACTTCTGTTCCACTGATTCATTGTTCTATTTGCCTCATTTCTCCTCAGTTCTAAGTTGCTTCTCTCCTTGATTAGTTTCCACCAATTGCTTCTTGTCCTCTGCTTTCTGGTGCCTTGGAGAATAGTTTGCTTCCCTCTTCTTTGTGGCAGCCCCTGAGATATTGGAAGACTGCTATCATGTCTCCCCTAGTCCTTCTTTTCATCAAATTTCATTAGATATTAGACGTTGGGTGGACTCTTCATCAGTAGGACACCCCAAAGCCAACTACAGGCCAGACCTACTGGCAACTTAGTTCCTCCAAGTTTACATCACAATGGACTTTACTTTCAGTGAAGGAAGCTTACGAAGAGTCATCAAGGGGTGAGATCAGGGCTCAAATGTCCTGACATTGTGCGTGTATATCCTGAATGACCCTTTGGCGATACTGATCATCAGAGAGCCTCTTGGTAGCGGGAAGGGACCAATGCTCTTCGTGGAATCGATTTGGCAAAGTATAAATAGTAAAAGATTTTTTGTTAACAAATATTAATTATTACAACAATAATGAAATGTCAATGGATATAGTTTAATTATGTGTGTGTGTGTGTGTGTGTGTGTGTGTGTGTTAGTTTTACAATTACCTAAACAATTACATACATACATATATATATGGTAGGTCGTTCCCTCTGGAACGACCTACCCCCCGACCTCAGAACAACCACAGACCTCCGCACCTTCCGCCAGAAATTAAAGACACTCCTGTTTCATCAGGCCGGCTTGGCCTAAGTTATTTACCTAGCCTACAGTCTGTATAATAAATTGTTTTAATTGGGTTTGAATGGGATTATGTTTTAACCTTTTAAATTTTAGCACAGGGATAATTTATTTTATTTGATTTATATTTATATTGTGATACTGTTGTGTTTTTTAACTTCCTGTGCACCGCCCCGGGTCCTTTGGGGAGAGGGTGCGGTTATATAAATCCGAAATAAATAAATTATATATATATATATATGAAGAATAATTATCACAGCTCCTGTTCAGAGGTCCCTTTAAGGGGAGGAGACTCAACGTCATCCCTCTCTGCCCTTCGACTCAACCCAGAGATCATCCAGACAGAGAACCAAATAGATTACTGCTGTGTGACATGTTTTAGATATGTGTTAGATTTTTAAGGGCTGAAACTAAAGAGACCAGGATGGATCCATTTCAGGCTTATTAGCCTTCTTCAGCTGGCCATACTCCTTCTACTGGGATTTGAACCAGGGCTTTCCAGCATTTGAGGCAAACTCTCTATGCCTTGAGCTATCTGGTATCCCTGATACATCAGCCAATTTACAGGACTCTTAAATGAAAAATAATTATCACAGCTCCTGTTCAGAGGTCCCTTTAAGGGGAGGAGACTCAACGTCATCCCTCTCTGCCCTTCCACTCAACCCAGAGATCATCCAGACAGAAAGGGACCTCTGAACAGGAGCTGTGATAATTATTCTTCATTTAAGAGTTTATATATATATATAAAGAGTTTATATATATATATAAACATTTATATATATATATTAGTTTTATGAGCTGATCAATAAAAACAGTATGTCTCCTCCCTTAATTGGGGCTCTAACAGGGTGTTGTGAAACAAACAAACAAACATACATACATACATATATATATATGTTTTCTGAGGTTTTCGCGGGTGTTTGTATGTAGGTCTTTGGTTGTTCGGGTTTTCTCCCGCGTAGAATTGGAAGTATCTTCACGACGTTTCGATGAAATCTCATTCATCATCTTCAGGCTGGTGCTTCCGGCTTGGTGCTTCCAGGAGCTCCTGGAAGCTCCTGGAGCTCCTGGAAGCACCAAGCCGGAAGCACCAGCCTGAAGATGATGAATGAGATTTCATCGAAACGTCGTGAAGATACTTCCAATTCTACGCGGGAGAAAACCCGAACAACCAAAGACCTACATATATATACTGGCATAGCTGGCTTCGGGGATTTTCCCGTGTATAAGGCATAGAAAAGTTGTTGCAACGTTTCGACAAGATCTCACTTGTCATCATCAGGCAGGCTTGTGTCTGTGAGTGTGACTGCGGAGGCATTGCCCCTCTTTAAATCTTGGTGGGGGGAGGGGTGGAGTGCTGACTATTGTTGTGAGTGGGTTGATTGGCTGTGCAGTTGCATCGTGACTGGTAGATTGATGCTGATTGGTCTCATTTGTATGTTTCTCCTTGTTTTGAATTTCAACGGCTTGGCTGGAGGGTGGGGCTCGTCTGCTGGTCAATGCTGGCTTCCAGATATCTGGTAGGCAGGAGGTATCATCACGTCTGTTCATGCTGCTAGATTGTTTCTCTATTTCAATGGCTTCTCTGATTATTCTCCTGTTGAGCTGTTCCGCCTTGGAGATCATTTTAGTTCCTTGAAAGTCAATGTCATGTCCTGTAGTTTTGAAATGTTGATAGAGAGATGAGGTATTAAGATGATTTTTTAAAGCATTTTTATGTTCAACAATACGTGCACTAATCCTTCTGTTGGTTTGTCCGTAAGTGGCAGGGCAGCTTTTACATGGAATTTTGTAGACTCCTTGGTTTTCTAGCTGGATCTTGTCTTTTGGGTTCCTTAGGATATTGGTTATTTTTTGGTCGGTGTTGAAGGCTGTCTTGATGTTGTGCTTGTGGAGAATTTTGCTGATTTTGTCTGTGGTACCTTTAATGTATGGGATGAGGGCAATGCCATTTTCCTGTTCTTTGTCTTGGTTCCTGGGGGGTGTTTCTTGTTGGATTAGTTTGGTGATTGTTTTTCTTCGGAATCCGTTGGATATTAATGTATTTGTGAGGAAGTGTATTTCGGTTTTCAGATGGTCTTTGTCAGCTAGGCGTTTGGTTCTGTGTATGAGGGTTTTGGCTACAGAGTTTATCTGTGCAGGGTGGTGATGGGATTGTGCATTTAGGTAGCGGTTGGTGTGTGTCTTTTTTCCGGTAGATGGTGTGTCCTAGGGAGCCATTAGGTTTTTTGTAGATTAGGACGTCTAGAAAAGGGAGTTGGTTGTTGGCTTCTATTTCCATGGTGAATTGTATTTTGGGGTGTAGGGAGTTGAGGTGTGTGAGGAAGTTGTCCAGTTTTTCTTTCCCATGTGGCCAAATTACAAAAGTGTCATCTACATATCTGAGCCAGAGTTTGGGTTTGTGTTCAGATTTGTCTAGGGCGTTGGTTTCAAAGTGTTCCATATATAAGTTTGCGATGACCGGTGAGAGGGGTGATCCCATGGGTGCTCCTTCTATCTGTTTGTATCTTTGGTTATTGTGAATGAAGTATGTGTTGGTTAGACAGTGGTTGGTCAGATCCAGGATGTGCTTGGGGGGGGTTGTATTTGTTCTAGATGGCTGTCAAGGCTTCTTTTATAGGCACTTGGGTGAAGAGGGATATGACATCAAAACTCACGAGTAGATCGCTGGGCTGTAGATTTTGTTTTTTTATTGTTTCAATGAAGTGGAAAGAATTTTGTACATGTGAGTTGATGGATTCTGCGTAGGGTTGCAATTCCTTTGCGAGGAACTTGGCAAGATTCTGTAGAGGTGAGCCTATGGAGCTGACTATGGGTCTGAGTGGTGTTCCTTCTTTGTGTATCTTGGGGAGGCCATAGAGTTTGTGTATCTTGGGGAGGCCATAGAGTTTGTGTATCTTGGGGAGGCCATAGAGTGAGGCTTCTGTCTGATATGTTGTGTACTGTTTGTTTCATGAGTTGCTGTGGGGGGGAGTTGGGCTTCTGTTGTTTTTCTAGTCTTTGGAGTTTGTTGGTGTGTTTCTCTGTCTTGTAGGAGGTTTCTGTTTCGGCTCTCAGCAACTCATGAAACAAACAGTACACAACATATCAGACAGAAGCCTCACCACAGCTGAAACTGATGTCCTTTCCAAAGGATTCAACTTTGCAGTAGCCCCTAAACGTATCCCTACAGAAGACATCATATGCGGAGTGGAAGCCTCACTCACCAAAATCAACCTAGATGAAGCCAATAAAATCAGACTTGCAGTTACTAACGTGCTCTGTTCCAGCAATCCACCCAGAAACAACTTACATGCCGAAGAAAGGAAAGCTTTCTTTAACCTGAAGAAGGACAACAACATCATCATTCTCCCAGCAGATAAAGGCAACGCCACAGTGGTGATGAATACATCTGATTACCACATCAAACTAGCCAACCTACTCCAAGACCCTGCCTACAAACCTCTAAACAAAGACCCCACCACCTACCTGGAAAAAACCACCAAAGCCAAAATAAAAGCCTCTCCCATCAGTGAAGAGATCCAGGAAAGAATCATCCCCAGAGAGAAATCTTCCAGATGCCCCAAACTCTATGGCCTCCCCAAGATACACACAGTTTTTGAGTGGCTGCCACAGAGAGGGGTGGGGGGAGGTCAAGCACCTGAAGGCCAGACAAGGAATAATGGGTGGAAACTGACCAAGGATTGAAGTCTATCAAATCATGCACGGTGTGGACAAAGTA
The DNA here is from genome assembly GCA_039707465.1 of Rhabdophis nuchalis. NCBI lineage: Eukaryota > Metazoa > Chordata > Lepidosauria > Squamata > Natricidae > Rhabdophis > Rhabdophis nuchalis. The sequence goes on along the minus strand of CM077644.1, from coordinate 7,794,882 downwards.
GAAAAGGAAAAACTGTTTTCCCTATCGCACAACACTAGAACTAGGGGGAACTCCATGAAATAGTGTATAGTGCCTTGGTAAAGCCATACTTGGAATACTGCATACAGTTTTGGTCGCCACGATGTAGAAAAGACGTGGAGACTCTAGAAAGAGTGCAGAGAAGAGCAACCAAGATGATTAGGGGATTGGAGACTAAAACATATGAAGAACGGTTGCAGGAACTGGGTATGTCTAGTTTGATGAAGAGAAGGACCAGGGGAGACATGATAGCAGTGTTCCGATATCTCAGAGGGTGCCACAAAGAAGAGGGAGTCAAACTATTCTCCAAGGCACCTGGGGGCAGAACAAGAAGCAATGGGTGGAAACTAATCAAGGAGAGAAGCAACTTAGAACTAAGGGGAAATTTCCTGACAGTTAGAACAATTAACCTCTGGAACAGCTTGCCTCCAGCAGTTGTGAATGCCCCAACCCTGGAAGTCTTTAAGAAGATGTTAGATAGCCATTTGTCTGAAATGGTATAAGGTTCCTGCCCACGCAGGGGGTTGGACTAGAAGACCTACAAGGTCCCTTCCAACTCTGCTATTGTATTGTATTGTATAAACTATTGGAAGCTAGACCTCAAACAAATAAGAGGAAGTACTTTTTCACCCAGAGGATCCCTGGTGTATGGAACTCCCTGCCAGAAGAAGTGGTGACAGCTGTCAGCCTTGACATCTTTAAAAAAGGATTAGACGAGTTCATGGAGAACAAGGGTATCCATGGCTATCATGATGGATGCCTAAGGACACCCTCTGGGTTGGAGAGATAGGCAGGATATCTCTCAATGCCATTTTCAGGGAATCATAAGCAGGTGAAGACATCTGCTTGGGAAGACCCTGAAGCCAATGGGGAGCCACTGTGGGAGCCAGAATGCTGGACTGGATGGGTTGTGGCCTGTTCCAGCAAGGCTGTTCTTATGCTCTTATGTAAGGAGAGATTCAACCTAGAAAATAAGGAGGAATTTCCTGACAGTCAGAACAATCAACCGATGGAACATAAGTTGCCTTCGGAAGTTGTGAGAGCTTCATCCCTGGAGGCTTTCAAGAAGAGACTGGACTGCCACTTGTCAGAAATGGTGTAGGGTCTCCTCCTTGAGCAGAAGGGGTTGGACTAGATGACCTCTAAAGTCCCTTCCAACTCTGTTCATCTGTTAAATCTGCCCTAAGAACACCCTTCAACAGAGAATTGGAGGAGACAAAAAGAGTCCCTGAGAGGCAACCTCCATTCTCCATTCTCCTTCCCAGCTCCAGAAGAAAAACTCACTGAACCAGGAATGTGAAAGTCCGGTTACTCTGAAGAATAAATCCTGTGTAAGTGGAACCCCCTACCCAGTGGTGGGTTTCTGCAGGCTCGCACCTACTCGCGAGAGCCGGTTGGTGAAATTTAGAGAACCGGTGAGAGGGGGTTCCACCGGCGTACTTGGAAGTAAATCTGGCCCGCCGCTGCCAGTGACCCAACGGGAAGGAAAGGAAAGGAAAGGGAAGGAGGAAGGAAGGAAGGAAGGAAGGAAGGAAGGAAGGAAGGAAGGAAGGAAAGAAAGAAAGAAAGAAAGAAAGAAAGAAAGAAAGAAAGAAAGAAAGAAAGAAAGAAAGAAAGAAAGAAAGAAAGAAAGAATTTATCATCACAATTGAGTCCAAAATTTTGGTTGCTAAGCAAGAGCGTTGTTAAATGAGTTTCACCACATTTTAAAAGGTGGCCACTCCCACCCTGTCACATGACTGCCAAGCCACGCCCACGAAATAGACCACGCCTACAGAGTAGGTTCTAAAAAAATTTGAAACCCACCACTGCCCCGACCACACGCTTTTCTCTCACCAGCCAAGGGACTCTGTTTGCACTCTTGGCAAGCCGGCTGCATTGCGTCGAGGCAATTCCTTAATGCTGAAACCGACCAGCAAGCAAACACCAACTAGCAAAAGGCCAGAAAAAGAAGAAAAATAAAGGATGCTCTGGAAACGGTTGGCGGGAGGGAGCCCAGCATTGTCCTCTGGAAAGGAAGCGCCATCACTGCAGTAAAACGTGACTTCCAGGGGGGGTAATAAACAGCAACAAGACGGGACGGTCCAGAAAGCGGCAGAGAGCAAATCTGAGCAGAGCCCACATGTCTCACTGTGGTGGAGAAGGATGTTCACAGGGGCTCCATCCAAGTACACCCGCGTGGGAAGGGAGAGAGGAAAGGGAAGAAGAGGGAAGGAAATAGGAAAGGAAAGGAAGTGGGGAAGGAGGGAAGGGAAGAAGCAAGGGGGAAGAGGAGGAAAGGAAAAGAGGAAGAAGGGAAAAAAGGAAAGGAGGAAGAAGGGAAGGGGAAGGAAAGGAGGAGGAGGAGGAAGGGAAGGAAAGAAGGAAGAAGGGAAAGGAAAGGAGGAAGGGAAGGGAAGGGAAAGGAAAGGAGGAGGAAGGGAAGGAAAAGGGAAGGAAAGGAGGAAGAGGAGGAAGGAAAGGGAAGAAGGAAGAAGGAAGAAGGGAAAGGAGGAGGAAGGGAAGGAAAGGGAAGAAGGAAGAAGGGAAAGGAGAGGAGGAAGGGAAGGGAAAGGAAAGGAGGAGGAAGAGGAGGAAGGGAAGGGAAGAAGGAAGAAGGGAAAGGAAAGGAGGAGGAAGGGAAGGAAAGGGAAGAAGGAAGAAGGGAAGGGAAAGGAGGAAGGGAAGGGAAAGGAACGGAAAGGAGAAGGAAAGGGAAGAAGGAAGAAGGAAGAAGGGAAAGGAAAGGAGGAGGAAGGAAAGGAAAGGGAAGAAGGAAGAAGGGAAGGGAAAGGAACGGAAAGGAGAAGGAAAGGGAAGAAGGAAGAAGGAAGAAGGGAAAGGAAAGGAGGAAGAAGGGAAGGGAAAGGGAAGGGAAGGAGGAGGAAGAGGAGGAAGGGAAGGGAAGGAAAGAAGGAAGAAGGGAAAGGAAAGGAGGAGGAAGGGAAGGAAAGGGAAGAAGGAAGAAGGAAGGAAAGGAAAGGAGGAGGAAGGGAAGGAAAGGGAAGAAGGAAGAAGGGAAAGGAAAGGAGGAAGGGAAGGGAAAGGAAAGGAGGAAGGGAAGGGAAAGGAACGGAAAGGAGAAGGAAAGGGAAGGAGGAAGAAGGGAAAGGAAACAAAAGGAAAGGAAAGGAGGAGGAAGGGAAGGAGGAGGAAGGGAAGAAAAGGAAAGAAGGAAGAAGTGAAAGGAAAGGAGGAGGAAGGGAAGGGAAAGGATTATTTTATTGTATTTATTTCATTTTTTTATTTGTTATTTTATTTTATTCGTTATTTTATTTTTTTTATTTTATTATTCTATTTATTATTATTTCATTTTATTACTTTATTTTATTTATTTTTATTTTATTTTATTTTTATATCTGGCCTTTATTATTTTGACAAACAACTCAAGGCATCAACCTATCCAACACATCTTCCTCCTCCTATTTTCCCCACAACAACGACCCTGTGAGGTGAGCTAGGCTGAGAGAAAAAGAGAGAGAGAAAGTGGCCAAACTTCACCAGCCAGCTTTCGTGCCTAAAGCGGGACTAGAACTCACCATCTCCTGGCAATTGTCCCGAATTCACCCAGCTGGATTTCATGCCATTCCAGTATTTCATTTGAGGGGCTGCCCCAAAGAAGAGGGGGTCAAGCTATTCTCCAAAGCACCTGAGGGTAGAACAAGAAACAATGGGTGGAAACTAATCAAGGAGAGAAGCAACCTAGAACTAAGGAGAAATTTCCTAATAGTTAGAACAATTAACCAGTGGAATTGCTTGCCACCAGGAGTTGTGGATGCTCCATTCCTGGACATTTTGCAGCCACCTGGCTGAAATGATATAGGATCTCCTACTTGAGCGGAGGGGAGGACCGGAAGACCTCCAAGGTTCCCTTCAGCTCTATTCTGATTGATTGATGCCTAAAGTGGAACTAGAACTCACCGTCTCCTGGTGATTGGCCCAAAGTCAGCCAGCTGGCTTTCATGCCTAAAGCGGGATTAGAACTCATTGTCTCACTGGTGATTGGTGCAAATCACACAGTTGGTTTTTTATGTCTAAGGCGGGACTAGAACTCACCGTCTCCTGGTGATTGGCCCAAAGTCGCTGAACTGGTTTTCATGCCTAAGGCGGGACTAGAGCTCACTGTCTCCTGGTGATTGGTGCAAATCACACAGTTGGTTTTTATGCCTAAAGTGGGACTAGAACACACCATCTCCTGGTGATTGGTCCAAAGTCGCTCAGCTGGTTGTTGTGCCAAAAGCGGGACTAGAACTCACTGTCTCCTGGTGATTGGTGCAAATCACACAGTTGGTTTTTATGCCTAAAGCGGGACTAGAACTCACCGTCGCCTGGTGATTGGCCCAAAGTCAGCCAGCTGGCTTTCATGCCTAAGGCGGGACTAGAACTCATTGTCTCACTGGTGATTGGTGCAAATCACACAGTTGGTTTTTTATGCCTAAAGCGGGACTAGAGCTCACTGTCTCCTGGTGATTGATGCAAATCACACAGTTGGTTTTTATGCCTAAGGCGGGACTAGAACACACCATCTCCTGGTGATTGGTCCAAAGTCGCTCAGCTGGTTGTTGTGCCAGAGGCGGGACTAGAATTCACTGTCTCCTGGTGATTGGTGGAAATCACACAGTTGGTTTTTATGCCTAAAGCGGGACTAGGACTCACCGTCCCCTGGTGATTGGCCCAAAGTCGCTCAGCTGGCTTTCATGCCTAAGGCGGGACTAGAACTTACAGTCTCCTGGTGACAGATCCAAAGTCGGCCAACTTCCTTTCATACACAAGGTGAAACTAGAACTCACATTCTCCCACTTGCTAGGCTGACGCCTTAACCGCAAGACCTAACTGCCTTCTTTGACCCAGATTAGAGGGGAAATAAGAGCCCATATTGCTAAGTGTCAGATTTCAGGAGTTAAAACACACAGCTTCACACACGCCTCTGTTTATTCTCATCGCATTTCGGTTTAAAAAAATTAAAGTGCCTTTTTACCCAGGGCAGCCCCGGGGGCCAGATTTAAGCACCCTGCAGGCCAAATCTGGGCTCTAGGGCTTAAGTTTGACACCCCTGCCATATACAGTACTATTCCAGAAGCTTCCCTGAAGCCTCCGGAAGGCGAAAAACGGGCTCAAAAGGAGGCCTAAATCAGCTGGCCAGTGTGTGCATGCACGCTGGAGCTGACAGGGCAACGCCTCGTGTGCCCTAAGAAATGGATCTGCGTGCCACCTGTGGCACCCGTGCCATAGGTTCGCCATCACGGGTATAGGGCTTCCTGCCTAGGCAGGGGGTTGGACTAGAAGACCTCCAAGGTCCCTTCCCTCTCTGCTATTGTATTATTGTAAGGGGAGAAGAGCCAGCTTCGAGCTGCTAGCACAGACCCTCCGAAAGGTGGGAAGCTGTGCCCCCTCCTCAATTGCCTCTAGAAATGCACAACAGCCCAGATGTTTGGCGGTGTGGGGGGGCGCCCAGTCCTGTTTGAGTCTCAAAGGGGGAAGTCCTGCCTCATTCACTCCCCCCCACCCCCACCCCATCCTTCAGACCCCTTGTGTTTATCCAAGAGCTATAAGTGGTGGCGCCCAGCATCTTTGGGGAAGGTGTAGTGTAGTGAAGGGTTAATATCACTTTATAAGGCCTTGATAAGGCCACACTTGGAATATTGCGTTCAGTTGTGGTCACCACGATGTAGAAAAGATCTGGAGACTCTGGAAAGAGTGCAGAGAAGAGCAACAAAGAGGATTAGGGGACTGGAGGTTAAAACGTATGAAGAACGGTTGCAAGAACTGGGTTTCAAATTTTTTAGAACCTACTCTGTAGGTGTGGCCTATTTTGTGGGCGTGGCTTGGCAGTCATGTGACAGGGTGGGAGTGGCCACCTTTTAAAATGTGGTGAAACTCATTTAACAACGCTTTTGCTTAGCAACCAAAATTTTGGAGTCAATTGTGATGATAAATTCTTTCTTTCTTTCTTTCTTTCTTTCTTTCTTTCTTTCTTTCTTTCTTTCTTTCTTTCCTTTCTTTCTTTCCTTCCTTCCTTCCTTCCTTCCTTTCCTTCCCGTTGGGTCACTGGCAGCGGCGGGTCAGATTTACTTCCAGGTACATCGGTGGAACCCCCTCTCACCAGTTCTCTAAATTTCACCAACCGGTTCTCGCGAGTAGGTGCGAGCCTGCAGAAACCCACCATTGGTCTAGTTTAATGAAAAGAAGGACTAAGGGTGACATGATAGCAGTCTTCCGATAACTCTGGGGTTGCCCCAAAGAAGAGGGAGTCAAGCTATTCTCCAAAGCACCTGAGGGCAGAACAAGAAGCAATGGGTGGAAACTAATCAAGGAGAGAAGCAACTTAGAACTGAGGAGAAATTTCCTGACAGTTAGGACAATGAACCAGTGGAACAGAAGTTGCCTCCAGAAGTTGTGAAGGCCCCAACACTGGAAGTCTTTAAGAAGATGTTGGATAACCATTTGTCTGGAACGGTATAGGGCTTCCTGCCTAGGCAGGGGGTTGAACTAGATGACCTCCAAGGTCCCTTCCAAATCTGCTATTGTATTGCATTGTATTATATATTATGTGGTCCTCGCCCAAGTGTCTATAAAGAGAAACCGGGGCTGGGGGGGAAGGAGAGAGGGATGGGTGGGTGGGGAAGGGAGGGAGGGAGACCCCATCTTCCACTAAGCCCTGGGTCTCTTCTGCCCCGAGCGGCCTGGCGCTCGGGCCGCGCTCCAGCCGTGCCAGACGCCAGGGCTGCTGCGGCGGGTGATGGGAGAGGTCAGCAGATGGCTTTTACAACGATCTTATCGCGGCCCCAGGAATAGCCAACATTTCCTCTCTCTGGGGCGACGCTGCGAACACAATGGAAGCCAAGCTGCGGAGGGAGGAGGGGAGGCAGCGTGCCAGGCCTCCCTCCCCCCCCCCCGGCCTCCCTCGCCCCACCACTGTTCCCACCGCTGCATCTGCTGTGGCTTCTTTGGCTGGCCCACCTGCCCACTTTTGATGGAGGGGGACAGGCGTCATTTTCTCTCTTTTCTCTCCCTCTCTCTCTCTCTCTCTCTTTCTTTCTTTCTTTCTCTCTCTCTCTCTCTTTCTTTCTTTCTTTCTCTCTTTCTTTCTTTCATTCCCCCTCTCTCGTTCTCCTTTTCTTTCTTTCTGTCTTTTTATCTCTCTCTGTCTTTTCTCTCTTTGTTTCTCTCTTTTCTTTTTCTTTCTTTTTCTCTTTTTCTTTTTTCTATCTCTCTATTTCTTTATTTCTATTTCTTTCTCTTTCTCTCTTTCTTTCATTCTCGCCCCCTCTCTTCTTCTCCTTTTCTTTCTTTCTGTCTTTTTATCTCTCTCTGTCTTTTCTCTCTTTGTTTCTCTTTTCTTTTTCTCTCTTTCTTTTTCTCCTCTTTTTCTTTTTTCTATCTCTTTCTATTTCTTTATTTCTACTTCTTTCTTTCTCTCTCTCTCTTTCTTTCATTCTCTCCCCCTCTCTCATTCTCGTTCTCTTTCTGTCTTTTTATCTCTCTCTTCTGTTTCTCTTTTCTTTTTTCTCTCTTTCTCTCTTTTCCCTCTTTTTCCCTCTTTTTTCTATCTCTCTATTTCTTTCTTTCTTTCTTTCTCTCTCTCTCTCTCTTTCTTTCATTCCCCCTCTCTCGTTCTCCTTTTCTTTCTTTCTGTCTTTTTATCTCTCTCTGTCTTTCCTCTCTTTGTTTCTCTTTTCGTTTTCTTTCTTTTTCTCTTTTTCTTTTTTCTTTTTTCTATCTCTCTATTTCTTTATTTCTATTTCTTTCTCTTTCTCTCTTTCTTTCATTCTCTCCCCCCCTCTTCTTCTCCTTTTCTTTCTTTCTGTCTTTTTATCTTTCTCTGTCTTTTCTCTCTTTGTTTCTCTTTTCTTTTTCTCTCTTTCTTTTTCTCTTCTTTTTCTTTTTTCTATCTCTTTCTATTTCTTTATTTCTACTTCTTTCTCTCTCTCTCTCTCTCTTTCTTTCATTCTCTCCCCCTCTCTCATTCTCGTTCTCTTTCTTTCTGTCTTTTTCTCTCTCTTCTGTTTCTCTTTTCTTTTTTCTCTCTTTCTCTCTTTTCCCTCTTTTTCCCTCTTTTTCTATCTCTATTTCTTTCTCTTTCTTTCTTTCTCTCCACCTCTCTTGTTCTCCTTCTCTTTCTTACTGTCTTTCTTTTTCTCTCTCTTCTCTCTCTTTTTGTTTCTCTCTTTTCTTTTTCTTTTTCTCTTTCTTTTCTCTTTCTCTTTTCTCCCTCTCTTTTCCTCTTTTTTTCTATCTCTCTCTATTTCTTTCTTTCTCTTTCTTTCTTTCTCTCCCCCTCTTGTTCTCCTTCTCTTTCTTTTCACCTTTGTTTTTATCACTCTCTCTTCTCTCTTTTTATTTCTTTTTCTCTCTCTTTTATCCCTCTTTCTTACTTTCTCTTTTCTATTCTCCCTCTTTCTTTTTTTTTATTGAAAAAGTTTTATTCACACAGATTTTCCCCCTTTTTACCCCCCCCCCCGACATATAATATAAATCACATACATATTCTCCCTCTTTCTGTTTCTCTCTTTCTTTCCTCTCTTTGTTTCATTCTTTTTCTTCCTCTCTCTCTCACTCTGTCTCTCTCTTTCTCCCTTTCTCTCCCACTGTTTATTCTCTCTTTTTCTCTATACTCTCTTCCCCTCCCCCCCCCTCCTCCTCCTCCTCCTTCTTCTTCTTCTCTCTCTCTCTCTCTCTCTCTCTCTCTCTCTCTCTCTCTCTCTCTCCCTCTCTCTCTCTCATGCACACAGAGTCCTTGGTGCTCTCAGACCTCTGTGGCTTCCATGCAGACATTTCATTACCCAGCTAGGTAACCTCTTCAACGCCTAACGATATTCCCTGATGATATTCCCTAGTTAGGTAATGAAACGTCTTGCAAGCCATCAACCCAACTCAGAGAGCCCCTGCCAAGCTACAAACATTCTCCTTTCTTGGAAGAGGCAGAGAGGGGAATCTCAGGAAGCCAGGCGCTCAGGCTGTGTGTCTCTCTCTCTCACATCCTGATTTTGCAGGCTGAAAAAGCGGAGGGTTTCCCCCCCACCCTCCCACCCCATTGCGAGGTGGAACAAGGGCACGTTCTGCCAGTCCCGTTTTACCAAAAGACTTTAAAATCCGTTCGGAGCCTCCTCGCCCTCTGCCACGTTTGTTTACCTAGGCTGCTCAGCTCTGAGAAGCTGACTTAGGAAAACAAACAAACTCACAATCATCCAACGGCTAAACAACACATCGGATTAAAACTCGGTAAACAACGACATGGCAATCAGAGCTAGCATGCCTTAGCCCAGGAGTCTGCAAAGTCGGCTCTTTTAAGACTGGTGGACTTCAACTCCCAGAGTTCCCCAGCCAGCTATGCTATGCTGGCTGGGGAACTCTGGGAGTTGAAGTCCACCAGTCTTAAAAGAGCCGACTTTGCAGACCCCTGCCTTAGCCCCAAGTCCCTGGCTACACTGGGTTCCTCAGGAGCTGCTGATCCTGCTGCTGTGGCCTAGAGGTGGAGCTCTCGCCTCCCAATCAGGAGGTGTGTGAGTTCGATCCTAGGGAGAGGCAGATGTAGGGTCTCCTGCTTGGGCAAGGGGGTTGGACTAGATGACCTGCCAGGTCCCTTCCAACTCTGTGAATCTGTTATCTTGTGTCCTCCCCTCCCGGTCGCTACCAATCTTGACCTTCCTCCTGTAGATTAGGGGAAAATAACGAACAGATGCCCTGATGAGGTTACTTAGTTTGGTATTGAAAGGTCTGGAAGAAAACCACCGAGCTCAAGGAAGACCAAGGACCCCACAGTTGTCCGGCTCCTCCCCCTTGGCCTCTTTGGCTGGCCCACCTGTCCGAATTTGGTGGAGGGGGGCAGGCATCGTTTTCCTTCCTTCCTTCCTTCCTTCCTTCCTTCCTTCCTTCCTTCCTTCCGTCCTTCCTTCCTTCCTTCCTTCCGTCCTTCCTTTCTCTTTTTCTCTTTCCCCGTTTCATTCTCTTTCTTTCTTTCCATCTTTCGTTCTCTCTCTTTCTCTCTTCTCTTTTTCTTTCTCTCTTTTCTTTTCCCCTCTTTCTCTTTCTTTTCGTTCTCTTTTTTCTGTCTCTCCCTTTTTCTGGTTCTCTCTCCCATTCTTTCCTCCCTCTTTCTTTCACTCTTTCTTTCTTTCTTTCTTTCTTTCTTTCTTTCTTTCTTTCTTTCTTTCTCTCTCTCTCCCTCTTTCTTTTTTACTTTCTCCCTTCCCCCCCTCTCTCTCTCTTTCTCTTCCACTGTTTCTTGCTCTTTCTCTGTTCTCTCTTCCTCTCTCTTCTTCTCCTCCTCCTCCTTTTCCTCCCCTCCCGCTCTTTCCTCTTCCCCCTTTCCCACCTCCTCTTCCTCCTCTCTGCAAACCCCACTGCCTTGTAGCACTGATTACCTAATTGGATAATGAAATATCTGGGGGGGGGGGAATCCATCAAACTCAGAGAGCACCAAGAACCCCAGTCCTCCTCCTCCAGTACTGATGGTATTACCTAGTTTGGTAATAAAAGATCTGCAACAAACCCACCAATCTCAGAGAGCACCCCACAGTTCAACCCTGATCTACAACTATACCCTTCTGTTCTGTAGGGCAAAACTCGCTTAACAACGGTCTTGCTAGGCAATGGAAAACACAGGTTCAATTTTGGCCGTAAGTCAAGGACTAACTCTAATTCTGACTCTTACACTCCACCCGAATGCTAATTTTGGGGTGGCGTGTTCCGACATTCTGCCCCCCACCCCCACCCTGTTCCCCTAGTCAGCTTCCCAGGCGCTGGGATGGAGTTCCCCCTGTCTTCGTAGTAGCGTGGCCACATCTGGCAACCTTGCTTTTTAGACCATAAGGGCTGAAGCAGATGTTTTCCACTGCCTGATACCGAGCGTGTGTTGAGACATGAAATCTGAGCATGTGGTAATTTCACCGTGGGTGAGAACAATTGTGGGGGGCCAGATTGTGGCAATAAGGATCTCATTCCCCCCACCCACCCCCCACTCCACCCTCCACTCCACCCCCTGGCCCTCTTCTTTTTTCATAATGTCACCAAAAAAGTTGTCTCACCCTTAGTGAGAATGGCCAGCCTGCTTTCTTTGGGAAGGCTGCACAGCGGCCAATTTGAACGGTTCGAATTGCAACCCTGGGAAGGCAAGAGGAGGGGAGTTCTAGTCCCGCCTTAGGCATGGAAACCAGCTGGGTGACTTGGGGCTAATCGCCAGGAGACTGAGAGTTCTAGTCCCGCTTTAGGCATGGAAAGTACCTGGGTGATTTGGGGCTAATCGCCAGGAGACTGAGAGTTCTAGTCCTGCTTTAGGCATGGAAACCAGCTGGGTGATTAGGGGCTAATCGCCAGGAGACTGAGAGTTCTAGTCCTGCTTTAGGCATGTAAACCAGCTGGGTGATTAGGGGCTAATCGCCAGGAGACTGAGAGTTCTAGTCCTGCTTTAGGCATGGAAACCAGCTGGGTGACTTGGGGCTAATCGCCAGGAGACTGAGAGTTCTAGTCCTGCTTTAGGCATGTAAACCAGCTGGGTGATTAGGGGCTAATCGCCAGGAGACTGAGAGTTCTAGTCCTGCTTTAGGCATGGAAACCAGCTGGGTGATTTGGGGCTAATCGCCAGGAGACTGAGAGTTCTAGTCATGCTTTAGGCATGGAAACCAGCTGGGTGATTAGGGGCTAATCGCCAGGAGACTGAGAGTTCTAGTCCTGCTTTAGGCATGGAAACCAGCTGGGTGATTAGGGGCTAATCGCCAGGAGACTGAGAGTTCTAGTCCTGCTTTAGGCATGGAAACCAGCTGGGTGACTTGGGGCTAATCGCCAGGAGACTGAGAGTTCTAGTCCTGCTTTAGGCATGGAAACCAGATGGGTGACTTGGAGCTAATCGCCAGGAGACTGAGAGTTCTAGTCCTGCTTTAGGCATGGAAACCAGCTGGGTGACTTGGGGCTAATCGCCAGGAGACTGAGAGTTCTAGTCCTGCTTTAGGCATGGAAACCAGCTGGGTGATTAGGGGCTAATCGCCAGGAGACTGAGAGTTCTAGTCCTGCTTTAGGCATGGAAACCAGCTGGGTGACTTGGGGCTAATCGCCAGGAGACTGAGAGTTCTAGTCATGCTTTAGGCATGGAAACCAGATGGGTGACTTGGGGCTAATCGCCAGGAGACTGAGAGTTCTAGTCCTGCTTTAGGCATGGAAACCAGATGGGTGACTTGGGGCTAATCGCCAGGAGACTGAGAGTTCTAGTCCCGCCTTAGGCATGGAAACCAGCTGGGTGACTTGGGGCTAATCGCCAGGAGACTGAGAGTTCTAGTCCTGCTTTAGGCATGGAAACCAGCTGGGTGATTAGGGGCTAATCGCCAGGAGACTGAGAGTTCTAGTCCTGCTTTAGGCATGGAAACCAGCTGGGTGATTAGGGGCTAATCGCCACGAGACTGAGAGTTCTAGTCATGCTTTAGGCATGGAAACCAGCTGGGTGATTAGGGGCTAATCGCCAGGAGACTGAGAGTTCTAGTCCTGCTTTAGGCATGGAAACCAGCTGGGTGACTTGGGGCTAATCGCCAGGAGACTGAGAGTTCTAGTCCTGCTTTAGGCATGGAAACCAGATGGGTGACTTGGGGCTAATCGCCAGGAGACTGAGAGTTCTAGTCCTGCTTTAGGCATGGAAACCAATGGGTGATTTGGGGCTAATCGCCAGGAGACTGAGAGTTCTAGTCCCGCCTTAGGCATGGAAACCAGCTGGGTGATTAGGGGCTAATCGCCAGGAGACTGAGAGTTCTAGTCCTGCTTTAGGCATGGAAACCAGCTGGGTGACTTGGGGCTAATCGCCAGGAGACTGAGAGTTCTAGTCCCGCCTTAGGCATGGAAACCAGCTGGGTGATTAGGGGCTAATCGCCAGGAGACTGAGAGTTCTAGTCCCGCTTTAGGCATGGAAACCAGCTGGGTGATTTGGGGCTAATCGCCAGGAGACTGAGAGTTCTAGTCCTGCTTTAGGCATGTAAACCAGCTGGGTGATTAGGGGCTAATCGCCAGGAGACTGAGAGTTCTAGTCCTGCTTTAGGCATGGAAACCAGCTGGGTGATTAGGGGCTAATCGCCAGGAGACTGAGAGTTCTAGTCCTGCTTTAGGCATGTAAACCAGCTGGGTGATTAGGGGCTAATCGCCAGGAGACTGAGAGTTCTAGTCCTGCTTTAGGCATGGAAACCAGCTGGGTGATTAGGGGCTAATCGCCAGGAGACTGAGAGTTCTAGTCCTGCTTTAGGCATGTAAACCAGCTGGGTGATTAGGGGCTAATCGCCAGGAGACTGAGAGTTCTAGTCCTGCTTTAGGCATGTAAACCAGCTGGGTGATTAGGGGCTAATCGCCAGGAGACTGAGAGTTCTAGTCCTGCTTTAGGCATGTAAACCAGCTGGGTGATTAGGGGCTAATCGCCAGGAGACTGAGAGTTCTAGTCCTGCTTTAGGCATGTAAACCAGCTGGGTGATTAGGGGCTAATCGCCAGGAGACTGAGAGTTCTAGTCCTGCTTTAGGCATGGAAACCAGCTGGGTGATTAGGGGCTAATCGCCAGGAGACTGAGAGTTCTAGTCCTGCTTTAGGCATGGAAACCAGCTGGGTGATTAGGGGCTAATCGCCAGGAGACTGAGAGTTCTAGTCCTGCTTTAGGCATGGAAACCAGCTGGGTGATTAGGGGCTAATCGCCAGGAGACTGAGAGTTCTAGTCCTGCTTTAGGCATGTAAACCAGCTGGGTGATTAGGGGCTAATCGCCAGGAGACTGAGAGTTCTAGTCCTGCTTTAGGCATGTAAACCAGCTGGGTGATTAGGGGCTAATCGCCAGGAGACTGAGAGTTCTAGTCCTGCTTTAGGCATGTAAACCAGCTGGGTGATTAGGGGCTAATCGCCAGGAGACTGAGAGTTCTAGTCCTGCTTTAGGCATGGAAACCAGCTGGGTGATTAGGGGCTAATCGCCAGGAGACTGAGAGTTCTAGTCCTGCTTTAGGCATGTAAACCAGCTGGGTGATTAGGGGCTAATCGCCAGGAGACTGAGAGTTCTAGTCCTGCTTTAGGCATGGAAACCAGCTGGGTGATTAGGGGCTAATCGCCAGGAGACTGAGAGTTCTAGTCCTGCTTTAGGCATGGAAACCAGCTGGGTGATTAGGGGCTAATCGCCAGGAGACTGAGAGTTCTAGTCCTGCTTTAGGCATGGAAACCAGCTGGGTGATTAGGGGCTAATCGCCAGGAGACTGAGAGTTCTAGTCCTGCTTTAGGCATGGAAACCAGCTGGGTGATTAGGGGCTAATCGCCAGGAGACTGAGAGTTCTAGTCCTGCTTTAGGCATGGAAACCAGCTGGGTGATTAGGGGCTAATCGCCAGGAGACTGAGAGTTCTAGTCCTGCTTTAGGCATGTAAACCAGCTGGGTGATTAGGGGCTAATCGCCAGGAGACTGAGAGTTCTAGTCCTGCTTTAGGCATGGAAACCAGCTGGGTGATTAGGGGCTAATCGCCAGGAGACTGAGAGTTCTAGTCCTGCTTTAGGCATGTAAACCAGCTGGGTGATTAGGGGCTAATCGCCAGGAGACTGAGAGTTCTAGTCCTGCTTTAGGCATGTAAACCAGCTGGGTGATTAGGGGCTAATCGCCAGGAGACTGAGAGTTCTAGTCCTGCTTTAGGCATGGAAACCAGCTGGGTGATTAGGGGCTAATCGCCAGGAGACTGAGAGTTCTAGTCCTGCTTTAGGCATGGAAACCAGCTGGGTGATTAGGGGCTAATCGCCAGGAGACTGAGAGTTCTAGTCCTGCTTTAGGCATGTAAACCAGCTGGGTGATTAGGGGCTAATCGCCAGGAGACTGAGAGTTCTAGTCCTGCTTTAGGCATGTAAACCAGCTGGGTGATTAGGGGCTAATCGCCAGGAGACTGAGAGTTCTAGTCCTGCTTTAGGCATGTAAACCAGCTGGGTGATTAGGGGCTAATCGCCAGGAGACTGAGAGTTCTAGTGCTGCTTTAGGCATGGAAACCAGCTGGGTGATTAGGGGCTAATCGCCAGGAGACTGAGAGTTCTAGTCCTGCTTTAGGCATGGAAACCAGCTGGGTGACTTGGGGCTAATCGCCAGGAGACTGAGAGTCCTAGTCCTGCTTTAGGCATGGAAACCAGCTGGGTGACTTGGGGCTAATCGCCAGGAGACTGAGAGTTCTAGTCCTGCTTTAGGCATGGAAACCAGCTGGGTGACTTGGGGCTAATCGCCAGGAGACTGAGAGTTCTAGTCCTGCTTTAGGCATGGAAACCAGCTGGGTGACTTGGGGCTAATCGCCAGGAGACTGAGAGTTCTAGTCCCGCCTTAGGCATGGAAACCAGCTGGGTGATTAGGGGCTAATCGCCAGGAGACTGAGAGTTCTAGTCCCGCTTTAGGCATGGAAACCAGCTGGGTGACTTGGGGCTAACCGCCAGGAGACTGAGAGTTCTAGTCCCGCCTTAGGCATGGAAACCAGCTGGGTGATTAGGGGCTAATCGCCAGGAGACTGAGAGTTCTAGTCCCGCTTTAGGCATGGAAACCAGCTGGGTGATTTGGGGCTAATCGCCAGGAGACTGAGAGTTCTAGTCCCGCTTTAGGCATGGAAACCAGCTGGGTGATTAGGGGCTAATCGCCAGGAGACTGAGAGTTCTAGTCCTGCTTTAGGCATGTAAACCAGCTGGGTGATTAGGGGCTAATCGCCAGGAGACTGAGAGTTCTAGTCCTGCTTTAGGCATGTAAACCAGCTGGGTGATTAGGGGCTAATCGCCAGGAGACTGAGAGTTCTAGTCCTGCTTTAGGCATGGAAACCAGCTGGGTGATTAGGGGCTAATCGCCAGGAGACTGAGAGTTCTAGTCCTGCTTTAGGCATGGAAACCAGCTGGGTGATTAGGGGCTAATCGCCAGGAGACTGAGAGTTCTAGTCCTGCTTTAGGCATGGAAACCAGCTGGGTGATTAGGGGCTAATCGCCAGGAGACTGAGAGTTCTAGTCCTGCTTTAGGCATGGAAACCAGCTGGGTGATTAGGGGCTAATCGCCAGGAGACTGAGAGTTCTAGTCCTGCTTTAGGCATGTAAACCAGCTGGGTGATTAGGGGCTAATCGCCAGGAGACTGAGAGTTCTAGTCCTGCTTTAGGCATGGAAACCAGCTGGGTGATTAGGGGCTAATCGCCAGGAGACTGAGAGTTCTAGTCCTGCTTTAGGCATGGAAACCAGCTGGGTGATTAGGGGCTAATCGCCAGGAGACTGAGAGTTCTAGTCCTGCTTTAGGCATGGAAACCAGCTGGGTGATTAGGGGCTAATCGCCAGGAGACTGAGAGTTCTAGTCCTGCTTTAGGCATGGAAACCAGCTGGGTGATTAGGGGCTAATCGCCAGGAGACTGAGAGTTCTAGTCCTGCTTTAGGCATGGAAACCAGCTGGGTGATTAGGGGCTAATCGCCAGGAGACTGAGAGTTCTAGTCCTGCTTTAGGCATGGAAACCAGCTGGGTGATTAGGGGCTAATCGCCAGGAGACTGAGAGTTCTAGTCCTGCTTTAGGCATGGAAACCAGCTGGGTGATTAGGGGCTAATCGCCAGGAGACTGAGAGTTCTAGTCCTGCTTTAGGCATGTAAACCAGCTGGGTGATTAGGGGCTAATCGCCAGGAGACTGAGAGTTCTAGTCCTGCTTTAGGCATGTAAACCAGCTGGGTGATTAGGGGCTAATCGCCAGGAGACTGAGAGTTCTAGTCCTGCTTTAGGCATGGAAACCAGCTGGGTGATTAGGGGCTAATCGCCAGGAGACTGAGAGTTCTAGTCCTGCTTTAGGCATGTAAACCAGCTGGGTGATTAGGGGCTAATCGCCAGGAGACTGAGAGTTCTAGTCCTGCTTTAGGCATGTAAACCAGCTGGGTGATTAGGGGCTAATCGCCAGGAGACTGAGAGTTCTAGTCCTGCTTTAGGCATGGAAACCAGCTGGGTGATTAGGGGCTAATCGCCAGGAGACTGAGAGTTCTAGTCCTGCTTTAGGCATGGAAACCAGATGGGTGACTTGGGGCTAATCGCCAGGAGACTGAGAGTTCTAGTCCTGCTTTAGGCATGGAAACCAGATGGGTGACTTGGGGCTAATCGCCAGGAGACTGAGAGTTCTAGTCCTGCTTTAGGCATGGAAACCAGCTGGGTGATTAGGGGCTAATCGCCAGGAGACTGAGAGTTCTAGTCCTGCTTTAGGCATGTAAACCAGCTGGGTGATTAGGGGCTAATCGCCAGGAGACTGAGAGTTCTAGTCCTGCTTTAGGCATGGAAACCAGCTGGGTGATTAGGGGCTAATCGCCAGGAGACTGAGAGTTCTAGTCCTGCTTTAGGCATGGAAACCAGCTGGGTGATTAGGGGCTAATCGCCAGGAGACTGAGAGTTCTAGTCCTGCTTTAGGCATGTAAACCAGCTGGGTGATTAGGGGCTAATCGCCAGGAGACTGAGAGTTCTAGTCCTGCTTTAGGCATGGAAACCAGCTGGGTGATTAGGGGCTAATCGCCAGGAGACTGAGAGTTCTAGTCCTGCTTTAGGCATGGAAACCAGCTGGGTGATTAGGGGCTAATCGCCAGGAGACTGAGAGTTCTAGTCCTGCTTTAGGCATGGAAACCAGCTGGGTGATTAGGGGCTAATCGCCAGGAGACTGAGAGTTCTAGTCCTGCTTTAGGCATGGAAACCAGCTGGGTGATTAGGGGCTAATCGCCAGGAGACTGAGAGTTCTAGTCCTGCTTTAGGCATGGAAACCAGCTGGGTGATTAGGGGCTAATCGCCAGGAGACTGAGAGTTCTAGTCCTGCTTTAGGCATGGAAACCAGCTGGGTGATTAGGGGCTAATCGCCAGGAGACTGAGAGTTCTAGTCCTGCTTTAGGCATGGAAACCAGCTGGGTGATTAGGGGCTAATCGCCAGGAGACTGAGAGTTCTAGTCCTGCTTTAGGCATGTAAACCAGCTGGGTGATTAGGGGCTAATCGCCAGGAGACTGAGAGTTCTAGTCCTGCTTTAGGCATGGAAACCAGCTGGGTGATTAGGGGCTAATCGCCAGGAGACTGAGAGTTCTAGTCCTGCTTTAGGCATGGAAACCAGCTGGGTGATTAGGGGCTAATCGCCAGGAGACTGAGAGTTCTAGTCCTGCTTTAGGCATGGAAACCAGCTGGGTGATTAGGGGCTAATCGCCAGGAGACTGAGAGTTCTAGTCCTGCTTTAGGCATGGAAACCAGCTGGGTGATTTGGGGCTAATCGCCAGGAGACTGAGAGTTCTAGTCCTGCTTTAGGCATGGAAACCAGCTGGGTGATTAGGGGCTAATCGCCAGGAGACTGAGAGTTCTAGTCCTGCTTTAGGCATGGAAACCAGCTGGGTGATTAGGGGCTAATCGCCAGGAGACTGAGAGTTCTAGTGCTGCTTTAGGCATGGAAACCAGCTGGGTGATTAGGGGCTAATCGCCAGGAGACTGAGAGTTCTAGTCCTGCTTTAGGCATGGAAACCAGCTGGGTGACTTGGGGCTAATCGCCAGGAGACTGAGAGTTCTAGTCCTGCTTTAGGCATGGAAACCAGCTGGGTGATTAGGGGCTAATCGCCAGGAGACTGAGAGTTCTAGTCCTGCTTTAGGCATGGAAACCAGCTGGGTGATTAGGGGCTAATCGCCAGGAGACTGAGAGTTCTAGTCCTGCTTTAGGCATGTAAACCAGCTGGGTGATTTGGGGCTAATCGCCAGGAGACTGAGAGTTCTAGTCCTGCTTTAGGCATGGAAACCAGCTGGGTGATTAGGGGCTAATCGCCAGGAGACTGAGAGTTCTAGTCCTGCTTTAGGCATGGAAACCAGCTGGGTGATTAGGGGCTAATCGCCAGGAGACTGAGAGTTCTAGTCCTGCTTTAGGCATGTAAACCAGCTGGGTGATTAGGGGCTAATCGCCAGGAGACTGAGAGTTCTAGTGCTGCTTTAGGCATGGAAACCAGCTGGGTGATTAGGAGCTAATCGCCAGGAGACTGAGAGTTCTAGTCCTGCTTTAGGCATGGAAACCAGCTGGGTGACTTGGGGCTAATCGCCAGGAGACTGAGAGTTCTAGTCCTGCTTTAGGCATGGAAACCAGCTGGGTGACTTGGGGCTAATCGCCAGGAGACTGAGAGTTCTAGTCCTGCTTTAGGCATGGAAACCAGCTGGGTGACTTGGGGCTAATCACCAGGAGACTGAGAGTTCTAGTCCTGCTTTAGGCATGGAAACCAGCTGGGTGACTTGGGGCTAATCGCCAGGAGACTGAGAGTTCTAGTCCCGCCTTAGGCATGGAAACCAGCTGGGTGATTAGGGGCTAATCGCCAGGAGACTGAGAGTTCTAGTCCTGCTTTAGGCATGGAAACCAGCTGGGTGACTTGGGGCTAACCGCCAGGAGACTGAGAGTTCTAGTCCCGCCTTAGGCATGGAAACCAGCTGGGTGATTAGGGGCTAACCGCCAGGAGACTGAGAGTTCTAGTCCCGCCTTAGGCATGGAAACCAGCTGGGTGATTTGGGGCTAATCGCCAGGAGACTGAGAGTTCTAGTCCCGCTTTAGGCATGGAAACCAGCTGGGTGATTAGGGGCTAATCGCCAGGAGACTGAGAGTTCTAGTCCTGCTTTAGGCATGTAAACCAGCTGGGTGATTAGGGGCTAATCGCCAGGAGACTGAGAGTTCTAGTCCTGCTTTAGGCATGGAAACCAGCTGGGTGATTAGGGGCTAATCGCCAGGAGACTGAGAGTTCTAGTCCTGCTTTAGGCATGTAAACCAGCGGGGTGATTAGGGGCTAATCGCCAGGAGACTGAGAGTTCTAGTCCCGCTTTAGGCATGGAAACCAGCTGGGTGATTAGGGGCTAATCGCCAGGAGACTGAGAGTTCTAGTCCCGCTTTAGGCATGGAAACCAGCTGGGTGATTAGGGGCTAATCGCCAGGAGACTGAGAGTTCTAGTCCCGCTTTAGGCATGGAAACCAGCTGGGTGATTAGGGGCTAATCGCCAGGAGACTGAGAGTTCTAGTCCCGCTTTAGGCATGTAAACCAGCTGGGTGATTAGGGGCTAATCGCCAGGAGACTGAGAGTTCTAGTCCCGCTTTAGGCATGGAAACCAGCTGGGTGATTAGGGGCTAATCGCCAGGAGACTGAGAGTTCTAGTCCTGCTTTAGGCATGTAAACCAGCTGGGTGATTAGGGGCTAATCGCCAGGAGACTGAGAGTTCTAGTCCTGCTTTAGGCATGGAAACCAGCTGGGTGATTAGGGGCTAATCGCCAGGAGACTGAGAGTTCTAGTCCTGCTTTAGGCATGTAAACCAGCTGGGTGATTAGGGGCTAATCGCCAGGAGACTGAGAGTTCTAGTCCTGCTTTAGGCATGTAAACCAGCTGGGTGATTAGGGGCTAATCGCCAGGAGACTGAGAGTTCTAGTCCTGCTTTTGGCATGGAAACCAGCTGGGTGATTAGGGGCTAATCGCCAGGAGACTGAGAGTTCTAGTCCTGCTTTAGGCATGTAAACCAGCTGGGTGATTAGGGGCTAATCGCCAGGAGACTGAGAGTTCTAGTCCTGCTTTAGGCATGTAAACCAGCTGGGTGATTAGGGGCTAATCGCCAGGAGACTGAGAGTTCTAGTCCTGCTTTAGGCATGGAAACCAGCTGGGTGATTAGGGGCTAATCGCCAGGAGACTGAGAGTTCTAGTCCTGCTTTAGGCATGGAAACCAGCTGGGTGATTAGGGGCTAATCGCCAGGAGACTGAGAGTTCTAGTCCTGCTTTAGGCATGGAAACCAGCTGGGTGATTAGGGGCTAATCGCCAGGAGACTGAGAGTTCTAGTCCTGCTTTAGGCATGTAAACCAGCTGGGTGATTAGGGGCTAATCGCCAGGAGACTGAGAGTTCTAGTCCTGCTTTAGGCATGGAAACCAGATGGGTGACTTGGGGCTAATCGCCAGGAGACTGAGAGTTCTAGTCCTGCTTTAGGCATGGAAACCAGATGGGTGACTTGGGGCTAATCGCCAGGAGACTGAGAGTTCTAGTCCTGCTTTAGGCATGGAAACCAGCTGGGTGATTAGGGGCTAATCGCCAGGAGACTGAGAGTTCTAGTCCTGCTTTAGGCATGGAAACCAGCTGGGTGACTTGGGGCTAATCGCCAGGAGACTGAGAGTTCTAGTCCTGCTTTAGGCATGGAAACCAGCTGGGTGATTAGGGGCTAATCGCCAGGAGACTGAGAGTTCTAGTCCTGCTTTAGGCATGGAAACCAGCTGGGTGATTAGGGGCTAATCGCCAGGAGACTGAGAGTTCTAGTCCTGCTTTAGGCATGGAAACCAGCTGGGTGACTTGGGGCTAATCGCCAGGAGACTGAGAGTTCTAGTCCTGCTTTAGGCATGGAAACCAGCTGGGTGATTAGGGGCTAATCGCCAGGAGACTGAGAGTTCTAGTCCTGCTTTAGGCATGGAAACCAGCTGGGTGATTAGGGGCTAATCGCCAGGAGACTGAGAGTTCTAGTCCTGCTTTAGGCATGTAAACCAGCTGGGTGATTTGGGGCTAATCGCCAGGAGACTGAGAGTTCTAGTCCTGCTTTAGGCATGGAAACCAGCTGGGTGATTAGGGGCTAATCGCCAGGAGACTGAGAGTTCTAGTCCTGCTTTAGGCATGGAAACCAGCTGGGTGATTAGGGGCTAATCGCCAGGAGACTGAGAGTTCTAGTCCTGCTTTAGGCATGTAAACCAGCTGGGTGATTAGGGGCTAATCGCCAGGAGACTGAGAGTTCTAGTGCTGCTTTAGGCATGGAAACCAGCTGGGTGATTAGGAGCTAATCGCCAGGAGACTGAGAGTTCTAGTCCTGCTTTAGGCATGGAAACCAGCTGGGTGACTTGGGGCTAATCGCCAGGAGACTGAGAGTTCTAGTCCTGCTTTAGGCATGGAAACCAGCTGGGTGACTTGGGGCTAATCGCCAGGAGACTGAGAGTTCTAGTCCTGCTTTAGGCATGGAAACCAGCTGGGTGACTTGGGGCTAATCACCAGGAGACTGAGAGTTCTAGTCCTGCTTTAGGCATGGAAACCAGCTGGGTGACTTGGGGCTAATCGCCAGGAGACTGAGAGTTCTAGTCCCGCCTTAAGCATGGAAACCAGCTGGGTGATTAGGGGCTAATCGCCAGGAGACTGAGAGTTCTAGTCCTGCTTTAGGCATGGAAACCAGCTGGGTGACTTGGGGCTAACCGCCAGGAGACTGAGAGTTCTAGTCCCGCCTTAGGCATGGAAACCAGCTGGGTGATTAGGGGCTAACCGCCAGGAGACTGAGAGTTCTAGTCCCGCCTTAGGCATGGAAACCAGCTGGGTGATTTGGGGCTAATCGCCAGGAGACTGAGAGTTCTAGTCCCGCTTTAGGCATGGAAACCAGCTGGGTGATTAGGGGCTAATCGCCAGGAGACTGAGAGTTCTAGTCCTGCTTTAGGCATGTAAACCAGCTGGGTGATTAGGGGCTAATCGCCAGGAGACTGAGAGTTCTAGTCCTGCTTTAGGCATGGAAACCAGCTGGGTGATTAGGGGCTAATCGCCAGGAGACTGAGAGTTCTAGTCCTGCTTTAGGCATGTAAACCAGCGGGGTGATTAGGGGCTAATCGCCAGGAGACTGAGAGTTCTAGTCCCGCTTTAGGCATGGAAACCAGCTGGGTGATTAGGGGCTAATCGCCAGGAGACTGAGAGTTCTAGTCCCGCTTTAGGCATGGAAACCAGCTGGGTGATTAGGGGCTAATCGCCAGGAGACTGAGAGTTCTAGTCCCGCTTTAGGCATGGAAACCAGCTGGGTGATTAGGGGCTAATCGCCAGGAGACTGAGAGTTCTAGTCCCGCTTTAGGCATGTAAACCAGCTGGGTGATTAGGGGCTAATCGCCAGGAGACTGAGAGTTCTAGTCCTGCTTTAGGCATGGAAACCAGCTGGGTGATTAGGGGCTAATCGCCAGGAGACTGAGAGTTCTAGTCCTGCTTTAGGCATGTAAACCAGCTGGGTGATTTGGGGCTAATCGCCAGGAGACTGAGAGTTCTAGTCCTGCTTTAGGCATGGAAACCAGCTGGGTGATTAGGGGCTAATCGCCAGGAGACTGAGAGTTCTAGTCCTGCTTTAGGCATGGAAACCAGCTGGGTGATTAGGGGCTAATCGCCAGGAGACTGAGAGTTCTAGTCCTGCTTTAGGCATGTAAACCAGCTGGGTGATTAGGGGCTAATCGCCAGGAGACTGAGAGTTCTAGTGCTGCTTTAGGCATGGAAACCAGCTGGGTGATTAGGAGCTAATCGCCAGGAGACTGAGAGTTCTAGTCCTGCTTTAGGCATGGAAACCAGCTGGGTGACTTGGGGCTAATCGCCAGGAGACTGAGAGTTCTAGTCCTGCTTTAGGCATGGAAACCAGCTGGGTGACTTGGGGCTAATCGCCAGGAGACTGAGAGTTCTAGTCCTGCTTTAGGCATGGAAACCAGCTGGGTGACTTGGGGCTAATCACCAGGAGACTGAGAGTTCTAGTCCTGCTTTAGGCATGGAAACCAGCTGGGTGACTTGGGGCTAATCGCCAGGAGACTGAGAGTTCTAGTCCCGCCTTAGGCATGGAAACCAGCTGGGTGATTAGGGGCTAATCGCCAGGAGACTGAGAGTTCTAGTCCTGCTTTAGGCATGGAAACCAGCTGGGTGACTTGGGGCTAACCGCCAGGAGACTGAGAGTTCTAGTCCCGCCTTAGGCATGGAAACCAGCTGGGTGATTAGGGGCTAACCGCCAGGAGACTGAGAGTTCTAGTCCCGCCTTAGGCATGGAAACCAGCTGGGTGATTTGGGGCTAATCGCCAGGAGACTGAGAGTTCTAGTCCCGCTTTAGGCATGGAAACCAGCTGGGTGATTAGGGGCTAATCGCCAGGAGACTGAGAGTTCTAGTCCTGCTTTAGGCATGTAAACCAGCTGGGTGATTAGGGGCTAATCGCCAGGAGACTGAGAGTTCTAGTCCTGCTTTAGGCATGGAAACCAGCTGGGTGATTAGGGGCTAATCGCCAGGAGACTGAGAGTTCTAGTCCTGCTTTAGGCATGTAAACCAGCGGG
Source organism: Rhabdophis nuchalis (assembly GCA_039707465.1). Classification (NCBI taxonomy): domain Eukaryota; kingdom Metazoa; phylum Chordata; class Lepidosauria; order Squamata; family Natricidae; genus Rhabdophis; species Rhabdophis nuchalis. The sequence continues at coordinate 7,770,862 of CM077644.1, read as the reverse complement.
GTGATTAGGGGCTAATCGCCAGGAGACTGAGAGTTCTAGTCCCGCTTTAGGCATGGAAACCAGCTGGGTGATTAGGGGCTAATCGCCAGGAGACTGAGAGTTCTAGTCCCGCTTTAGGCATGGAAACCAGCTGGGTGATTAGGGGCTAATCGCCAGGAGACTGAGAGTTCTAGTCCCGCTTTAGGCATGGAAACCAGCTGGGTGATTAGGGGCTAATCGCCAGGAGACTGAGAGTTCTAGTCCCGCTTTAGGCATGTAAACCAGCTGGGTGATTAGGGGCTAATCGCCAGGAGACTGAGAGTTCTAGTCCCGCTTTAGGCATGGAAACCAGCTGGGTGATTAGGGGCTAATCGCCAGGAGACTGAGAGTTCTAGTCCTGCTTTAGGCATGTAAACCAGCTGGGTGATTAGGGGCTAATCGCCAGGAGACTGAGAGTTCTAGTCCTGCTTTAGGCATGGAAACCAGCTGGGTGATTAGGGGCTAATCGCCAGGAGACTGAGAGTTCTAGTCCTGCTTTAGGCATGGAAACCAGCTGGGTGATTAGGGGCTAATCGCCAGGAGACTGAGAGTTCTAGTCCTGCTTTAGGCATGTAAACCAGCTGGGTGATTAGGGGCTAATCGCCAGGAGACTGAGAGTTCTAGTCCTGCTTTTGGCATGGAAACCAGCTGGGTGATTAGGGGCTAATCGCCAGGAGACTGAGAGTTCTAGTCCTGCTTTAGGCATGTAAACCAGCTGGGTGATTAGGGGCTAATCGCCAGGAGACTGAGAGTTCTAGTCCTGCTTTAGGCATGTAAACCAGCTGGGTGATTAGGGGCTAATCGCCAGGAGACTGAGAGTTCTAGTCCTGCTTTAGGCATGGAAACCAGCTGGGTGATTAGGGGCTAATCGCCAGGAGACTGAGAGTTCTAGTCCTGCTTTAGGCATGGAAACCAGCTGGGTGATTAGGGGCTAATCGCCAGGAGACTGAGAGTTCTAGTCCTGCTTTAGGCATGGAAACCAGCTGGGTGATTAGGGGCTAATCGCCAGGAGACTGAGAGTTCTAGTCCTGCTTTAGGCATGTAAACCAGCTGGGTGATTAGGGGCTAATCGCCAGGAGACTGAGAGTTCTAGTCCTGCTTTAGGCATGGAAACCAGATGGGTGACTTGGGGCTAATCGCCAGGAGACTGAGAGTTCTAGTCCTGCTTTAGGCATGGAAACCAGATGGGTGACTTGGGGCTAATCGCCAGGAGACTGAGAGTTCTAGTCCTGCTTTAGGCATGGAAACCAGCTGGGTGATTAGGGGCTAATCGCCAGGAGACTGAGAGTTCTAGTCCTGCTTTAGGCATGGAAACCAGCTGGGTGACTTGGGGCTAATCGCCAGGAGACTGAGAGTTCTAGTCCTGCTTTAGGCATGGAAACCAGCTGGGTGATTAGGGGCTAATCGCCAGGAGACTGAGAGTTCTAGTCCTGCTTTAGGCATGGAAACCAGCTGGGTGATTAGGGGCTAATCGCCAGGAGACTGAGAGTTCTAGTCCTGCTTTAGGCATGTAAACCAGCTGGGTGATTTGGGGCTAATCGCCAGGAGACTGAGAGTTCTAGTCCTGCTTTAGGCATGGAAACCAGCTGGGTGATTAGGGGCTAATCGCCAGGAGACTGAGAGTTCTAGTCCTGCTTTAGGCATGGAAACCAGCTGGGTGATTAGGGGCTAATCGCCAGGAGACTGAGAGTTCTAGTCCTGCTTTAGGCATGTAAACCAGCTGGGTGATTAGGGGCTAATCGCCAGGAGACTGAGAGTTCTAGTGCTGCTTTAGGCATGGAAACCAGCTGGGTGATTAGGAGCTAATCGCCAGGAGACTGAGAGTTCTAGTCCTGCTTTAGGCATGGAAACCAGCTGGGTGACTTGGGGCTAATCGCCAGGAGACTGAGAGTTCTAGTCCTGCTTTAGGCATGGAAACCAGCTGGGTGACTTGGGGCTAATCGCCAGGAGACTGAGAGTTCTAGTCCTGCTTTAGGCATGGAAACCAGCTGGGTGACTTGGGGCTAATCACCAGGAGACTGAGAGTTCTAGTCCTGCTTTAGGCATGGAAACCAGCTGGGTGACTTGGGGCTAATCGCCAGGAGACTGAGAGTTCTAGTCCCGCCTTAGGCATGGAAACCAGCTGGGTGATTAGGGGCTAATCGCCAGGAGACTGAGAGTTCTAGTCCTGCTTTAGGCATGGAAACCAGCTGGGTGACTTGGGGCTAACCGCCAGGAGACTGAGAGTTCTAGTCCCGCCTTAGGCATGGAAACCAGCTGGGTGATTAGGGGCTAATCGCCAGGAGACTGAGAGTTCTAGTCCCGCTTTAGGCATGGAAACCAGCTGGGTGATTTGGGGCTAATCGCCAGGAGACTGAGAGTTCTAGTCCTGCTTTAGGCATGGAAACCAGCTGGGTGATTAGGGGCTAATCGCCAGGAGACTGAGAGTTCTAGTCCTGCTTTAGGCATGTAAACCAGCTGGGTGATTAGGGGCTAATCGCCAGGAGACTGAGAGTTCTAGTCCTGCTTTAGGCATGGAAACCAGCTGGGTGATTAGGGGCTAATCGCCAGGAGACTGAGAGTTCTAGTCCTGCTTTAGGCATGTAAACCAGCGGGGTGATTAGGGGCTAATCGCCAGGAGACTGAGAGTTCTAGTCCCGCTTTAGGCATGGAAACCAGCTGGGTGATTAGGGGCTAATCGCCAGGAGACTGAGAGTTCTAGTCATGCTTTAGGCATGGAAACCAGCTGGGTGATTAGGGGCTAATCGCCAGGAGACTGAGAGTTCTAGTCCCGCTTTAGGCATGGAAACCAGCTGGGTGATTAGGGGCTAATCGCCAGGAGACTGAGAGTTCTAGTCCTGCTTTAGGCATGTAAACCAGCTGGGTGATTAGGGGCTAATCGCCAGGAGACTGAGAGTTCTAGTCCCGCTTTAGGCATGGAAACCAGCTGGGTGATTTGGGGCTAATCGCCAGGAGACTGAGAGTTCTAGTCCCGCTTTAGGCATGGAAACCAGCTGGGTGATTAGGGGCTAATCGCCAGGAGACTGAGAGTTCTAGTCCTGCTTTAGGCATGTAAACCAGCTGGGTGATTAGGGGCTAATCGCCAGGAGACTGAGAGTTCTAGTCCTGCTTTAGGCATGGAAACCAGCTGGGTGATTAGGGGCTAATCGCCAGGAGACTGAGAGTTCTAGTCCTGCTTTAGGCATGGAAACCAGCTGGGTGATTAGGGGCTAATCGCCAGGAGACTGAGAGTTCTAGTCCTGCTTTAGGCATGTAAACCAGCTGGGTGATTAGGGGCTAATCGCCAGGAGACTGAGAGTTCTAGTCCTGCTTTAGGCATGGAAACCAGCTGGGTGATTAGGGGCTAATCGCCAGGAGACTGAGAGTTCTAGTCCTGCTTTAGGCATGTAAACCAGCTGGGTGATTAGGGGCTAATCGCCAGGAGACTGAGAGTTCTAGTCCTGCTTTAGGCATGGAAACCAGCTGGGTGATTAGGGGCTAATCGCCAGGAGACTGAGAGTTCTAGTCCTGCTTTAGGCATGGAAACCAGCTGGGTGATTAGGGGCTAATCGCCAGGAGACTGAGAGTTCTAGTCCTGCTTTAGGCATGTAAACCAGCTGGGTGATTAGGGGCTAATCGCCAGGAGACTGAGAGTTCTAGTCCTGCTTTAGGCATGGAAACCAGATGGGTGACTTGGGGCTAATCGCCAGGAGACTGAGAGTTCTAGTCCTGCTTTAGGCATGGAAACCAGATGGGTGACTTGGGGCTAATCGCCAGGAGACTGAGAGTTCTAGTCCTGCTTTAGGCATGGAAACCAGCTGGGTGATTAGGGGCTAATCGCCAGGAGACTGAGAGTTCTAGTCCTGCTTTAGGCATGGAAACCAGCTGGGTGACTTGGGGCTAATCGCCAGGAGACTGAGAGTTCTAGTCATGCTTTAGGCATGGAAACCAGCTGGGTGACTTGGGGCTAATCGCCAGGAGACTGAGAGTTCTAGTCCTGCTTTAGGCATGGAAACCAGATGGGTGACTTGGGGCTAATCGCCAGGAGACTGAGAGTTCTAGTCCTGCTTTAGGCATGGAAACCAGCTGGGTGATTAGGGGCTAATCGCCAGGAGACTGAGAGTTCTAGTCCTGCTTTAGGCATGGAAACCAGCTGGGTGACTTGGGGCTAATCGCCAGGAGACTGAGAGTTCTAGTCATGCTTTAGGTATGGAAACCAGATGGGTGACTTGGGGCTAATCGCCAGGAGACTGAGAGTTCTAGTCCTGCTTTAGGCATGGAAACCAGCTGGGTGACTTGGGGCTAATCGCCAGGAGACTGAGAGTTCTAGTCCTGCTTTAGGCATGGAAACCAGCTGGGTGACTTGGGGCTAATCGCCAGGAGACTGAGAGTTCTAGTCCCGCCTTAGGCATGGAAACCAGCTGGGTGATTAGGGGCTAATCGCCAGGAGACTGAGAGTTCTAGTTCTGCTTTAGGCATGGAAACCAGCTGGGTGACTTGGGGCTAATCGCCAGGAGACTGAGAGTTCTAGTCCCGCCTTAGGCATGGAAACCAGCTGGGTGATTAGGGGCTAATCGCCAGGAGACTGAGAGTTATAGTCCCGCTTTAGGCATGGAAACCAGCTGGGTGATTTGGGGCTAATCGCCAGGAGACTGAGAGTTCTAGTCCTGCTTTAGGCATGGAAACCAGCTGGGTGATTAGGGGCTAATCGCCAGGAGACTGAGAGTTCTAGTCCTGCTTTAGGCATGTAAACCAGCTGGGTGATTAGGGGCTAATCGCCAGGAGACTGAGAGTTCTAGTCCTGCTTTAGGCATGTAAACCAGCTGGGTGATTAGGGGCTAATCGCCAGGAGACTGAGAGTTCTAGTCCTGCTTTAGGCATGGAAACCAGCTGGGTGATTAGGGGCTAATCGCCAGGAGACTGAGAGTTCTAGTCCTGCTTTAGGCATGGAAACCAGCTGGGTGATTAGGGGCTAATCGCCAGGAGACTGAGAGTTCTAGTCCTGCTTTAGGCATGGAAACCAGCTGGGTGATTTGGGGCTAATCGCCAGGAGACTGAGAGTTCTAGTCCTGCTTTAGGCATGGAAACCAGCTGGGTGACTTGGGGCTAATCGCCAGGAGACTGAGAGTTCTAGTCCTGCTTTAGGCATGGAAACCAGCTGGGTGATTTGGGGCTAATCGCCAGGAGACTGAGAGTTCTAGTCCTGCTTTAGGCATGGAAACCAGCTGGGTGATTAGGGGCTAATCGCCAGGAGACTGAGAGTTCTAGTCCTGCTTTAGGCATGGAAACCAGCTGGGTGATTAGGGGCTAATCGCCAGGAGACTGAGAGTTCTAGTCCTGCTTTAGGCATGGAAACCAGCTGGGTGATTTGGGGCTAATCGCCAGGAGACTGAGAGTTCTAGTCCTGCTTTAGGCATGGAAACCAGCTGGGTGACTTGGGGCTAATCGCCAGGAGACTGAGAGTTCTAGTCCTGCTTTAGGCATGGAAACCAGCTGGGTGACTTGGGGCTAATCGCCAGGAGACTGAGAGTTCTAGTCCTGCTTTAGGCATGGAAACCAGCTGGGTGACTTGGAGCTAATCGCCAGGAGACTGAGAGTTCTAGTCCTGCTTTAGGCATGGAAACCAGCTGGGTGACTTGGGGCTAATCGCCAGGAGACTGAGAGTTCTAGTCCTGCTTTAGGCATGGAAACCAGCTGGGTGATTAGGGGCTAATCGCCAGGAGACTGAGAGTTCTAGTCCTGCTTTAGGCATGGAAACCAGCTGGGTGACTTGGGGCTAATCGCCAGGAGACTGAGAGTTCTAGTCATGCTTTAGGCATGGAAACCAGATGGGTGACTTGGGGCTAATCGCCAGGAGACTGAGAGTTCTAGTCCCGCTTTAGGCATGGAAACCAGATGGGTGACTTGGGGCTAATCGCCAGGAGACTGAGAGTTCTAGTCATGCTTTAGGCATGGAAACCAGATGGGTGACTTGGGGCTAATCGCCAGGAGACTGAGAGTTCTAGTCATGCTTTAGGCATGGAAACCAGATGGGTGACTTGGGGCTAATCGCCAGGAGACTGAGAGTTCTAGTCCTGCTTTAGGCATGGAAACCAGCTGGGTGACTAGGAGCTAATCGCCAGGAGACTGAGAGTTCTAGTCCTGCTTTAGGCATGGAAACCAGCTGGGTGATTAGGGGCTAATCGCCAGGAGACTGAGAGTTCTAGTCCTGCTTTAGGCATGTAAACCAGCTGGGTGATTAGGGGCTAATCGCCAGGAGACTGAGAGTTCTAGTCCTGCTTTAGGCATGGAAACCAGCTGGGTGATTAGGGGCTAATCGCCAGGAGACTGAGAGTTCTAGTCCTGCTTTAGGCATGGAAACCAGCTGGGTGATTAGGGGCTAATCGCCAGGAGACTGAGAGTTCTAGTCCTGCTTTAGGCATGGAAACCAGCTGGGTGACTTGGAGCTAATCGCCAGGAGACTGAGAGTTCTAGTCCTGCTTTAGGCATGGAAACCAGCTGGGTGACTTGGGGCTAATCGCCAGGAGACTGAGAGTTCTAGTCCTGCTTTAGGCATGGAAACCAGCTGGGTGACTTGGGGCTAATCGCCAGGAGACTGAGAGTTCTAGTCCTGCTTTAGGCATGGAAACCAGCTGGGTGACTTGGAGCTAATCGCCAGGAGACTGAGAGTTCTAGTCCTGCTTTAGGCATGGAAACCAGCTGGGTGACTTGGGGCTAATCGCCAGGAGACTGAGAGTTCTAGTCCTGCTTTAGGCATGGAAACCAGCTGGGTGATTAGGGGCTAATTGCCAGGAGACTGAGAGTTCTAGTCCTGCTTTAGGCATGGAAACCAGCTGGGTGATTTGGGGCTAATCGCCAGGAGACTGAGAGTTCTAGTCCTGCTTTAGGCATGGAAACCAGCTGGGTGACTTGGGGCTAATCGCCAGGAGACTGAGAGTTCTAGTCCTGCTTTAGGCATGGAAACCAGCTGGGTGACTTGGGGCTAATCGCCAGGAGACTGAGAGTTCTAGTCCTGCTTTAGGCATGGAAACCAGCTGGGTGACTTGGAGCTAATCGCCAGGAGACTGAGAGTTCTAGTCCTGCTTTAGGCATGGAAACCAGCTGGGTGACTTGGGGCTAATCGCCAGGAGACTGAGAGTTCTAGTCCTGCTTTAGGCATGGAAACCAGCTGGGTGATTAGGGGCTAATCGCCAGGAGACTGAGAGTTCTAGTCCTGCTTTAGGCATGGAAACCAGCTGGGTGACTTGGGGCTAATCGCCAGGAGACTGAGAGTTCTAGTCATGCTTTAGGCATGGAAACCAGATGGGTGACTTGGGGCTAATCGCCAGGAGACTGAGAGTTCTAGTCCTGCTTTAGGCATGGAAACCAGCTGGGTGACTTGGGGCTAATCGCCAGGAGACTGAGAGTTCTAGTCCTGCTTTAGGCATGGAAACCAGCTGGGTGACTTGGGGCTAATCGCCAGGAGACTGAGAGTTCTAGTCCCGCCTTAGGCATGGAAACCAGCTGGGTGATTAGGGGCTAATCACCAGGAGACTGAGAGTTCTAGTCCCGCTTTAGGCATGGAAACCAGCTGGGTGATTAGGGGCTAATCGCCAGGAGACGGAGAGTTCTAGTCCTGCTTTAGGCATGGAAACCAGCTGGGTGACTTGGGGCTAATCGCCAGGAGACTGAGAGTTCTAGTCCCGCCTTAGGCATGGAAACCAGCTGGGTGATTAGGGGCTAATCGCCAGGAGACTGAGAGTTCTAGTCCCGCTTTAGGCATGGAAACCAGCTGGGTGATTAGGGGCTAATCACCAGGAGACTGAGAGTTCTAGTCCTGCTTTAGGCATGGAAACCAGCTGGGTGATTAGGGGCTAATCGCCAGGAGACTGAGAGTTCTAGTCCTGCTTTAGGCATGGAAACCAGCTGGGTGACTAGGAGCTAATCGCCAGGAGACTGAGAGTTCTAGTCCTGCTTTAGGCATGGAAACCAGCTGGGTGATTAGGGGCTAATCGCCAGGAGACTGAGAGTTCTAGTCCTGCTTTAGGCATGGAAACCAGCTGGGTGACTTGGGGCTAATCGCCAGGAGACTGAGAGTTCTAGTCCCGCCTTAGGCATGGAAACCAGCTGGGTGATTTGGGGCTAATCGCCAGGAGACTGAGAGTTCTAGTTCTGCTTTAGGCATGGAAACCAGATGGGTGACTTGGGGCTAATCGCCAGGAGACTGAGAGTTCTAGTCCTGCTTTAGGCATGGAAACCAGCTGGGTGATTAGGGGCTAATCGCCAGGAGACTGAGAGTTCTAGTCCTGCTTTAGGCATGGAAACCAGCTGGGTGATTAGGGGCTAATCGCCAGGAGACTGAGAGTTCTAGTCCCGCCTTAGGCATGGAAACCAGCTGGGTGAATTGGGGCTAATCGCCAGGAGACTGAGAGTTCTAGTCCTGCTTTAGGCATGGAAACCAGCTGGGTGACTTGGGGCTAATCGCCAGGAGACTGAGAGTTCTAGTCCCGCTTTAGGCATGGAAACCAGCTGGGTGACTTGGGGCTAATCGCCAGGAGACTGAGAGTTCTAGTCCCGCTTTAGGCATGGAAACCAGCTGGGTGACTTGGGGCTAATCGCCAGGAGACTGAGAGTTCTAGTCCCGCTTTAGGCATGGAAACCAGCTGGGTGACTTGGGGCTAATCGCCAGGAGACTGAGAGTTCTAGTCCCGCTTTAGGCATGGAAACCAGCTGGGTGATTTGGGGCTAATCGCCAGGAGACTGAGAGTTCTAGTCCCGCTTTAGGCATGGAAACCAGCTGGGTGACCTTGACCAGGAGACTAAGAGTTCTAGTCCTGCGGTAGCCATGAAGGCGATTGGGTGAGTTGGCCCAATCACCAGGAGATTGTGAGTTCTACTTCCACCTTAGGCACAAATGTGATTGGGTAACTTTGGGCCAATCACCAGGAGATAGTGAATTCTACTTCCACCTTAGGCACAAATGTGATTGGGTAACTTTGGGCCAATCACCAGGAGATTGTGAGTTCTACTTCCACCTTAGGCACAAATGTGATTGGGTAACTTTGGGCCAATCACCAGGAGATAGTGAATTCTAGTCTTGCTTTAACAGGAAAGTGGTTGTGTGATTGGGCCGATCACTAGGAGACAGTGAGTTCTAATTCTGCATTAAGCAGGAAAGCCAACTGGGTGACTTTGCACCAATCACCAGGAGACTAAGAGTTCTAGTCCCACCTTAGGCATGGAAACTAGCTGGGTGATTTGGGGATAATCGCCAGGAGACTAAGAGTTCTAGTCCCACCATAGGCATGGAAACCAGCTAGGTGATTTGGGGCTAATAGCCATGAGACTGAGAGTTCTAGTCCCGCCTTAGGCATGGAAACCAATGGGTGACTTGGGGCTAATCGCCAGGAGACTGAGAGTTCTAGTCCCACTTTAGGCATGGAAACCAGATGGGTGACTTGGGGCTAATCGCCAGGAGACTGAGAGTTCTAGTTCCGCCTTAGGCATGGAAACCAATGGGTGATTTGGGGCTAATCGCCAGGAGACTGAGAGTTCTAGTCCCACTTTAGGCATGGGAACCAGATGGGTGACTTGGGGCTAATCGCCATGAGACTGAGAGTTCTAGTCCCGCTTTAGGCATGGAAACCAGCTGGGTGACTTGGGGCTAATCGCCAGGAGACTGAGAGTTCTAGTCCCGCTTTAGGCATGGAAAGTACCTGGGTGATTTGGGGCTAATCACCAGGAGACTGAGAGTTCTAGTCCCGCTTTAGGCATGGAAACCAGCTGGGTGACTTGGGGCTAATCGCCAGGAGACTGAGAGTTCTAGTCCCGCTTTAGGCATGGAAAGTACCTGGGTGATTTGGGGCTAATCGCCAGGAGACTGAGAGTTCTAGTCCCGCTTTAGGCATGGAAACCAGATGGGTGATTAGGGGCTAATCGCCAGGAGACTGAGAGTTCTAGTCCCGCTTTAGGCATGGAAACCAGTTTGGTGACCTTGACCAGGAGACTGGGAGTTCTAGTCCCGTCTTAGGCATGAAAAGTAGCTGGGTGATTTGGGGCTAATAGCCAAGAGACTGAGAGTTCTACTCCCACCTTAGGCATGGAAAGCCAGTTTGGTAACCTTGACCAGGAGACTGAGCGTTCTAGTCCTGCCTTTGCCATGAACGCCATTGGGTGACTTGGGCCAATCACCAGGAGATAGTGAATTCTAGTCTTGCCTTAACAGGAAAGTGGTTGTGTGCCTGGGCCAATCACTAGGAGACAGTGAGCTCTAGTTCTTCCTTAGGCATGAAAGCCAGATGGATGACTTTGGGCCAATCGCCAGGTGACCGTGAGTTCTGGTCCTATCTCTAGAATAAAAGCTGCCTGAGTGACTTTGAGCCACTTTCTCTCAGCCGAACCTACCTCACAGGGTTATTGTTGTGGAGGAAAAAAGGAGGAGGCTGGCATATCAGGTATGTTCACACCTTGAGTTACTTATAAAGTAATAAAGTTTGGATTAAAATCTAAGCAATCTAAGCAACTCATTAGCCAATGAGTAATTGTATTTTAGAATTTTAATTGGGATGTTTTAGCACAGGCTTTTAGTTTAATTTATTTTTAATTATTCTGTATTTATTGTTATTTATCGATTTTAATTCCCTGTACACCGCCCTGGGTCCATTTCGATGGAGAAGGGCGGTTCTATAAATCTAAATAAATAAATAAATAAATAAATAAATAAATAAATAAATAATAAATAAAATGATTACTCTCTCAAGCTGTGCCAATGGTTGGCATTGGCTTAGAAGGTGTTGTGTTAAATATATAATGCATCATCCTAACAACTGGTGACATCTGGTTGTTCTTGGTGGAACCTCAGGAAGCTAATCCAGATGTAGGTAGTATTTGTAAGGGGATAATAAATAATAATAATAATAATAATATTTTATTTATATACCGCCTCCTCTCCCCAAAGGGACTCGGAGCGGTGCACAGGGAAAATTAAAAATACCAATATAAAATACATAAATAGATAAATAAAATACGAATTAAACCAAATTATCCCTGCGCTAAAATCACCCTATCTTAAAATACACTAAAATCCCCTAACACCCTATTAAAAGACGGAAGACTAACCTAGGCCGGCCAAGCGGAAAAAGTGTGTTTTTAATTTTTGACGGAAGGAGCGGAGGTCCGTAGTTGTTTTGATCTCGGAGGGAAGGTCGTTCCAGAGGGCTGGGCCCGCCACAGAGAAGGCCCTTCCCCTGGGCGTCGCCCGCTGGCATAGCCTAGTGGACGGCACCCGGAGAAGTCCCTCTCTGTGGGAGCGAATCGGCCGCAGGGATGTATGAGGCAGGATCCGATCCCGCAGATAACTAGGTCCCGTGCCATGGAGCGCTTTAAAGATGGTGACTAACACCTTCCAGAAATACTAGGCGTGAAAGGAAGACAGGAAAGTAATTATTTTGTTAATTCATTGCTTCTTTTATTTATTTATTTTGATGTTCATTTCTATTATGGTTTGTAACTGAATCCGGTCTTGCTTAGTGACGCCAACGGGGACCAGCAACTCAGTCGTTAAGCATTGGTCACTAAGTGAAACCACAGCTGTGTTCCTGATCTGGTCTTCAGCTTCTCAGACCTGCGAAGGTGGTCAATGCGAGGATTGGTGGCGAAGTCACATGCTCATCGCTCTCGTAACTGCGAATGGTCCCTAAACGAAGCATTCCCTACTCAAGGATGACCTATAGTGCATTTTGATTGTCCACCACTGATGTTTAAAAAAAAAGAAGAAGAAGAAGTGATTGACACTTATTTGAACTGGACATCATAAAAATACATCCTGCAACCGTTCTTCATATGTCTTAGTCTCCAGTCCTCTAATTCAGGGGTCTCCAATCTTTGCAACTTTAAGTCTGAAGGACTTCAGCTCCCAGACTTCTTCCCAGACAGCTCCCAGAAGTCTGGGAGCTGAAGTCCTTCAGATTTAAAGTTGCAAAGGTTGGAGATCCCTGCTCTAATCCTCTTTGTTGCTCTTCTCTGCACTCTTTCCAGAGTCTCCACATCTTTTCTACACTGTGCCGACCAAAACTGAATGCCGTATTCCAAGTGTGGCCTTCCCAAGGCCTTATAAAGTGGTATTAACACTTCTCATCCAAGAAGTTCTGACCGAATGAGGATAAGTATATATTCAAAAGTAAGGTATAAAGGGCGAAAATAATATATATATATAATCAGGATAGATTTGAGAAGGAAAGGGAACAAGAAATGATATTATAAAGTGGTATTAACCCTTCACGTGATCTGGATTCTCTCCCTCTGTTGATGCAGCCTAGAACTGGGTTGGCTTTTTGGGCAGCTGCTGACCACGGCTGGCTCCTATTTCAATGGTTGTCCACTAGGACTCCAAGATCCCTCTCAAAGTTGCTACTATTGAGCAAGGTACCACCTATACTGTACCTGTGCATTTCATTTTTGTTGCCTAAATGTAGAACCTGACTCTTTTCGCCACTGAATTTCATTTTATTAGATAGTGCCCAATGTTCAAGTTTGTCAAGATCCTTCTGTATCTTGAGCCTATCTTCTGGAGTGTTGGCTATTCCTGCCAGCTTGGTGTCGTCTGCAAATTTGATGAGTTCCCCATTTATCCCCTCATCCAAATCATTTGGTTTGGATGTTGAAGAGTACTGGGCCTAAAACAGAGCCTTGGGGGACTCCACTGCATACTTCCCTCCATGCCACTCTTTTCACTTCTCTGGGGAAGAGTTGGTGCCCCACAGGGTGACCGCTGGGATTCCGGCCTTCCCTGTTTTCTAATTTTGCAACCCAAAGAAAGCAGAGAGAGAGGGGGAGGGAGGGAGGGGGAGATATATCCTGCTTTTATGCACCTCCCGGACCTTCAGCTGAGATTAAACTGAGCCGGAGAGGAGCAAGATAAACATTTTCCCATGAAACCGCCTTGAAGGGCCACCGGAGCCCCCTCTCCCCTCTGCCTCCGGGCCTCAAATGGGGAACTTTCTATATTTACTTCACCTTGTCCTGCGGTCAGCAGAAACCACGTCCAAAGGAAGTCATGTGCTGATAGAGGGTGGACGGCTCTGCGCTCCGGAGGGGAGTTAAGAACTGAAATAATGCTAGACTCGCTTCCGAATACTTTCTCAATTCTCTTCTCCTTCTTCTTCCTCTCCTCCTCCTCCTCCTCCTCCTCCTCCTCCTATTTTGTCTCCTCTGTCTTCTCACATTGTATCTCCATCTCCTTCCCTTCTTCTTCCCCTCCTACGTTTCCTTCTCTTCCTTCTCGTGACTATCTCTATCGCCCTTCCTACTCCTTCTCCTTTCCTCCTCCTCCTTCTTCTTCTTCCTCTTATTTCTCCTCCTCTTCTCCTTCTTCCCCTCCTCCTCCTTTTCTTCTTCTCACTATCTCCATCACCCTTCCTTCTTTTCCTTCTCCTCCTTCTTCATCCTCTTCCTTATTTCTCCTCCTCCTCCTCCTTCCTCCTCCTTTACCTTCCCTCCTCCTTCCTCCTCTTCCTCTTATTTCTCCTTCTCCTTCTTCCTCCTTCCTCTTCCTCTTATTTCTCCTCCTCCTTTTCCTTCCCTCCTCCTCCTCCTTCCTCTTCCTCTTATTTCTCCTCCTCCTCCTTCCTCCTCCTCCTTCCTCTTCCTCTTATTTCTCCTCCTCCTTCTCCTTCCTCTTCCTCTTATTTCTCCTCCTCCTCCTTTTCCTTCCCTCCTCCTTCTCCTTCCTCTTCCTCTTATTTCTCCTCCTCCTCCTTTTCCTTCCCTCCTCCTTCTTCGTCCTCTTCCTCTTATTTCTCCTCCTCCTCCTTCCTCCTCCTCCTTCCTCTTCCTCTTATTTCTCCTCCTCCTTCTCCTTCCTCTTCCTCTTATTTCTCCTCCTCCTCTTCCTTCCCTCCTCCTTCTTCGTCCTCTTCCTCTTATTTCTCCTCCTCCTCCTCCTTCTCCCCTCCTCCTCTTCTTCTTCTCACTATCTCCGTCACCCTTCTTTTTCTTCTCCTCCTCCTTCTCACTCTCCATCTCTTTTCCTTCTCCTTCTCTCCCTTCTTCTCTTCTTCCTTCTTCTCACTATCACCCTTCTCCTTCTCCTTCCCCGTTTCCTTCTCTTCCTTGTCCTTCTCATATCTCTATTGCCCCTTCTTCTCCTTCTTCCTCTTCCTTTTATTTCCTCTTCTTCTCCTTCCCCTTCCCTCCTCCTCTTCTTCTCACTATTTCCATCACCCTTCTCCTCCTTTCCCTTCCCTCCTCCTTCTTCCTCTTCCTCTTATTCCTCCTCCTCCTCCTTCTTCCCCTTCCCCCTCCTCCTCCTTCCTCTCCTCCTTCTCTTTTCACTATCTCCATCACCCTTCTTTTCCTTCTCCTCCTTCTCACTCTCCATTTCCTTTCCTTCTCCTCCTCTTCCCTCTCCTTCTGTTCCTCCTTCTCACTATCTCCATCACCCTTCTCCTTCTCTTCTTTCTTTGTCCTCCTACGTCTCCTTCCTCTCCTCCACAATCCTCATCGTGCCCTACAATCTAAAACAGGTTTCGGAGACTTTCTAGTCCTCAAGGCCTCTTTTAGATGGTTTTAATCAGAGGGACCAGCCATTTCCAATTGCCAATAATCTTCTAAGCCAATCTTCTATTACCACTAAAAAGCCTCATTTAATTTTATTAAAGAAATGTGTGTGCATGTAGGGGGGGGGGGGAGTTAACAAAACAATCTCAGTGGAGGTAAATAAAATACAGTTGTGACATCCATACAACATGCTTAATGAGAACACTCACAATTCTAGTATCTCCTACATGTCTCCTTTTAACTTTGGTTATATTTTCCAGGCTTCCTGTGCTAAGTAAATATCAGCCTACTGGATTATTTTACAGTTCATTGTATTGTGTGAATCCATCTGGTAGATGAATTCAGGGGCACAGCTGTACAGCTTCCAACACTTCACTTAGTGACCGAAGTTTGATTTTGATTTTATTTGATTTTTATACCGCAACCTATCTCCCCGAAGGGACTCAGGGCGGTGCAGCAAGTTACAGCAGTACTGAAAAAAAAAGGACCATTTTTCACACATTATGACATTGCAGGTCATGTGATTTACATTCGGCTACTTGACAACTGACTCGTATTTATGACCGTTGCACAATCCCAGGGTCACGCGATCCCCTTTTGCGGCCTTCGGACAAACCAAGTCCATGGGGAAGCCGGATTCACTTAACAACCGTGGTACTAATTTAACAACGGCAGCAATTCACTTAACGGCAAGTTAAGTGGCAAGGATGGTCGTGCAACGGGGCAAAACTCACCGAAGAAACGTCTCACTTAGCAACATAAAGTTTAGGCTCAATCGTGGTCGTAGGTCGAGGATGCCAGTATCTCTACACAAAGGTACCATCATCCCCAAGCTGCCTGGGAGGACTCACTGCAAAGATGGATCTTTAGACAGCCTGTGGGAGGCCATTTTTCCCCTCCCGGAAGCGCAAGGAAAGCCTGGGAAGCGTAAGAAGGGTGAAAAATGGGCCGCCCGGAAGCCGGAAAAGGGTCACTTTCCGGCCTCTGGAGGGCCTCCAGGGCCCGGGAGAGGCTGTTTTTGCCCTCTCGGAGGCTCAAGGAAAGCCTCCGGATCCTGGAGAAGCAGTGGTGGGTTGCAGGTGGTACGCCCCGGTAAGGGCATACCGGAGCCTGCCCGGAGCACTGGATACTGTTCCAAGAGGGCCCACCCACCCTAACCCTAACACTAACCCCAACCTCAACCCTAACCCTAACTCACCCGCCCTAACCCGGACCCTTACCCAGACCCAGACCCTCACCCTCACCCTAAACCAAACCCTATCCCTAACCCTAACCCAAACCCAAACCCTAACCCTAACCCTAACCCTAACCCTATCCCTAACCCTAACCCTATCCCTAACCCTAACCCTATCCCTAACCCTATCCCTAACCCTAACCCTAACCCTAACCCTAACCCTAACGCTAACCCTAACCCAAACCCAAACCCTAACCCTATCCCTAACCCTATCCCTAACCCTAACCCTATCCCTAACCCTAACCCTATCCCTAACCCTAACCCTATCCCTAACCCTAACCCAAACCCTAACGCTAACCCTAACCCAAACCCAAACCCTAACCCAAACCCTATCCCTAACCCTAACCCTAACCCAAACCCTAACCCTAACCCTATCCCTAACCCTAACCCTAACCCAAACCCTAACGCTAACCCTAACCCAAACCCTAACGCTAACCCTAACCCTAACCCAAACCCTAACGCTAACCCAAACCCAAACCCTAACCCTAACCCAAACCCTAACCCTAACCCTAACGCTAACGCTAACCCTAACCCTAACCCAAACCCTAACCCAAACCCTAACGCTAACCCTAACCCTAACCCTAACCCAAACCCTAACTCAAACCCTAACCCAAACCCTAACCTTAACCCAAATCCTAACCCTAACCCAAACCCAAGCGCCAAGACGCATGCCCGCCCTCCGCCTGGATGCCGCCCGGCCCGTTCCAACCGTACTGGTTGGAATGGAATCCACAACCCATCATTGTGGAGAAGGAGGAGGCCAAGTAGGCCATGCCCACCATGGCCACGCCAGGTGCGCCGAGAACTGGCTGCTAATTTAAAAAAAACATTTAGCCTTTAGAGAATAATGAATCTCTTCCTCATCCCGAGGATGCCTTTTTTTTTTTTTCTCAAGAGGCAACTGGACTTTCCGGTTTTTCTGAGTGGGACAAATAGATGTGGAGCCTTCTGGGAACGGCTGGAAGGACAGTTCCAAGAAGGCCTTCAACAGTTTTAAGAAGGCGCCACACCCATTTTCACCGCTCAGGTGACCCTGAGGACACAGATAAACCTCCAACCTCAGTGACTCTCAGAGAGAATACTAAGGACCAGACGACTTCAAGGCATATAAATCCTTCCATTACCCACCATCCAGTCCAGAGGTGGTACTCAGCAGGTTCTGACCAGTTCTGGAGAATCAGGAGTGGAAATTTTGAGTAGTTCGGAAAACTGGTAAATACCACCTCTGGCTGGCCTCGCCCCCATCTATTCTCTGCCTCCCGAGTCCCAGCTAATCGGGATTTTGCAGTATCCTTTCCCCAGGAGTGGGGAGGGAATGGGGATTTTGTAGTATCCTTCCCCTGGAGTGGAGAGGGAATGGGGATTTTGCAGTATCCTTCCCCTGGAATGGGGAGAGAATGGGGATTTTGTAGTATCCTTCCCCCAGGAGTGGGGAGGGAATGGGGATTTTGCAGTATCCTTCCCCCAGGAGTGGGGAGGGAATGGGGATTTTGCAGTATCCTTCCCCAGGAGTGGGGAGGGAATGGGGATTTTGTAGTATCTTTCCCCCAGGAGTGGGGAGGGAATGGGGATTTTGCAGTATCCTTCCCCAGGAGTGGGGAGGGAATGGGGATTTTGCAGTATCCTTCCCCAGGAGTGGGGAGGGAATGGGGATTTTGTAGTATCTTTCCCCCAGGAGTGGGGAGGGAATGGGGATTTTGCAGTATCTTTCCCCCAGGAGTGGGGAGGGAATGGGGATTTTGCAGTATCCTTCCCCCAGGAGTGGGGAGGGAATGGGGATTTTGCAGTATCTTTCCCCCAGGAGTGGGGAGGGAATGGGGATTTTGCAGTATCCTTCCCCAGGAGTGGGGAGGGAATGGGGATTTTGTAGTATCTTTCCCCCAGGAGTGGGGAGGGAATGGGGATTTTGTAGTATCTTTCCCCCAGGAGTGGGGAGGGAATGGGGATTTTGCAGTATCCTTCCCTCAGGAGTGGGGAGGGAATGGGGATTTTGCAGTATCCTTCCCCAGGAGTGGGGAGGGAATGGGGATTTTGTAGTATCTTTCCCCCAGGAGTGGGGAGGGAATGGGGATTTTGCAGTATCTTTCCCCCAGGAGTGGGGAGGGAATGGGGATTTTGCAGTATCCTTCCCCCAGGAGTGGGGAGGGAATGGGGATTTTGCAGTATCTTTCCCCCAGGAGTGGGGAGGGAATGGGGATTTTGCAGTATCCTTCCCCCAGGAGTGGGGAGGGAATGGGGATTTTGCAGTATCCTTCCCCCAGGAGTGGGGAGGGAATGGGGATTTTGCAGTATCCTTCCCCAGGAGTGGGGAGGGAATGGGGATTTTGTAGTATCCTTCCCCCAGGAGTGGGGAGGGAATGGGGATTTTGCAGTATCCTTCCCCCAGGAGTGGGGAGGGAATGGGGATTTTGCAGTATCCTTCCCCCAGGAGTGGGGAGGGAATGGGGATTTTGCAGTATCCTTCCCCTGGAGTGGGGAGAGAATGGAGATTTTGCAGTATCCTTCCCCAGGAGTGGGGAGGGAATGGGGATTTTGCAGTATCCTTCCCCCAGGAGTGGGGAGGGAATGGGGATTTTGTAGTATCCTTCCCCTGGAGTGGGGAGGGAATGGAGGTTTTGCAGTATCCTTCCCCAGGAATGGGGAGGGAATGGGGATTTTGCAGTATCCTTCCCCTGGAGTGGGGAGGGAATGGGAATTTTGCAGTATCCTTCCCCCAGGAGTAGGGAGGGAATGGGGATTTTGCAGTATCCTTCCCCCTGGAGTGGGGAGAGAATGGAGATTTTGCAGTATCCTTCCCCTGGAGTGGGGAGGGAATGGGGAGTTTGTAGTATCCTTCCCCTGGAGTGGGGAGGGAATGGGGATTTTGCAGTATCCTTCCCCAGGAGTGGGGAGGGAATGGGGATTTTGTAGTATCTTTCCCCCAGGAGTGGGGAGGGAATGGGGATTTTGCAGTATCCTTCCCCTGGAGTGGGGAGGGAATGGGGATTTTGTAGTATCCTTCCCCTGGAGTGGGGAGGGAATGGGGATTTTGTACTATCCTTCCCCTGGAGTGGGGAGGGAATGAGGATTTTGCAGTATCCTTTCCCTGGAGTGGTTTAAGCGATTATTAAGCGATTCCCTTAATATAATCACTCAACCAATTTCTCATTTAGCAACAGAAATGTTGGGCCCCATTTCCAGTCGCAAGTCGAGGACTATCTGTACTGCTTTATACAATACTCGTGAGGCCAAACTTAGAATACAGTATCCAATTCTGGTCACCATCATACAAAGAAGATTTTGAGAGTATGGAAAGTGTGGAAAGTGGAAAGTCTAGTCTGGAAAGTGTGCAGAGAAGAGCAACCAAGGTGATCAGGAATCTAGAAGTTCAACTGTATGATGAAAGTTGGGGCTGGGGGAAGGCAAAAATGCCTCCATTTTGGCGAAAAACAGCCCGTTTTCCGCCCATTTTTTGCAAAAACGGAGGCATTTTTGCCTTCCCCAGCCTCCAGAAACACTCTGCAGGCTTCAGCAGGGCTGGGGGAAGGCAAAAATGCCTCCATTTTGGCGAAAAGCAACCCGTTTTCCACCCATTTTTCACAAAAACGGAGGCATTTTTGCCTTCCCCAGCCTCCAGAAGCACTCTGCAGGCTTCAGCAGGGCTGGGGGAAGGTAAAAATGCCTCCATTTTGGAGAAAAACAGCCCGTTTTCCGCCCATTTTTCGCAAAAACTGAGGCATTTTTGCCTTCCCTCAGCCTCCAGAAGCACTCTGCAGGCTTCAGCAGGGCTGGGGAAAACAAAAATGTCTCCATTTTGGCGGAAAACAGCCCGTTTTCCGCCCATTTTTTGCAAAAACAGGGGCGTTTTTCTGCCTTCCGCCAGCCCCGCTGAAGCCTGCAATGTTCCTGGGGGCCCGGGAGGACAAAACCCTTTTTGTCTTATTGGATAGTTTGCAGGCACTCCCTTAGCTCTGGCGAGGCTGTAGCACCCCCCCCCTCCCCCGCCCCCCAGCAAAACTTTTCACCACCGTTTTGGTGGGCATGGCTTGGTGAGGGGGTCATGTGACTTGAGTGTGCGTGAGTGATATCAAGTGGGCCATGCCCACTCAGTCACATGCCCCCCATCTAGCCACGCCCACTGAACCAGTAGTAAAAAAAATTTGAAGCCCACCCCTGGAATGGCTAGCAGCCAGTGTTGGGATCAGCCGGTTTGCCAAACGGCAGAAAAAGTTAACTGCCAGTTCAGTTGAACCAGTACGTACCGGATGAATCCCACCACTGGTGGTGATGCCTATTTTGAGCGACAGGGAGCCGCAGCAAAGGGATGAAAGAGCCACATGTGGCTCTAGAGCTGCGGGTTGCCGACTCCTGGTCTAGCCTATCAAAGAGGAGGATTAGAAGGAAGATGGTAACTGTCTTTCCGTGTTTGAGGGGCTGTCACAGAGAAGGGGGGGGTTGATTTATTGTCTGTAGCACCTGACGATAGGACAAGAAGCAACAGGTAAGGTTCTACATTTAGGCAACAAAAATGAAATGCACAGGTACAGTATAGGTGGTACCTTGCTCAATAGTAGCAACTGTGAGAGGGATCTTGGAATCCTAGTGGACAACCATTTAAATATGAGCCAGCCGTGTGCAGCAGCTGCCAAAAAGGCCAACACAGTTCTTGGCTGCATCAACAGAGGGATAGAATCTAGATCAAGTGAAGTGTTAATGCCACTGTATAGTGCCTTGGTAAGGCCACACTTGGAATACGGCATCTAGTTTTGGTCACCACGATGTAGAAAAGATGTGGAGACTCTAGAAAGAGTGCAGAGAAGAGCAACAAAGAGGATTAGGGGACTGGAGGCTAAAACATATGAGGAACGGTGGCAGGACCTGGGTAGGTCTAGTTTAATGAAAAGAAGGACCAGGGGAGACATGATAGCAGTCTTCCAATATAATAATAATAATAATAATAATAATAATAATAATAATAATAATAATAATAATAATAATAATAATAATAATAATAATAATAATAATAATAATAATAATAATAATAATAATAATAATAATAATAATAATAAAAAATTAATTTGTTGACCGCTCCCTCTCCCCGAAGGGACTCGGAGCGGTGCACAGGGCAAATAAAACAATAAATACACACATATAATTAAAAACAAATTAAACCTTATCCCTGCGCTAAAAATCCAGTTAAAAATTGCTAAAATCCCCATCTAAAATTTCTAGCAACCCCATCGAAGAGAGACTACCCTAAGCCGGCCAAGCAGAACATATATGTTTTTAGTTTTAGACGGAAGGAGCGGAGGTCCGTGGTTGTTCTAATGTCGGGGGGAAGGTCGTTCCAGAGGGCTGGGCCCGCCACAGAGAGAGCCCTTCCCCTGGGCGTCGCCCGCTGACAAAGTCTAGTGGACGGCACCCGGAGAAGTCCCTCTCTGTGGGAGCGAATCGGCCGTGTGGATGTATGAGGCAGGATCCGATCCTGCAGATAGCTAGGTCCCGAGCCATGGAGCGCTTTAAAGATGATAACTAGAACCTTGAAGTGCACCCGGAAGACAACAGGCAGCCAGTGCAGCTCGCGCAAGAGCGGTGTTACATGGGTAAACCTTGCGGTTCCCATAATTGCTCGCGCGGCTGCATTCTGGACTAGCTGAAGTCTCCGAGTGCACCTCAAGGGGAGCCCCATGTAGAGAGAGTTACAATAGTCCAGTCGGGATGTCACGAGAGCATGAGTGACTGTGCGAAGGGCGTCCCGATCCAATAGGGGGCGCAACTGGCGAACCAGGCGAACCTGGTAGAACGCCCTCCTGGCCACGGCTGTCACTTGATCTTCCATGGACAGCCGGGCATCCAGGAGGACACCCAAGTTGCGCGCCCCATCCACTGGGGAAAGATGTTCGCCCCCAATGGCCAGCGATGGAGTCAGCTGGTTAAATCGGGCAGCCGGAAACCACAGCCACTCGGTCTTGGTCGGGTTGAGCTTGAGTCCGTTTCTTCCCATCCAGATCCGTACGGCTTCCAGGCACTGGCACATCACCGCTACGGCATCGTTGGGGTGGTTTGGGGTAGATATATACAGCTGAGTATCATCAGCGTAGAGATGATACTCTACCCCAAAACCACGGATGATCTCACCCAGCGGCTTCATATATGTGTTAAACAGGAGAGGCGAGAGGACCGACCCCTGAGGCACCCCACAAGTGAGGGGTCTCGAGGTCGACCTCTGCTCTCCTGTCAACACAAATTGCGATCGGCCAGAGAGGTAGGAGGAGAACCACCGTAAAATGGTGCCTCCCACCCCCAACCCCCCCAGCTGATGCAATAGGATACCATGGTCGATGGTATCAAAAGCCGCCGAGAGGTCTAATAGGACCAGGATGGAGGAACAACCCCCATCTCTGGCCCTCCAGAGATCATCGACCAACGCGACCAATGCCGTCTCGGTGCTATGCCCGGGCCGAAAGCCGGACTGGCGCAGGTCTAGATAGTCAACTTCCTTCAGGTGACGGGGAAACTGTTGTGCCACCACACTCTCGACAACCTTCACCAAAAAGGGAAGGTTGGAGACTGGACGATAGTTGGTTAATAAAGCTGGATCCAAAGAGGGCTTCTTAAGGAGGGGCCTCACCATAGCCTCTTTTAGGGAGGCAGGCAAGGAACCCTCACTTAAGGATGCGTTGACAACCTCTTGGAGCCAGCCTCGTGTCACCTCCCAGGATGCCAGTACAAGCCAGGAGGGACACGGGTCCAATAAACATGTGGTGGCTCGCAGTCGCCCACGTAACCTGTCCATATCCTCGGAAGTAACGGAGTCAAACTCCTCCCAAACAAGATCTGTCTCGTGGCATCCCACTGGGCCATCAATGGGGGCTAGCTCGTCCTGTATCTGAGCGATTTTCTCCTGCAGAAAAGTCACAAATTCCTCTGCTCTACCCTGTAGCGGGGCTTCCCGCACCCTCTGTTGAAGGAGGGAGCGGGTCACCCTAAACAGGGCGGCAGGGCGGTTGTCTGCGGATGCTATGAGAGTGGCACAATGATGATGTTTGGCCACTCTCAGGGGTTGCCCCAAAGAAGAGGGAGTCAAGCTATTCCCCAAGGCACCTGAGGGCAGAACAAGAAGCAATGGGTGGAAACTAATCAAGGAGAGAAGCAACTTAGAACTGAGGAGAAATTTCCTGACAGTTAGAACAATTAATCAGTGGAACAGAAGTTGCCTCCAGAGGTTGTGAATGCCCCAACACTGCAAGTCTTTAAGAAGATGTTGGATACCCATTTGTCTGAAATGGTATAGGGCTTCCTGCCTAGGCAGGGAGTTGGACTAGATGACCTCCAAGGTCCCTTCCAACTCTGCTATTGTATTGCATTGAAATAGAAGGAGGGAGGGAGAAGAGAGGGAGGGATGAAGAAGGGAAGGAAGGAAGGAAAAGCAAGAGAGGGAGGGAGGGAGAGAGAGAGAGAGAGAGAAAGAAAGAAAGAAAGAAAGAAAGAAAGAAAGAAAGAAAGAAAGAAAGAAAGAAAGAAAGAAAGAAAGAAAGAAAGAAAGAAAGAAAAAGAAAGAAGTCTTCAAGAAGATGTTGGATAGCCGTTTGTCTGAAATGGTATAGGGCTTCCTGCCTAGGCAGGGAGTTGGACTAGATGACCTCCAAGGTCCCTTCCAACTCTGCTATTGTATTGTATGTGGATAGGTGGAAGCTCCTTAGAAGGACGACTTAACCAGGAACCAAGAAAAAAATTTCCTGACAACGATGCTCCATCATTGAAGATTTTGACCACGATGGTATTACGGTCTCTTTCTCTCTGCCCAGGGGGTTGGACTAGAAGTCCTCCAAGGTCCCTTCCAGCTCTATGATTCTACTTTTCAGGCTGGGTGTGATGGTGGAGGAGGTTTCGCTTGGGAAAAGAGAGTGGTGACTTTGTTTAGGGTTAAATCTAGACTGGCATTTCCAAAATCAGTTCCAGACATAACATACACACACACTCACTCGCACACACATCCACACACCCAAACCATAGCGTGCGTGCAATCTCCCACCAAGAGTTTGTTGCACAACCCAGTGCCCTGACTCCAGCCAAGGGAGAGCTTCAGATTTCAAACTTGGAGTGAAAAGAGGGGGGGGGGGATTGTTTGCAAACATCGGAGCTTTGAGAGGAATGCAGAATTGGGGGCAGGGAAAGAGAAGAGGAGGAGGAGGAGAGAAGGGAAGGGAAGAACAGGAGGAGGAGAAGGGAAGAGAAGAGGAGAAGAGAAGAACAGGAGGAAAAGAGAAGGGAAAGGAAGGGAAGAGAAAGAAGAGAAGAACAGGATGAGAAGAGAATTGAAGGGAAGAAAAGAACAGAAGGAGAAGAGAAGGGAAGAGAAGGAGGAGAATGGAAGGGAAAGGAAGGGAAGAGAAAGAAGAGGAGAAAAACAGAAGAGAAGGGAAGAGAAGAGAAGAATAGGAGGAGAAGGGACGGGAAGGGAAGAATAGGAGGAGAAGGGAAGGGAAGAGAAGAGAAAGGAAGAGAAGAACAAGAGGAGAAGAGAAGAACAGGAGGAGGAGAGAAGGGAAGGGAAGAACAGGAGGAGAAGAGAAGGGAAGAGAAGAGGAAGAGAAGAACAGGAGGAGGAGAGAAGGGAAAGGAAGGGAAGAGAAAGGAAGAGAAGAACAGGAGGAGGAGAGAAGGGAAGAGAAGAACAGGAGGAGAAGAGAAGGAGGGAAGAGAAGAGAAGTGAAGAGAAGAACAGGAGAAGAGAAGAGAAAAGAGAAGGGAAGGGAAAGGAAAAGAACAGAAGAACAGGAGAAGAGAAAAGGGGAGGAGATTCACTTAACAATCATGTTATTAACCTGACAACTGCACTGATTCACTTAACAACCGTCACAAGATAAGGTCATAAAATGGGATGAAACTCGCTTAACAACTGTCCTGCTTAGCAATGGAAATTGTGGGCTCAATTGTGGTTGTAATTTGAGGACTACTTGCAGTATCACCATGTTCAGTGGGTATGTAACTCCAAAGGCGAAGGCAGTGCAGAGGGCAGAGGGCATGGCCTCAAGGGGCAAAATCACTACCAAGGCAATGTCAGAGAAGGGGATCTGAGCCCAGGCCAAGAATGTAACATGGGAAAATATCCCAGGCGGGACCCCTCCCTACTTCTCACCATTATAAATGGGGAGGGGGGGGGAAGCATGTATTCTGATTTGCAAGGTTTTCACACTAAAGCTTTACAAAAAAGTTAGCACTGACCAGTGGTGGGTTTCTGCAGGCTCGCACCTACTCGCAAGAGCCGGTTGGTGAAATTTAGAGAACCGGTGAGAGGGGGTTCCACCGGCGTACCTGGAAGTAAATCTGGCCCATCGCTGCCAGTGACCCAACGGGAAGGAATGGAAAGGAAAGAAAGGAAGGAAGGAAGGAAGGAAGGAAAGAAAGAAAGAAAGAAAGAAAGAAAGAAAGAAAGAAAGAAAGAAAGAAAGAAAGAAAGAAAGAAAGAAAGAAAGAATTTATCATCACAATTGAGTCCAAAATTTTGGTTGCTAAGCAAGAGCGTTGTTAAATGAGTTTCACCACATTTTAAAAGGTGGCCACTCCCACCCTGTCACTGACTGCCAAGCCACGCCCACAAAATAGGCCACACCTACAGAGTAGGTTCTAAAAAAATTTGAAACCCATCACTGGCACTGACCAATATGAGATTGTGTTCCTAACCTCCTCAGTCCTGAGCAGACACCCAGATGATTTTCATACCTGAAGCGGGACTAGAACTCATGGTCTCCTAGTGATTAGTGCAAAGTCACCCAGCCGGCTTTCAGACCTAAAGGGGGACTAGAACTCACGGTCTCCTAGTGATTAGTGCAAAGTCACCCAGCCGGCTTTCAGACCTAAAGGGGGACTAGAACTCACGGTCTCCTAGTGTTTAGTGCAAAGTCACCCAGCCGGCTTTCAGGCCTAAAGGGGGACTAGAACTCACGGTCTCCTAGTGATTGGTGCAAAGTCACCCAGCCGGCTTTCAGACCTAAAGGGGGACTAGAACTCACGGTCTCCTAGTGATTGGTGCAAAGTCACCCAGCCGGCTTTCAGACCTAAAGGGGGACTAGAACTCACGGTCTCCTAGTGATTGGTGCAAAGTCACCCAGCCGGCTTTCAGGCCTAAAGGGGGACTAGAACTCACGGTCTCCTAGTGATTGGTGCAAAGTCACCCAGCCGGCTTTCAGACCTAAAGGGGGACTAGAACTCACGGTCTCCTAGTGATTGGTGCAAAGTCACCCAGCCGGCTTTCAGACCTAAAGGGGGACTAGAACTCACTGTCTCCTAGTGATTAGTGCAAAGTCACCCAGCCGGCTTTCAGGCCTAAAGGGGGACTAGAACTCACGGTCTCCTAGTGATTGGTGCAAAGTCACCCAGCCGGCTTTCAGACCTAAAGGGGGACTAGAACTCACTGTCTCCTAGTGATTAGTGCAAAGTCACCCAGCTGGCTTTCAGGCCTAAAGGGGGACTAGAACTCACGGTCTCCTAGTAATTGGTGCAAAGTCAGCCAGCCGGCTTTCAGACCTAAAGGGGGACTAGAACTCACGGTCTCCTAGTGATTGGTGCAAAGTCACCCAGCCGGCTTTCAGCCCAAAGCAGGACTAGAACTCACGGTCTCCTAGTGATTGGTGCAAAGTCACCCAGCTGGCTTTCAGGCCTAAAGGGGTACTAGAACTCACGGTCTCCTAGTGATTGGTGCAAAGTCACCCAGCCGGCTTTCAGGCCTAAAACGGGACTAGAACTCCCAGTCCCCCCACTTTCTAGTGCTTCAGACTCAGGGGACCAACCAGGAATGGCAGATTGAAATCTTCCAATGCCACAAGTCCAGGAATGCCCACAACCAACCTGACCATAGCATCAAACTGTGAATTGGAGGAATTCACGGTGGACAGGGGATTCATGCAGAAAGAGGGTTAAAGTTGCTGTGTGAATGCAGCTGTGTCAGAGACTTCCCCACCCGATTCTACTGATTGCCTGGAAATCGGTTGTTGGAAACGGAGCGATAATGTGATTTCTTTGGGGTGGGGGGCGTGTTTTGGCTTCCTGAAATATGAATGTAGCTAAAGTTGGCTTCTTCAATAAACCAGCATTAAAGGCAAAGATTCTCCACTGCACATATGTGCTTGTCGTTCCCGACTCTAGGGAGCGGTGCTCATCTCCGTTTCAAAGCCGAAGAGCCAGCGCTGTCCGAAGACGTCTCCGTGGTCATGTGGCCAGCAAGACTCAACGCTGAAGGCGCATGGAGCGCTGTTCCCTTCCCACCAAAGGGGGTCCCTATTTTCCTACTTGCATTTTTTGAACTGCTAGGTTGGCCGAAGCTGGGACAAGGAACGGGAGCTCATTCCGTTACGCGGCGCTAGGGATTCGAACCGCCGAACTGCCGACCTTTCTGATCGACAAGCTCGGCGTCTTAACCATTGAGCCACCGTGTTCCTAAAATACAACACAATACAATAGCAGAGTTGGAAGGGACCTTGTAGGTCTTCTAGTCCAACCCCCTGCGTGGGCAGGAACCTTATACCATTTCAGACAAATGGATATCTAACATCTTTTTAAAGACTTCCAGGGTTGGGGCATTCACAACTTCTGGAGGCAAGCTGTTCCAGAGGTTAATTGTTCTAAAACCAGCATTAAGTCCTGCAACTTGGGCACCAGCAGAGGCATTCCCAGGAAAGGAACCTCAGATGGATGAAGGAAATTTGACTAACGTCACTGCGGATGAAAAAATAAAAATAAAGCCAGTCCACCTGGAGAACATTTGTAAGCTGGTTACCCAAATTAAGACATAAAGGCAGCTGATTAATCGGCTGCATCTACATAAAGGCGCTTGGTTGAACTAAAGCAGGGGTCTCCAACCTTTGCAACTTTAAGTCTGAAGGACGTCAGCTCCCTTTTATTAATTTCCTGTGAATTCTGCTCATTCATATATCCAGCAAAGTCTTTCAAGGGAGGATTTACGGTCACCGACCTTCTCTGGCTTGGAGAGCTGCCAGGCCGAGATCTGCAGAACTTGGCCAGGAGTCTTGGAGGATCACCAACCAATGAAGCGAATGAAAGGTCTCCTGCTAACTCCACTCCCCTTCCGCTCCTCTTTTGTTTCCTCTGGGAGGGGCCGTTCATCGTCCACCTGTGGCCTTCCTCCCAAGTCGACCCCTGTTCTTTAGCTGTTCCCTTCGTCTGGCAGCTCTGTGCATGTGCACACTGGGAACAGGCTCCAGCTGTTCTTCTGCCCCACTGATTCCAACTTCGAAGGCAGCTGATAACTGTCAGATGGTCCTGCCCCAAACTCTGCCTCCGACACAGAGCCCTCCTCAGGCATGAAAGCCGGCTGAGTGACTTTGGATCAATCACAAGGAGACTGCGAGTTATAGTCCAGCCTTAGGCATGAAAGGCACTGGGTGACTTTGGAGCAATCCCCAGGAGACTGTGAGTTGTAGTCCAGCCTTAGGCATGAAAGGCACTGGGTGACTTTGGAGCAATCCCCAGGAGAGTGTGAGTTCTAGTCCAGCCTTAGGCATAAAAGCCGGCTGAGTGACTTTGGAGCAATCCCCAGGAGACTGCGAGTTCTAGTCCAGCCTTAGGCATTAAAGGCACTGGGTGACTTGGAGCAATCCCCAGGAGACTGTGAGTTCTAGTCCAGCCTTAGGCATGAAAGGCACTGGGTGACTTTGGAGCAATCCCCAGGAGACTGTGAGTTCTAGTCCAGCCTTAGGCATAAAAGCCGGCTGAGTGACTTTGGAGCAATCCCCAGGAGACTGCGAGTTCTAGTCCAGCCTTAGGCATTAAAGGCACTGGGTGACTTGGAGCAATCCCCAGGAGACTGTGAGTTCTAGTCCAGCCTTAGGCATGAAAGGCACTGGGTGACTTTGGAGCAATCCCCAGGAGACTGCGAGTTCTAGTCCAGCCTTAGGCATGAAAGGCACTGGGTGACTTTGGCTCAATCACAAGGAGACTGCGAGTTCTAGTCCAGCCTTAGGCATGAAAGGCAGTGGGTGACTTTGGAGCAATCCCCAGGAGACTGCGAGTTCTAGTCCAGCCTTAGGCATGAAAGGCACTGGGTGACTTTGGAGCAATCCCCAGGAGACTGCGAGTTCTAGTCCAGCCTTAGGCATGAAAGGCACTGGGTGACTTTGGAGCAATCCCCCAGGAGACTGCGAGTTCTAGTCCAACCTTAGGCATAAAAACCAGCTGACTGACTTTGGATCAATCACAGGGAGACTGTGAGTTGTAGTCCAGCCTTAGGCATGAAAGGCACTGGGTGACTTTGGAGCAATCCCCAGGAGACTGCGAGTTCTAGTCCAGCCTTAGGCATGAAAGGCACTGGGTGACTTTGGAGCAATCCCCAGGAGACTGCGAGTCCTAGTCCAGTCTTAGGCATGAAAGCCGGTTGAGTGACTTTGGCTCAATCACAAGGAGACTGCGAGTTCTAGTCCAGCCTTAGGCATGAAAGGCACTGGGTGACTTTGGAGCAATCCCCAGGAGACTGCGAGTTCTAGTCCAACCTTAGGCATAAAAACCAGCTGACTGACTTTGGATCAATCACAGGGAGACTGTGAGTTGTAGTCCAGCCTTAGGCATGAAAGGCACTGGGTGACTTTGGAGCAATCCCCAGGAGACTGCGAGTTCTAGTCCAGCCTTAGGCATAAAAGCCGGCTGAGTGACTTTGGATCAATCACAGGGAGACTGTGAGTTCTAGTTCCACCATAAGCATGAAAGCTTATAACTTTGGGCCAATCTCTTTCTCTTTGTCCATCTCTTACAGGAGGAGGGTTGTCACTGTGGAGGGAATAGGAGGAGGGAGGTGTGTTGGGTGGTTTCCCCATCTTATTTGTGAAACCTGTAATCAAGGCGGGACACGAATAAATCCACTCCTGGTGCTGATGCACAATGGAGGACACTGGTTGGGATCTGTTCTTTTGTCTCCGGAGAGGAGTGACGTGATCTGGGCTGGAGGAATGTATTTCGTCTTCCTTTGTAATCGACAGATCCACATTTTTTTCCCATTGTTTTAGAGCTTTCAAAAGAGTTCCCCCAACCACAGGCTGGAAGCCAGCTGGGAAGGTCTCAAAAGGCACAGGCTGCAACGAGCGCACAGGAGGGTAGTCCTCGAGTTAGGACCCCTATCAACAGAGAGCAAATCCCACTCCCCTTCTAACACTGATGACGTTACCTAGTTGGGTAATGAAACGTCTGTAAGAAAACAACCAAGCTCAGAGGGCACCAAGGACCCTATAGCTGTTCTCCTCCTCCTCCTCCTCCTCTTCCCCCTCTCCACCAAGACCCCTACCTTCTAGCACTGATGATGTTACCTAGTTGGGTAATGAAACGTCTGCAGGAAAAACCCCAAGTTCAGAGGGCGCCAAGAAACCTATAGCTGTTCTCCTCCTCCTCCTCCTCTTCTTCTTCCTCCTCCTCCTCCTCCTCTCCACAAACACCCCTACCTTTTAGCACTGATGATGTTACCTAGTTGGGTAATGAAACGTCTGCAGGAAAACCCCCAAGTTCAGAGGGCGCCAAGGACCCTATAGCTGTTCTCCTCCTCTTCCTCTTCTTCCTCCTCCTCCTCCTCTCCACAAACACCTCTACCTTCTAGCACTGATGACGTTACCTAGCTGGGTAATGAAATGTCTACAAGAAAACAACCCAGCTCAGAGAGGACCCAGGACTCTATAGCTGTTCTCCTCCTCCTCCTCCTCCTCCTCCTCCTCCTCCTCCTCTTCTTCGGCCTCCTCCTCCTCCTCTCCACAAAACACCCCTACCTTCTAGCACTGATGATGTTACCTAGTTGGGTAATGAAACGTCTACAAGAAAACAACCCAGCTCAGAGAGGACCAAGGACTCCAAAGCCCCCTCTGATCGTACAACTAGCCTTTGACTTGTCACCCCAATTGAGCCCAAGATTTCTGTTCCTAAGCAAGACCGTCGTTACGTGAGTTTTGTCCCGTTTTTACGATCTTTCTGGCCACACGTGCTAAGTGAATCGCTCCAGTTGATAAATTAGAAACCTGATTGTTAAGCGAATCTGGCTTCCCCATTGACTTTGCTTTGTCAGAAGGACACAAACGTCGAGATTATATGACACACACCCCTGGGACATTACAACCGTCATAAACACGAGTCAGTTGCCAAGTGTCTGGATCTTGATCACCACGAGGATGCTGCAACGGTCGTGTGAAAAATGCTCGGAAGTCACTTTTTCCCGTAGCGTCGTAACTTCCAACGGTCACTAAACGAATTGTGGTAACTCAAGCACAACCTGTACGTGCCGATTGCCGAGTGCCCAAATTTTGAAGATGCAACTGAGGAATTTGCTGCGATGGTCGTAGGTGCGAGGTCCTTTATAACAGGGGTCTCCAACCTTTGCAACTTTAAGTCTGAAGGACTTCAGCTTCCAGACTTCTCCAGCCAGCAAAGCTGTCAGTGTCAGGGCCTGGGCCAGGGGTCTCCAACCTTTGCAACTTTAAGTCTGAAGGACTTCAGCTCCCAGACTTCTCCAGCCAGCAAAGCTGTCAGTGTCAGGGCCTGGGCCAGGGGTCTCCAACCTTTGCAACTTTAAGTCTGAAGGACTTCAGCTTCCAGACTTCTCCAGCCAGCAAAGCTTTCAGTGTCAGGGCCTGGGCCAGGGGTCTCCAACCTTTGCAACTTTAAGTCTGAAGGACTTCAGCTCCCAGACTTCTCCAGCCAGCAAAGCTGTCAGTGTCAGGGCCTGGGCCAGGGGTCTCCAACCTTTGCAACTTTAAGTCTGAAGGACTTCAGCTCCCAGACTTCTCCAGCCAGCAAAGCTGTCAGTGTCAGGGCCTGGGCCAGGGGTCTCCAACCTTTGCAACTTTAAGTCTGAAGGACTTCAGCTCCCAGACTTCTCCAGCCAGCAAAGCTGGCTGGAGAAATCTGGGAGCTGAAGTCCTTCAGACTTAAAGTTGCAAAGGTTGGATACCCCTGCTTTATAACTTCAAACAGTTGCTAAATGAACTTGAGGTTGTAACTCGAGGACTGCTGGAAAACTGAAGATCCTTAAAGCCCCATGTGGCTTGGGGGGTGGGTGTCAATGGATGGGTGGGACTGTCTCTAGCTAATATCCCATTCGATCTGCAGGGGCTTCGTGATTTCCATCCGGCCTGCTTCCAATTCAGCGCTCTTGGCAACTCTGGGTTCAGAACCAGTGTTACAACTCTGGTCCCTTAACCAGTGTTAGCAAATGAATGCGGATAGTGTAATTCACCGGACAGTAAAGAGATACGTTGCTGTAAATCACAAACAACTCTAAAACAGTAGTAAGAAAATAAATAGTCTTTACTTTGTAGCAACTAAAATGTTTCTTCCCACCAAAGATTCTTACTTCTCAGATAATAACAGTCCTTCACCAAACAGAGTTATCTTACAGTGATGCAAAACAAATCCTCCTCCTCCTTCAATATTCAGCTTCCGCTCCTCAGTCGGCAAACAGTAAGAACAGGAATGGAATCGAAAAAGGGAACGGACTGTGATTCTGAGCTTGCTTTATGGTAGAGCTGAGACTCACAGCCAATCAGAATTCAAACACAGTTCTTAAAGCTACATAACTCCTTAAGAACAGAGGCTCATATATATTGTCAACCCAATATGAGGCTGAATATCCTAACAAGCACATGAATGCATATGGGGCAACACTGGCGCACCTGTGGGGCGTCAGCACATGGATGGAGGCTGTGCACCATGGGGTTGCTGTGTCCCCAGAGAAGGTTCCTTGGCATGGCCTTGTCCTGACCTTGAGAGGCCACTGGTGGCTCCTTGCAAGAGTTTTGGCCAATATGCTGGACTTCCTTTCCTTTCTTTCCTTACTTTATTTCCATTTTCTTTCCCTCCTTCCCTTACTTTCTTTCCATTTCCCTCGCTTCCTTCTTTTCTTCCTTTCCTTTTCCCTCCCTTCCTCTCTTACTTACTTTCCTTTTCACTTCCTTCCCTCTTTCCTTCCTTTTTTTTCTTTTCTTTCTTTCCTCTTCACTCTCCCTGTGGGCCTTTTCTCCCTCCTCCCTTCTTTTTCTTCCTTTTTGTCTTCCTTCCTTCCTTCCTTTTACTCTTTCCCTTTCCTTTTACTTCTTCCTTCCTTCTTTTCTTTCTTCCTCCCCCCACTCCCCCTTTCTTTCCTTTTCTTCCTTCCTTTCCTTTTTCTTCCTTCCTTCTTTTCCTTCCTTCCCTCCCACCCTTTTTCTTCCTTCCTTCCTTTCTTTTTCTTCCTTCCTTTCCTTTTTCTTTCTTTCTTTCCTTCCTTTTTATTTTCCTTTTCTTCTTCCTTCCCTTCCTTCCTTCTTTTCCTTTTCCTTCCTTCCCTCCCCCACCCTTTCTTTCTTTCTTTTTTCTTTTCCTTCCTTTTTCTTCCTTTCCTTCTCCTTTTCCTATTCTTTCTTTCTTTTCCTTCCTTCTTTTCCTTCCTTCCCTCTCTCCCTCCCACTTTCCTTTTTTCTTCCTTCCTTTCTCTTTTCTTCCTTTCCTCTTTTTATTTCCTTTTCCTTCCTTCCTTTCCTCCCCCACCCTTTCTTTCTTTCCTTTTTCTTCCTTTCCTTCTCCTTTTCTTTCTATTCTTTCTTTTTTCTTCCTTCTTTTCCTTCCTTCCCTCTCTCCCTCCCACTCTTTCCTTTTTCCTCCCTTTCTCTTGTCTTCCTTTCCTCTTTTTCTTTCCTTTTTCTTCTTCCTTCCTTCCTTCCCTCTATTTTCTTTTTTCTTTCCTGTCTTTCTCCTGAAGCAGCCAGTCACCCTTCGTTGGCAAGGCAAGGGCTTTCTCGACCGGAGGCCTTTTCCTTCACCCAGGCTAACCGAGGTTTCCTTTGTGAAAAGAAATCCAAACTCTTGGCACAGCAGCCCCGGCAGGCTACATTCGTCCCCCAAAGAACGGCCGTAGTCCGAGAGAGGTTTCAATGCTGGGAAAAGAGTTTGCATGTAAAGGACAAATCCCAACCCTTTGAACCCAGGGGAGCCCCCACCAGGCATGCAGCCCCCACCCCTCCAGGGCTCTGCCCAGCCACACAGCCCCATCTGACTCCAATTGATGACTCCAAGTCCTTTGAACGGCGAAAGAATAGAAAGGAAGCATCATTGTCGTCTCCAAGAACTTTGAGGTGACACCGGTGATGAGGATGATAATACAATACAATAGCAGAGTTGGAAGGGACCTTGGAGGTCATCTAGTCCAACTCCCTGCCTAGGCAAGAAGCCCTATACCGTTCCAGACAAATGCCTATCCAACATCTTCCTAAAGACTTGCAGTGTTGGGGCATTCACAACTTCTGGAGGCAACTTCTGTTCCACTGGTTAATTGTTCTAACTGTCAGGAAATTTCTCCTCAGATCTAAGTTGCTTCTCTCCTTGATTAGTTTCCATCCGTTGTTGCTTCTTGTCCTGCCCTCAGGTGCTTTGGAGAATAGTTTGACTCCCTCTTCTTTGGGGCAGCCCCTGAGATATCGGAAGACTGCTATCATGTCTCCCCTGGTCCTTCTTTTTATTAAACTAGACCTACCCAGTTCCTGCAACCGTTTTTTATATGTTTTAGCCTCCAGTCCCCTAATCCTCTTTCTTGCTCTTCTCTGCACTCTTTCCGGAGTCTCCACATCTTTTCTACATTGTGGTGACCAAAACTGGATGCCGTATTCCAAGTGTGGCCTTCCCAAGGCCTTATAAAGGGATAATTAACACTTCGCGCGATCTTGATTCTATCCCTCTGTTGATGCAGCCACATGATGAGGATGAGGATTGGATTTCTGCTTTCCAAACTTCAGAAGGACGGGTCCGCTTTGCTTCCAGGCAGCATCTATATTGATTTCAGGGTGTGCCATTACGACAACCCTGCACAGTAGGAAAGGCTGAGAAATGGCGCCTGGACCCAAATCACAAGAGGCTGTGTTCACAGTCCCAATTCCTGCCCTATATATTCTCTGGATTTCTGCCCCCTTGTTCTGCCCGAGGCTTCCCAAGAGCATGAAGCCAACTCCTGGTCCCGACAAAAAAAACCCTTTTATTAATTTCCTGTGAATTCTGCTCATTCATATATCCAGCAAAGTCTTTCAAGGGAGGATTTACAGTCACCGACCTTCTCTGGCTTGGAGAGCTGCCAGGCTGAGATCTGCAAAACCTGGCCAGGTGTCTCAGAGAGTCACGAACCAATGAAGTGAACTCATTGTCTCCTGCAAACTCTACTCCCCTTCCGCTCCTCTTTTATTTCCTCTGGGAGGGGCCATTCATCCTCCACCTGTGGCCTTACTCCGAAGTCGGCCCCTGTTCTTTAGCTGTTCCCTTCGTCTGGCAGCTCTGTGCATGCACACACTGGGAACAGGCTCCAGCTGTTCCTCTGCCTCACTGATGTCTGACTCCGAAGGCAGCTGATAACTGTCAGACGGCCCTGGCCCCCTCTCTTCCTCCGACACAGAGCCCTCCTCAGAGCCTTCCCCAGACTCCAGGACTGGCCCAGGTTCCTCCCCAACCCTCCTCACTGTCTGATCCTGCTGCCAGCTCTGCTGGTCACTGGCGGGCCACAACCCCCATGCTAAGCCACCAGCCACCTAACCAAGGTTAACCCGAACCATGCCTTGCTTGTGCCAACGCATTACAGGCAATCCATAGGTTACAGCCATCCATCAAGTGACTGTTGCAAGTTATAGCAGCACTAAAACAGGCACCTGACTATTTTTCACACTTACGACCGCTGAAGCGTCCCCAGGACCGCATCTGACTCACCTTTATGACGGTTGCAGTGCACCCCCCGGGGAGAGGGAGTGTCACGTGATCATCTTTTGCGACTTTCCAACGGGCGAAGTTGATGGGGAAGCCAGATTCGCTTAACGACCGTGTTTACCAACTTCACCACTGCCCTGATGCGCTTAACAACGGTGGCAAGAAAGGTCACAACATGGGGGCAAAGCTCACTGAACCACTGTCTCACTTAGCCACA
>CM077644.1:7688025-7735093 GCA_039707465.1 Rhabdophis nuchalis | reverse complement strand
AAGAAAAGAAAGAAAGAAAGAAAGAAAGAAAGAAAGAAAGAAAAAGAAAGAAAGAAAAGCTAATTTTGATGTGGAAGGAAGGAAAAGGAAAAAGGTAAGTAGGAAGCAAGGAAATGGGAAGATGGAAGGAAATAAAGAGAAAGATAGAGAGAAAGAAAAAAGAAAGAAAGAAAGAAAGACAGACAGACAGACAGACAGAAGGAAGGAAAGAAAGAAGAAAGAAAGAAAGAAAGAAAGAAAGAAAGAAAGAAAGCTGATTTTGTTATGTAAAGAAGCAAGCAAAAAAGGAAGGAAGGAAAGAGTGGAGAAGGTAAGGAGGAAGCAAGAAAATGGGAAGGAGGGAGGAAGGAAAAAGAGAGAGAGAGAGAGAGAAAGAAAGAAAGAAAGAAAGAAAAGCTAATTTTGATGTGGAAGGAAGGAAAGGGAGAAGGTAAGTAGGAAGCAAGGAAATGGGAAGAAGGAAGGAAATAAAGAGAGAGAGAGAGAGAGAGAGAGAGAGAGAGAGAGAGAAAAGAAAGAGAGAGAAAAGAAAGAAAGAAAGAAAGAAAGAAAGAAAGAAAGAAAGAAAGAAAGAAAGAAAGAAAGAAAAGCTAATTTTATGTGGAAGGAAGGAAGGAAAGAGGAGAAGGTAGGGGAGGAAGGAAGGAAAACTCTTCGCGCGCGTCCTGTCCCCCCCCCCCCCCATCCCCGGCGCTCTTCAAAGCCAGCCCCCCACCCCCACCCCAAGCAGCTGTTCCGCGATCGCGTCCAGGGCCATCTCGGCGGCTGCTCTCCCCCCCCCCCCACCTTCGCCCCCCGCCCCTCCCCTCCCCGCTCGTTCCAAGCGGATTTGAGGCGCTTCTGCCGCCGCTACAGCAGCCAACGAGAAAAAAAGGGGAGAGTGAAGAGGGCGAGAAGTGGGGGGGGGGCTGTCCGAGGAAGAGAGAGGCCGTTTCCCCACCCCGCCCCGCCCATTTCCTTGGAAAAACCCCAAAGGAAACGAAGCCCGAGCGCTTGGCTTGGCTTTTCCAAGCCCGGACGACGCCCCCCCCCTCCCACCTCTCTAGCCCCCCCCCTCCCACCTCCTCCTCCCGCTCCGTCCCTCCTCCCCTGCCGCCCCCTCCCACCGCCCGAAGCCTTTATAATGTGGCCCCCTCGACGGCAGCATCCTTCCAGCCCGCTGGTCCTCCCTTCGGCCGGAGGACAAGAGCCGCCTCCCCTGCGCCAGAGACAGACAGACAGACACAGAGAGAGAGAGAAGGCACCGCGCCCGCCGATCGCCTCCGCGCTCCCTCGCTCGCTCGCTCGCCCTCTCTCCCGGGGCCGCCCCGTCCGTCGCGGCTTCTCCCCGCTTGGTCCTCCGTCCGTCTGTCCCGCCCGCCGCTCCCGAGGCCCGATCCCCAGAGCTCCGTCTAGCTGGAATGAATAGAACCTGAGCCCCCTTTCTGTGCAGAGGAGATTCCCGCAGCCCGACGAGGCGACTTTTCATGGGGAGCCGTCGCGGCTGCTGCAGCCGCCCCGCCGCCCGTAGCCGCCGCCCCCGCCGCGCCTGATCCGGGGCTCGCTTACCCGCCGGCCCCGCCGCCGTCGCGCCGCAGCCGCTCCCCCAGCCCCGAGCCCGCTTCGGCTTCTGCCCCGGCGAGCCCGGAGGCGGCCTCTTGGGGGCCTCGTCCTCGGCGGCGTCCAGCCCCGCGCCCAGCCCCGACGACGTCGCCGCGGCGGCGGGAGGACCAGCAGCTGCAGCAGCAGCCTCGGCCGGCTATGGCTACGGCAGCGGCAGCGTCCCGGGCAAGAGCGGAGGAGGCAACGGCGAGGATTCGCGCATCCGCCGCCCGATGAAACGCCTTCATGGTGTGGGCCAAGGACGAGAGAAGCGGCTGGCCCAGCAGAACCCGGACCTGCACAACGCCGTCCTCAGCAAGATGCTCGGTAAGGGCGGGCGGGGAGGAGGGAAGGAAGGAAGGAAAGGATGGATGGATGGAAAGAAGGAAGGAAAGAAGGGAGGATGGAAGGGAGGAAGGAAGGAAAGAAGGAAGGAAGGAAAGAAGGAAGGAAGGGAGGATGGAAGGATGGATGGAAGGAAAGAAGGAAGGAAGGATGGAAGATGGATGGAAGGGAGGATGGAAGGAGGGGGGGTCCCTTTCCCAATGCATGCGCCACCCCCTCCCACGCGGGACACACGGACACGCTCGTCCTCACGGGGGTAGGGGGTTTCCCTCTCCCCGCTGCTGCCCTCTTGGCACGCGCGCCCTGAGACCCCCACCCACGCGCCCACCCACGCGCAACCACGCAGACCGGACTCCCCCCACTCCACACACACACCCGTGACACAGGAACACGCAGGCACGCACTCACGGGACGGTGTTCGGGGAGTCCTTTTCCCACTCCTCGCCCGACTCCCCACTCCTCCCCCCCCCACACACACACTTACAAACACGCGGGACGGCCGTCGAAGGTCCTCATCCCACTTCTTACGCATACGCGCGCGCGCGCGCGCGCCGGACTTTCCACTCTCCCCCCCCCCTAATACACACACACACTGGAGTTCCCACTCTTCCCCCCCCAATACACACACACACAGGCCCCCCCCCCCAAAAAAACAGGCACTCTGTTTTTTGGGGGGAAGGCATGGGTTTTTTTTCCCCTCATCCCACTCCCCCCCCTCACACACAAACACACACACACACCAACTCCCCACTCTTCCGTCCCTCACAAACACTCGGACACTGGGGGGGGAGGGGATAGCGTGGGGGATGTCCTCACTCCACTCCCCACTTCTCTCTCTCTCTCTCTCACACACACACACACACACACAGAGACCCACGCGACTCCCCACTCTTTCCCCCCCTCCACCCGTGATACAAACACACACACCGGACTCCCCACTCTCCCCAACCCACAAACACACAGGCACACCCTGGCAGGAGGGCACTCCCCGCTTGTTACACACACAAACACGCACACGCGCTCGCAGAATGGCGTTGGGGGGGGTTCCTCTTCCCACTCTCCGCTTGTTACACACTCACACACACACAGACCAGACTTCCCACCCTTCCCGCAACGTACAAACACACACGCACATACTCAGGGGGACACACGGTGTGAGGGTCTTCCTCCAGCTGCCCTCTTGGCCCACAAGCATTCACAGATACACACTTAGACACACACACACACCGCCTCCTCACAACACAGCTCTCCCAGCTGACCCACAAAGACGCAGGCACACAGGCATGGGGGGGACGGATGTTGGGAGGGGGTGTCTTTCCGCTGCCCTCTTGGCATACACCAGGGATGTCCAAACTTGGGAACTTCAACTCCCAGAATTCCCCAGCCAGCTATGCTGGGGAATAGCAGCATAGCTGGCTGGGGAATTCTGGGAGTTGAAGTCCACAAGTCTTAAAGTTCCCAAGTTTGGACATCCCTGGCATACACGGATTGATACACACCCAGGCTCCCCACAGGCACGCATGCACATATATGCACACCCACCAGACTCCCGGTCCCCCTCACCCCTCGTTGACATACAAAGACATATGAAGGCACATGGGACAGCGTGGGGACTCTTCTTCCCGCTGTCCTTTTCACACACACACACAGAGATGGGGCTCTCTTTGGGAGGGGGGAATCTGAGGGTTGGGGGATTCTGGGAGTTGAAGTCCGCAAGTCTTAAAAGTTGGCCAGCTCCAGAAGCGTTGCCCAAAGGAGACGGTTTGAGCTGATTTCCCCCACTTTTGTTTAAGGGGTGTTCATAGGAGCACAGAATTAAAAAGCCGGCAAGAACCCCGAAGGTCATCTAGACGAACCCTCTGCCACTTAGGGCTAACAGCTCTGGGTCCTTTTGGAGAAGGGCGGGATACAAATCGAATAAAATCTAAAAATCTAACCCAGCATTTCTGATTGACAAGAGGAATTGTATCTGGGCTGTCCCAGGATGCAGGCAAGATCAGACCTGGGTGTACATGGATCCCAAAGCGTTTTATCTCAATTATCCTGAGCTCGAACTATTTAGGAACATTTTGCCTCCTTATAATAATTTAGGGAATCAATTGAGACAGGACAGAACAGGTCTATTTTAATTGAAATTCCAAAAAAATAAACTTAATTTTGCATTATTTGGGGTGATTAGTTAGCTCCAACCCTTCTATTCTAAGCCGCCATGAACCAGCACATCTGGAAACAACTGCCCCAAATAGTTGATGCTTAACAAAGCAGCAAATAACTAGGATTCAAGTACCAATAAAGGAGAATGTTTGTCGCTCAGGGTTGAAACAAGAGGCCCTTTGAGGCTCTCTGAGCTTGATTTCTTGCAGACGTTTCATTACCCAACTAGGGAACATCATCAGGGCTCAAACATTTGTGTCTCGAGGGAAAACAGCTTTTAAGGGAGCCTTGCTTTGCTGCTGGTTGAGCCTTCGCTCTGTGTTCACACAGCATATGGGATCGTATCAATTTCATCTAACACACTAAGCCACAGCAGGGAAATCCGTGGTGAGAAGTCTAATCAAGTTTCGTATATTGCAGTAATTGCAGCAAAAAGGTCTTTAACTGGCCAGATTAAGCATACTGTGAGTTAAAATGGTATTGAATTGTCTATTCGTTGAGACTATTTATATGTAGTCATAATAATAGTAACAACAACAGCAACAACATTGGTATTTGTGACACTTCTTTAAATGTTCAGGTGACTGAGTTTCATGTTTAATAAATAAAAGAAACAATAATAATAATTTTTAAAAAGTGATACCCATTGTCATTGCGGCACTTGGTACCATGTCCAAGAATGTTATAAGACACATCAAGAACTTGCAGACTCCTGCAATAACACCAGCAGAACGGCAAAAAACTGCGCTACTCAGTACCTGGTTGATACCTAGGACCCTGGCAGCAACCAGTATCCACCATTAGCACCAGTCAATGGTATTTGTGAGGCACATTTGAATGTTCAGTTGACTGAGTTTCATTGTTTAATGAATAAAGTATATCATCATCATCCTCTGTTTTATTCATTAAACATGAAACTCAGTCAATTGAACATTTAAAACGTATCGCAAATATTAACTGGCTACTGCCAGCATCCTAGGTATCAACCAACTTGTTGTTGTTATTATTATTATTTTAATACCCTCAAACAAAACATCTACCTGTCCTTGGGAAGGACTCGATCGGAGGGCCAAAAGGCCAAATCCAATGTAAACATCTAGTTGACTGAGCGCTAATTTATTAAATGTTGATATCAACAATCCTATTATTTATTTACTTACGAGCCCCATTCTGGATTGGGTATTATTTCTCCCAGTCTTAAACAACTGAACTATATTTGCACTTTCAAACAAAAATAGAGAGATTTGAGTGTGAAAAAGAGTGACTTTTTCAAAGAAAAAGGATTGAGATGGGTGGGTGGGTGGGTGGGTGGATGGATAGATAGATAGATAGATAGATAGATAGATAGATAGATAGATAGATAGATAGATAGATAGATAGATAGATAGATAGATAGATAGATAGATAGATAGATAGATAGATAGATAGATAGATCTATTTTTCTTTTCCTGCCCTTAAGGTGTCTTTTGAGACTGCAGGAAATCATACAAAGATCACTAAAATGATTAATAGCTATTGATAGCTGGATCTTCCTGGGTTTTACTTCTTCCTCCAGGTTGCTGGCTGTTAACTATCTTGTGGCCATGAGTTTCACAGTTTGATATCTCAGTGTGGAGAGCAGCAAAATCTCCCATGATCCAGTGTCCTTGGACAATCCAGACTGCACATATTCTCCATTCCCCATGCTATTAAAAAAATTTATCCCACGTTTTTAATCCCTTTTCTTCCCTCTCTCTTTATGGGACCGATTGTGGGAAAAGCGCCATTCTTAAACCGGCTGTGCATTGCAGCCACTTTAGACAACATGATTTGGCTCTCGCTATTTAAGCAAGACAATATGGAAAATGAATTTAAGAGCTTTTTTTTTTAAAGAAAGAAATATTTTTACGCTCCAGTGTTTATTGTCTGCGAGCCATTTAGATGCTTGAAGGGATTGTAGTGAAATTAACTCGCTGTAGAGTATCTTTATTTTTTCTCTCTCTCTTTAAAGTGGAATTTGGCTCCCTTATAGAGTTTGAAAAATGTCCAAATTCCCGTCTCTCGCAGTTTCTGGAAAATGTTCCCTAAACAACGCGCCCTTTGATGTAGTGAGTCACAATTTGGAAGTTGTGTGCACCTTTAAAACAACCAGTTGCCCGCTCCAGAATCCGCTAACCCCCTCCGACTGTAACCTTCACAAGTTACGGTTGTGTGAAACAAGCCTACTTTTTTTTTTTGAGTGCAACGTTTGGGTGACGGAACAAGGACACCGTGTTTTTAAAAAAATTAAATTACATTTTTAAATTATTTTTTACAAATCATTTAAAGATGGCAGGCATATCCAGCACAACTTCCTCTGCCTGTTTTCTCCACCATCACAACCTTTGAGATGGATTAAGCTGAGAAAGAATGACCAGCCCAAAGTCATCTAGCCAGCATTCTTGCTTAAGGCAGAACTAGAACTCACTGTCTCCTAGCAATTGGTCCAAAATCGCCCAACTGGCTTGCATGCCTAAAGTGGGACTAGAACTCCCGCTCTCCTGGTGATAGGACCAAATTCATCCAGCTTTCGTGCCTAAGGCAGAACTAGAACTCACTGTCTCCTAGCAATTGGCTCAAAGTGGCCAAAAAAGGGGGGGGTCATAAACCCGGCCGCCATTTACTTCACAACCACCTTATTTTGCCTTGGAGGTCTTTTAGTCCAATCCCCTACTCAAGCAGGACAACCTTATACCTTTTCAGACAAATGGTTGTTCAATCTTTTCTTGAAAACCTCCAGTAATGGAGCACCCCCCAATTTCTGGAGGCAAGCATTCCATTTATTAATTGTTCTCAGGAAATTTCTGAGGAAATTTTTGAGAAAAATTTCTGAGGAAATTTTTGAGGAAAGTTTTTGAGAAAAATTTCTGAGGAAATTTTTGAGGAAACTTTTTGAGGAAAATTTCTGAGGAAACTTTTGAGGAAATTTCTCCTTATTTCTAGGTTGGATCTTTCTTTGATTAGTTTCCATCCATGGTTTCTTGTCCTGCCTTCTTCTGGTTGGAAGAATAGCTTGATTCCCTCTTCTTTGTGCCAGTCCCTGAGATATTGGAAGACTGCTATCATGTCACCCCTAGTCCTTCTTTTCATTAAACGAGACCTCCCTAGTTCCTGCAACCGTTTATCGTATGTTTTTATTGTGTTCTCTCTTTTCTCTTTTGGACCCCCAGGCCAGGCATGGAAAGCCCTGAGCACCACTGACAAGCGCCCCTTCGTGGAGGAGGCCGAGATGCTAAGGATCCAGCATTTGCAGGACCACCCCAACTACAAGTACAGGCCCCGCCGGAAGAAGCAGGCCAAGAAAATCAAGAGGATGGAACCAAGCATCCTTCTTCACAACCTGCCCCAGCCCTGCGGTGAGAATTATGCCATGGGCCACCGCGGCGGCGCCGGAGGTGGTGGCCTCAGCCACTCCCAGCCTCCGCCACTGAACCACTTCCGAGAACTGCGCTCGATGGGGTCGGAGATGGAGAACTACGGCCTGCCGACCCCGGAGATGTCCCCTCTGGACGTCCTAGAACAAGCGGAGCCAGCCTTTTTCCCGCCACACATGCAGGACGACTGCAATGTGATGTCCTTTCGAGGGTACCACCATCCTCCTCCTCCACCTCCGATGGAGTTTTCCCCGGAAAAAAACCTGGGGAGGAACATGGTCATGGGGTACCCACCCAACCCGCCCTCCCACCTGGCCGAAGCCATGAGGACTCCCCACCCTCCTGGGATGTACTACAACCAGATCTGTGCTGCGGGAGCCGCCAACGGGCTGTCAGCCCACCTGGGCCAGCTCTCCCCTCCACCTGAATCTCACCAGCTGGATGGCGTGGAGCACTTGAACCCAAATGAGCTGTGGACAGAAGTGGACCGCAACGAGTTTGACCAGTATTTGAATATGAGCAGGACTCGTCCGGATCCTTCCGGCTTCGCCTACCATGTTTCTATGTCCAAAGTGACTCCCCGGAGCTGTGAGGACAACAGCCTCATCTCAGCCTTGTCCGATGCGAGCAGCGCTGTTTATTACAGCGCCTGTATCACTGGGTAAACGTTGAATTGAGGGAGAGGTTTGGGGCAGCCCCACAAGCCAAGGGGGGTAGGGGTGGGGCAACCGTCGTCACCTCTCTTCAAGGATGCTGGGAAATTCTAGCGGAGGGACGTGTCCCGGACGATCCCCCCGTTGAGTTTCCTGGGACTCCTTGTGGGGGAAAGCTAGGACAGTGAACCCAGTATGAATTGGAGAGGAGATTGGGACGCAGGCGTATAAGTAATCCTCGAGTTACAACCGCTCATTTAGTGACCATCCCCATGGCACTGAAAAAAAAGCAAGTGG
This sequence comes from Rhabdophis nuchalis, assembly GCA_039707465.1. Taxonomy (NCBI): domain Eukaryota; kingdom Metazoa; phylum Chordata; class Lepidosauria; order Squamata; family Natricidae; genus Rhabdophis; species Rhabdophis nuchalis. Next base: position 7,726,671 of record CM077644.1, on the reverse strand, counting down.
TCCTCACACTTATGACCGTTGCAGCATCCCCACCCCCGTGTAATCACTCGGCATGTATTTAGGATGGTTGCAGGGCCTCAGGGACCACCTGATCGCTGTTTGCGACCTTCCCCGTTGGCATTTGACGACAAAGGGAAAGTCGGATTTGTTTAATGACCATCCGATTCACTTAACAGCTGCAGTGATTCACAACCACCAGGGCAAAAAAAAAAAAAAAGGTCGTAAAATCAGGTGTGGCTCGTTGCCTTGTTTAGAGGGGGAAATCTTGCCCTCCTTTGTGGTTGTAAGTCAAGGATTATCTGCGTCCGTAGGAAGTGGTTAGATCAAATGTGGCCCACGGAGGTGCTAATGCTTTGCTCCAAAGAGGAAGAGGAAGTGAGTTTGTGCTCTTTGCATGGGTTGTGAGGCTTTTGAGCTGTGGAGAAGGAGACAGAGCTCAGCTGGCTGTGGAGTAGCTGAGGAGTAAAGTTCCTTACAAGGAGCTCGGGACAAATTTTGTACCGGAAATATGTCACCGTTTTGGAAAAGTTTGAGCTCAACTCCAAAGATGAGGAAGGGCCTTCTCACACATTACAAATTTCTCCTCTCCAAGGAAAAAATAGAACGGGCCCCATTACAGTGGTGTCTCATCACCCCCTGCCTCCCACTGTGTATCCGGCTGCCCCAAATCTCTCCTTTGATCTGTAAAACCTGCATTATTTTAGACTGTCGCATTAAAGACATTGCTTTCTTTTTAAAAACAAACACTAAGGCTAAAGAATTGATATACTGTATTGCTGTGTAGCACAAGAAGATGGTTCAAAACAGAAGGAAAATGCAAATTTAAGGTGCCCTATATACTGGACGGGGGTACCCATTGGTGGGTTTTTTTGCAATTAAAAGGTAGGGAAGGAATTCAGGCAGGTATTGTGCTAACCACGAATCATCTTCATTAAAAACCAAGGTTTCTGACTCTTTGCCGCTTTTAAGACGGGTGGACTTCAACTCCCAGAATGCCCCGGCCTGGGGAATTCTGGGAGTTGAAGTCCACCCGTCTTAAACGTTGCCCGAGTCGGGAAATCCTGTTGACACAATTCAGTATCAGAGCAAACCGTATCATCTGAATTCCTTCCCCACTGTGTAGAAGGTCTCCAGTCCTTCCTCGTAATTGAAAAAGGCTTGTTTTCAAGGGTTTTCACCCCGTTTTTCTAAACCGAGATAAACCCCAGCTCGTTTTGCGCCCAGAGATAAGAGTCAGTTAAAGGGGCTAAGATTTTGAAAATGGCAATATTTGGATCCGAATCATTATCCACGGAGTTGGGCCCCTTGGTGAAATCAACGCGGCAGTTCGCGAAGGCTGCGTTTCCAAAATTTGGGGTGGCTCTTGCAGAGAAACCACCGTGGAAAATGCGAAGGCCGTGCGCTTGCACTGCTGCAATGCGTGATTTCTTGCGATAAACGCATTAACCGTTGCGATGCAAGGCTGGGCGCTGGAGTGGATAGAATGGGGAGGGACATAGACGGAGGTGATTAAAAGAGTGGCGGAAGGGAAGTGTGGGAAAAGTTGTAAGGGAAGGCAAGAGACTCGGTGGCCTAGGCCCATTTGCTTGGCTCTTAATCTACAGAATCTTAGAGGTAGGGGACCCACGAGGGTCATCTAGTCCAGCCCAACAGGAAGGAAATGCATTGAAGTGGCTTCTTGCTTTCCCCCTGTTTTGCAATTCCTGGAATGCAATTCTAGGCAGGTTTAGAATTTATCTCCAGAGGTTTTTTTTGTTATTTGTGGGTGAAAATACCACTTAAATGACCTTGGCGCAAGAGATTTGGTGGGTGGGTAAACTGAGGGCAGGCCTCTCTGTTTGCAAAGCTTCAGCCGGATGGATTTGAACCTGTGGCTAATTGCCAAGCGTATGTGTGTGTGTGTATGTGTATGGGCACATATTTAGAGCTGATGTTTTAATGCCATGTTTCCCAATTGTAGCAACTTGGAAGATACGTGGACTTCAACTCCCAGAATTCCCCAGCCGGCTGCGACCGGCTGGGGAATTCTGGGAGATGAAGTCCACGCGTCTTCAAGTCGGCATGGTTGAAAAACGCTGCTTTAACTCCTATTTTAAAGCCGGGCAGATGTTTTTTTGACTATCCGTGTTAGCCTTCCGACTTTACTTTCCCTGCAAAAGTGTGAGCTGGGTGTGCCAGACAATAAAAGTGAGGCGTTCTGTGTGTAAAGCACAAACACACACGAACACACACCCTCAAATCCTCCTTACACAGCAGGGGTCTCCAACCTTTGCAACTTTAAGTCTGAAGGACTTCAGCTCCCAGAATTCTCCAGCCAGCAAAGCTGACCTGAGAAGTCTGGGAGCTGAAGTCCTTCAGACTTAAAGTTGCAAAGGTTGGAGACCCCTGTTACACAGGATATCATCGTGGTCCAAGATGTAACTATAACCCTCTTTTGAAGGTTAACCCAAAACTGCACCACGCATGAAAAACGAAGGCTTCAATCTTTCAAACGCACAACAACGCAATTCAGAACTGAACGGCGCCAGTGTTCAAATCCAGGAACAAGCCTTTTTCAACCTTATTAAGGGGGACCGGGGGTAATTTCAGGGTGCCCCTTAACCACTTATTTCCCACCGTATCAGAGCATTCTCTTTGGTTTGGACAAATCTATATTTTTTACTAAGCTTTTTTTTTTTTATTAAAAAAATTATCTATCTATAAATAATATTTAAGTTGTTCAGGCATTTTATACGACGTCTTCTCGGTCTGTCTGTCTCTCTCTCTCTCTCTTTTGTAATCGATGGAAAGGATAATCACAGTGTTGAAACAGCACCTATGTAGCAAAAATAACAGAAGAAGAAGCGGCTCTTAAGCTGCGCGGGATCGAAACCTCTGGAACTTGGGGTTCGCGGGGGGAAACACACAGCTGCCCTCCGAAATTCCCAGCGAGGGTTTCGAACAATTTCCCCCTTGTGTGTTTACCTACAGCATCGCACGGACACATGTTGGAGCATCGGACTGAATCCAGCGCTTGTTTTGCTGCCTGGTTAATTATTAGGACATCTTTTCCTAATTGCACGACTCTCAGGCGCTCGTGATGGGAACACATGTTCCGTTTCCCTCGACCGATGTTGCCCCCAAGTGTTTCCAGATTTCTTTCTGGCAGCCGATCCGTGTTTAGTCTCCGCGTTGGCATCGTGGGAACCTCTCCCGCCAAGAGGCACTGTCAAAGATACGAAAGGACTGGCACTTTGAACCCAGGGGGATGGTTTTTCTAAATATATATATACAGTATATATTTTTTTTAACGGGCTGATGTTCAGCCCAGCAAGTTTGGGGTGTGTGTTGGCTCGGAAGGACGGCTCTCTGCCCTCAAAATAAATTCAAAATAAAAACACCGTGATATTCTTTTTCTCAGCCTGTCTGGGTGTGTGGTTTTTTTTCCGGTTTAACGCAACTGCTTTTGACTTGACTAGGTTTTTCTCAGAGGGGTGGGTGGGAACTGCCCACCCCTCTGAGACACCCCCCCTCAAAAGGAGATTCTGTGCAGCCTGGGGGGTCTTCAGGAACTGATCAGTTGGGTTGGGTTGCAAATGCGGTGGCTTGCATGCATGCGCCTTGGGTTTTCTTCCTAACACGATACAGAAATCCGGATGACGTCAAAGGACCTGGTTCTAAGCCAAGCGTGCGTGTGCTCACCATCACAATGTTGTGCTCTCGTACCTGTGTTTAATTTTATAATTGGTGGGGCAGGGGAGGGGAGAGGGGGCTGCACAGAGCCTGGCTGTATTTTTAAATCAAGGCTGGGTTGTTGGTTGTTGGTTTTTTGTTTTGTTTCTTTTGCAAAAGTCCCGGTAGCATCCCTGGGAGTAACGCACCGGTAGTCCTGGATTTACAATTATACCGGGGATCCGAATTCCCATTGCTAAGCAAGACAGTTCAATCAGGAATAGAGCTGGAAAGGAACACTGGAGGTCCTCTAGTCCAACCCCCTGCTCAAGCAGGAGACCCTCTACACCAGGGGTCTTTCCAACCTTGGCAACTTTAAGCCTGGGGGACTTCAACTCCCAGGAGGAGTCAAGCTATTCTCCCAAGCAGGACAAGAAGCAACAGGTGGAAACTAATCAAGGAGAGAAGCAACTTAGAACTAAGGAGAAATTTCCTGACAGTGAGAACAATTAACCAGTGGAACAGAAGTTGCCTCCAGAAGTTGTGAATGCTCCAACACTAGAAGTTTGTAAGAAGATGCTGAACAGCCATTTGTCTGAAGTGGTGTAGGGTTTCCTGCCTAGGCAGCGGGTTGGACTAGAAGACCTCCAAGGTCCCTTCCAACTCTGCTATTCTATTCTATTCTAATTCTGGAAGTTGAAGTCCACCAGGCTTAATATTTGCCAAGGATGGACACCTCCCTCCCCCCCCCATTCTAGACCATTTCAGAGAGTCCCGTCCGATTTTAGATCTTTGCCGACAGTTGTTAAGTGAGACACGTGGTCGTTCAGCGAATCTGGCTTCTCCCATGGATTTTGTTTGTCCGATGCTGGCTGGGAATTTGGGATCATGACTTGACTCCAGATCGCTGCAACTGTTGTAAATACATGCCAGCCCTTCAAATGTTGATCCTGTAATTGTAAGGGTCCTGTCACGGTTTTAAGCACAAGGACCTTATTGTAAGTTCCTTTTTTTCCCCCTAGTCTTGTTGTTGAATGGAAACAGTTGTAATTTGAGGACTCCCTAAATCCCTATTCATTGATCGCTAAAGAAATACCATTAAGGGGGGAATCGTTTCTTTACATCTCAAGCGTTCATTCTTAGAAATCTGGTTTACATCCACTTTATAAATGCCGGATTGAAATAAAAAGGCCACCCGTTCTTCTACATCAGAGGTTCCTAAACTCGGCAACTTTAAGACTTGTGGACTTCAACTCTCAGAAATCTCCAGCCAGCTCTGCTGGCTGGAGAATTCTGGGAGTTGAAGTCCACAAGTCTTAAAGTTGCCAAGTTTGGGAACCTCTGTTCTACATCATTTACAAAAACATCCCTCAAAAGAAGACATTTTTAACGCCGAGCGTCAGAAGATGGAGTGTCATCAAAACAGGAACTTGGTTGTGAAGTTGTAGGATGTCTCCCCAGACAGATTGATTGTCATTCCCCACCCCCTTTCCTTTAGCAAAGCAAATTGCATTAATTTTGAAGAGAAAAATGGCTTTTTTGGTCACAGATTATTTCTTTTAATTGCATTTTTCTTTTACAGAAAGCATGAAATAAAATAGCTGCTTCAGTGCCAAATACCAGATTCATTGTTGGCTGATAGAACATTGAAAACATTTTCTGATCCATCCTTGCTTCCTTCCTTCCCTCCCTCTCTCCTTCCTTCTTTGCCTTCCTTCCTTCTTTTTCTCCTTCACTCCCTCCCTCTCTCCTTCCTTCTTTCGCTTCCTTTCTTTTCCATCTTTTTTTCTTTTCTGCCTTTTTTCTTTGTCTTCCTTTCTCCCTCTTTCCCTCCTTTCTTTCTTTCTTTCTTTCTTTTTCTTTCTCTTCCTTCTTCCTCCCCAACATTGCAAGTCTTTAAGAAGATGTTGGATAGCGATTTGTCTGAAACGGTATAGGGTTTCCTGCCTAGGCAGGGAGTTGGACTAGAAGACCTCCAAGGTCCCTTCCAACTCTGCTATTGTATTGTTGCATTGTATTATTCTTTACCTTCCTTCCTTCCTTCCTTTCTTTTCCACCTTTTTCTTTCCTGCCTTTTTTCTTTGTCTTCCTTTCTTTCTCCCTCCCTCCCTCCCTCCTTTCTTTCCTTTCTTTCTTTCCCTCTTTCTTTCTCTCTCTCTCTTTCCCCTTTCTTTCTTTCTTTCTTTCCTGTCTTTCTTTCTCTTTCCTCAATTAATCAAGCTTAATTTTGGCAACTACTCCAATGCATATCTTTTGAGTATTTCGAGGGGGAATTTTCCGTCCACTGCAGGAAAATGCCACTGGCATCTGTTCATCGAATGATGGTGATTTGGAACAGATTTTTCAGAAAAGTCTGCATTTTTAACAAATCCTTTTCTCTCTCTTACTTTCTTATTGCAGGAGGGGGGGACCCTGACTTTGACCACAGAAGAATTATTATTTTTTTATGAAAATGATTGGCAGGAAGGATTAAATGTTTACTCTCTTTTATTTTTTGCTTGTAACTTAAGACCAAACAAAGAAACCGTGTTTTTCTTTTCAAGACAAGGAAAAAAAGGAAGGAAGGAAGGAAGGAATGAAGACAAGAGAAAAAAGAAAGGTAGAGGAAGGAAGGAAAGAGAAGAGTGAGAAAAGAAGGAAGGAGAGAGACAAAGGAAAAAGAAAGAAAGAGTGAGATATACAATAATACAATACAATACAATAGCAGAGTTGGAAGGGACCTTGAAGGTCTTCTAGTCCAACTCCACGCCTAGGCAGGAATCTTATATGGGTGGATGGATGAAGGAAAGAAAGAAAAAAGAGAAAGAAAAAGAAGAAGGAAGGGAAGGGAAGGGGAGAGAATGAGGAAGGAAGGACGAAGAAAGAGAAAGGAAAAAAGTTAGATAGAAGAAAGGAGAAAGGAAAGCATGAGAAAGGAAGGAGAGAGAAAGAAAAAAGGAGAGAAAGTGAGATAGACGAGAAAGAAAGAAGAAGGAAGGAAAGGAAAGAGACCTAGCTATCTGCGGGATCGCATTCTGCCTCATACATCCCTGCGACCGATTCGCTCCCACAGAGAGGGACTTCTCCGGGTGCCGTCTACTAGGCTATGCCAGCGGGTGTCACCCAGGGGAAGGGCCTTCTCTGTGGCGGGCCCGACCCTCTGGAACGACCTTCCCCCCGAAATTAGAACAACTACAGACCTTCGCTCCTTCCGACAGCTTTTAAAAACTCATTTCTTCCGTTTGGCTGGCCTAGGGTAATTTTAATTAAGTTATAGTGTTAAGGGGTTTTAGGGACAGTTTTTAGTTTTTATAGATGTTTTTAGCGCAGGATATGTTTAATTGTGATTTTAAATTTTGTACTCTGTTTGTGTATATTGTTTTTAATTTTCCTGTGCCCCGCCTCGAGTCCCTTTGGGGAAAGAGAGCGGGTTATAAATAAAATTTATTATTATTAAAGGGTGAGAGTGAGAAAGGAAGGTAGAAGAAAGAGAGAAAGAAAGAGAGAGAAAGAAAGAAAGAAAGAAAGAAAGAAAGAAAGAAAGAAAGAAAGAAAGAAAGAAAGAAAGAAAGAAAGAAAGAAAGAAAGAAAGAAAGAAAGGAAAGAAAAAGAAACTGGATCTCCCTTGCAAGCTAAAGTGACAAAACGTGGCTTGGGGGTTGTTAACGCATCCAGCTTGATAACAAGGCAGGGAGAAGCGTTAGAAACAAGTGCAATAACCAAAAAGGAAGAAATAATGAAAGGGAAAAATGACATCACCTGTTAAACAGGAGGTCTGGCTCCAGGCCACTTTTGGGACATTCAACCGGTGCCAAAATTACTGGATTTCCCGCTCTCCCCCCCCCCCCCCCGCCCCGCCACCCCAGCCTTGGAAAAAAAGATGAGAAACATCCTGTGCAGGCCTGCGCATATGGCCACGACAGGAAACGTCCCGGTGACATTAAGCTCCCCAGGAAGAAATCTGGAAGGATGAATTTGTGGGGGGGAGGGGGAGGGAGGGAGGGAAGTGGGGTTGAAAAGGACCCCTTGACTTATTTTTCAGGTTCGGGCGATGTGATCATTTCCTGAACTCTAAAGGAGAAAGCCACATTTCCCCCCTCCTCCCTTTCGGACGCCAGCAGGAAGGCAGCCCAGCGAGCATGTCCCATCTCAAAGGAAGCCCAGAGTCATTTCCAACAAGGAGAAAACCCTGAGCCAACTTGCTCCTGGCTCTAGCAGCCTACTCCTCCGGGATGTTGGGAAGCCCCACCCTCTGCCTCTAAAGCAGTGGTGGGTTTCTGCAGGTTCGCACCTACTCGCGAGAGCCGGTTGGTGAAATTTAGAGCAGGGGTCTCCAACCTTTGCAACTTTAAGTCTGAAGGACTTCAGCTCGCAGACTTCTCCAGCCAGCTTTGCTGGCTGGAGAATTCTGGGACCTGAAGTCCTTCAGACTTAAAGTTGCAAAGGTTGGAGACCCCTGATTTAGAGAACCCGTGAGAGGGGGTTCCACCGGCGTACCTGGAAGTAAATCTGGCCCGCCGCTGCCAGTGACCCAACGGGAAGGAAAGGAAAGGAAGGAAGAAAGGAAAGAAAGAAAGAAAGAAAGAAAGAAAGAAAGAAAGAAAGAAAGAAAGAAAGAAAGAAAGAAAGAATTTATCATCACAATTGAGTCCAAAATTTTGGTTGCTAAGCAACAGCGTTGTTAAATGAGTTTCCCCACATATTAGAAGGTGGCCACTCCCACCCTGTCACATGACTGCCAAGCCACGCCCACAAAATAGGCCACACCTACAGAGTAGGTTCTAAAAAATCTGAAACCCACCACTGCTCTAAAGCCACGCCCCCTTCATCCCTAACCAGGGTAGGATAAGGGGGTTCCTGGTTCCTGGACATCGGTGGCGGTTTCCTGCATCCGGATTCAGGAGGGGCCAAGCAGAGGATTTGACAATAATTAATTCCCAGAGGGGGCAAATTGCAAAAGAAGAGCGACGAAGAGGATTACAATACAATATAATACAACAGCAGATTTGGAAGTGACCTTGGAGGTCTTCTAGTCCAACCCCCTGCGTGGCCAGGAACCTTATACCATTTCAGACAAATGGCTGTCTAACATCTTCTTAAAGACTTCCAGGGTTGGGGCATTCACAACTTCTGGAGGCAACTTCTGTTCCACTGGTTAATTATTCTCACTGTCAGGAAATTAAACGCCTGGAGATTAAACTATAGGAAGAACAGTTGCAGGATTTGGGTTTGACTAGTCTAGAGACACTAGACCACTGGTGGGTTTCAAATTTTTTTAGAACCTCTTCTGTAGGTGTGGCCTGATTCGTGGGAGTGGCTTGCCAGCCATGTGACCAGATGGGAATGGCTTGGCAGTCATGCTAAGTTAAACTTATATGTTTAGAATACAGGCCATTTTTTGGACCGCCCACAAAGACCAGCTGGCCAGCAAGTGCACACCAGAAACTAGAAGAGCAGTTGGCGATGGTGAATGGGCCCACAGAGCAGATGCTGTGTGGCACCTCTGGCACGCATGCCATAGGTTCACCATCACAGTTATATAGAATATATTAGTAGAGTAGAGTAGAGTAGACTAGAATGAGAAAGAAGAATAGAATAGAATAGAATAGAATAGAATAGAATAGAATGAGAAAGAAGAATAGAATAGAATAGAATAGAATAGAATGAGAAAGAAGAATATAATAGAATAGAATAGAATAGAATGAGAAAGTATAGAATAGAATAGAATGAGAAAGAAGAATAGAATAGAATAGAATAGAATGAGAAAGAAGAATAGAATAGAATAGAATGAGAAAGAAGAATAGAATAGAATAGAATGAGAAAGAATAGAATAGAATAGAATAGAATGAGAAAGAATAGAATAGAATAGAATAGAATGAGAAAGAAGAATAGAATAGAAAAGAATAGAATAGAATAGAATAGAATGAGAAAGAAGAACAGAATAGAATAGAATAGAATGAGAAAGAATAGAATAGAATAGAATAGAATGAGAAAGAAGAATAGAATAGAATAGAATAGAAAAGAATAGAATAGAATGAGAAAGAAGAATAGAATAGAATAGAATAGAATAGAATGAGAAAGAAGAATAGAATAGAATGAGAAAGAAGAATAGAATAGAATAGAATGAGAAAGAAGAATAGAATAGAATAGAATAGAATAAAATAAGAAAGAAGAATAGACTAGACTAGACTTGAATTGAATTGAATTGAACTTAGCAGGCTGGAGAATTCTGGGAGTTGAAGTCCACAAGTCTTAAAGTTGCCAAGCTTGACGACCTCTGCCCTAGAGATTTCAAGGCAAAGACAAAGCTACAAGCAAACATCAACAAGCATAGGAAACGGCTTTATTCCACATTCTGGTGTCCATCCATGGTGTCCATCCATCCATCCATCCATCAACGGTCCATCTATCCCAACTGGAAATATCTCTCTAAGGTTACAGATAGCAAAAGACCTTTCTCACCCTTTCATTTCCTATTTAACTTTTTCAGCGCCGATCCCAGAGATGAACCTGCTCTTTTGTCGGGTCCTCCTCTCATCCAAAGTTGGCACCAGGAGCTGCCACTGAGGTCCACCTGTTAAGCTACCGACCCATGAACTTCAAATCCTCCAAGTTGGCGATGAAGCAGTTGCCTCCGGTTGCTGTTCTGACCTAGGCCCCCCAAGAGCACGAAGCCGACTCCTTGTCCCGATAAAACCCTTTTTATTTAGTTTTAAAGGGAATTCTGCTCCAGCAAAGTCTTTTATGAGATTTCACAACCACAGACCTTGATCAGGCTTGGAGAGCTGCCAGGCCGATATCTTCCAAACTCCAAGCTGTAGCAGCAATTACTTGGCAAGAAGTCAGGAACGGATCTTCACCCTCATGAATTGAACTCATGGTCTCCTGCAAACTCCACTCCCCTTTCGCTCCTCTTTTATTCTCTCTGGAAGGGGCCATTCATCATCCATCTGTGCCTTTACTCCTGAGTCGGCCCTTGTTCCTTAGTTGTTCCCTTCCCCTGGCAGCTCTGTTCATGCGCACATCAGGAACAGGCTCCAGTTGTTCTTCTGTCCCACTGATGTCTGATTCTGAAGGCAGCTGATCACTGTCAGACGGCCCTGGCCCCCTCTCTGCTTCTGACGCAGAGCCCTCCTCAGAGCCTTCCCCAAACTCCAGGACTGGCCCATCTTCCTCCCCAGCCTCCTCACTGTCTGAATCTGCCACCAGCTCTGCTGGCCGCTGGCGGGCCCCAGCAGTTGCCTTGTTTCTGCAAACTGAACTCAGGGAAGACTTTAAATTAAGTTAGCATCACCCCCATCTTGTGTTCAGCACCACAGGAATCCAAGATGGATGCCCTGCTTGGTTTAACCCACTGTTTTTCAATGTGGAGAACTTTTAAGATGGGTGGACTTCGACTTCCAGAATTCTGGGAGTTGAAGTCCACGCATCTAAAAGTTCTCAAGAGTGAGAAACACAATAAGAATAGAATAGAATGGAATGGAATGGAATGGAATGGAATGGAATGGAAGGGAAGGGAAGGGAAGGGAGTATAGAATAGTAAGAAGAGAATAAAATAAGTAGAGAATAGAATAGAATAGAATAAGTATAGAATAGAAAGAAAAGAATAAGTATAGAAGAGAATAGAATAAGTAGAGAATAGATAGAAAGAATAGAGGAGGAGGAGAGAAGAGAAGTATAGAATAGAAAGAAGAGAATAAAATAAGTAGAGAATAGAATAGAAAAGAATAGAATAGAATAAGTATAGAATAGAAAGAAAAGAATTATAGAAGAGAAGAGAATAAGTATAGAAGAGAAAGAATAGAGGAGAATAGTATAGTACAGTATAGTATAGAAGAGAAGAGAAGAGAAGTATAGAATAGAAAGAAGAGAATAAAATAAGTAGAGAATAGAATAGAAAAGAATAGAATAGAATAAGTATAGAATAGAAAGAAAAGAATAAGTAGAGAAGAGAAGAGAATAAGTAGAGAAGAGAAAGAATAGAGGAGAATAGAATAGAAGAGAAGAGAAGAGAATTATTTATTGGCCAAATGTGATTGGACACACAAGGAATTTGTTTGTAATGCATAGGCTCTGAAAGTACACACAGAACAACAACAATATTATAGGTCACAGATCATAAATCATAGTTAACAATCATTAATCATTTAGCCCTATAAAGACAGAAAGATGTTCTTGCTGGGGAATTCTGGGAGTTGAAGTCCAGCTATCTTCAAGTTGTCAGGATGGAAAAAGTCTGGCTTACACCTATAAAAACAGAACCACTAATTCTCTTCCAGCCAATTCAGGCTGAGCATGATTAAACTACAGAGAGGAAATAATAATAATAATAATAATAATAATAATAATAATAATAATAATAATAATAATAATAATAATGATAATAATAATAATAATAATAATAATAATAATAATAATCATCTTTATTGTCATTGTAAAAATTAATGAACTATAAGTTGAAAATACCTGGTGTTTTCTCCCAAAACTGTCAACAAGAGCTGCAAGTTTCTATCCCCTTAAAGCAGGGGTCTCCAACCTTTGCAACTTTAAGTCTGAAGGACTTCAGCTCCCAGAATTCTCCAGCTAGCAAAGCTGGCTGGAGAAGTCTGGCAGCTGAAGTCCTTCAGACGTAAAGTTGCAAAGGTTGAAGACCCCTGCCTTAAAGAATATAATAAATCACAGGTAGTCCTTGACTTAGAACAGTTCACTTAGTAACCGTTAGAAGTTACAACAGCATTGGGGAGGGGGGGAAGTGATTTGTGACCATTTTTCACACTTATGACCGTTGCAGCGCCTCCATGATCACGTGATAAAAATGTGGGTGCTTGACAACCGACCCACATGTACGACGGTTGCCATATCCCAGAGTCTCCAATGGGGAAGCCAGATTCACTGAACCACCTTGTTGCTAACTGAAAAACTGCAGTGATTCACTTAACAACGTAGAACTGAGGAGAAATTTCCTGACAGTTAAAACGATGACTCAGTGGAACCGCTCGCCATGAAGTCCCATCAATTTTTATTTGCTCTTCTGCTTTCTCTTCTGCTACACCCTATTAAAGCCTAGTTTAATGAGAAGAAGGACTAGGGGAGACTGGAGAGCAGTCTTCCAGTATCTCAGGGGTTGTCCCAAAGAAGAGGGAGTCAAGCTATTCTCCAAAGCACCTGAGGGGAGGACAAGAAGCAATGGGTGGAAACTAATCAAGGAGAGAAGCAACTTAGAACTGAGGAGGAATTTCCTGACAGTTAGAACAATTAATCAGTGGAACAGAAGTTGCCTCCAGAAGTTGTGAATGCCCCAACACTGGAAGTCTTCAAGAAGACGTTGGATAGACATTTGTCTGAAACGGTATAGGGCTTCCTGCCTAGGCAGAGGGTTGGACTAGATGACCTCCAAGGTCCCTTCCAACTCTGCTATTGCATTGTATTGCACCTTCAACTCTCCTCCTCTCTCCCTCCTTTCTTCCCTCTGCCCTCTCTCTCTTGTCAACTTCCCCTTCCTCTCTCCTTCTCCTCTCTTTCCACACCTTCCCTCTCTCTTACTCTTCCCTCCCCTTCTACTTCCCTCTCTCCTGTCTCCTTTCTCTCTCTTTCCCTCTCTTTATCTCCCTTCCATTCTCTATTTTACGTGGTGTATTTCCGCCTTTTAGCAAACCCCCATTTCATAGCGGTGGCATTGATAATTATATCCCCAAAGAAAAAACAGATTATTATCCACATTGCTAGTTTTTCTTTTCAAGGTATACCTTTATACGGATTCCATTTGTTTCCTTCCCCCACACCCCCACACTGGTAACAACCTCTTTTTGGGATGCAGTGCAAGACGGATTCAAATTTCCTGCTATCCTCATAATACTGTTAGATACTTATACATCACTAGCCGTTCCCGGCCATGCTTTGCTGTGGCTCAGTCTGGTTAAATGGCCAACCAATCTGTGTGTAGATCTACAACTGCACACACAAACACGTACACACAACCACCGTATAACCCCCAACCTACCTACCTACGTACTGTATTTCTCCCTCCCTCTATCCCTCTACCTACCTACCTACTGCATTTCTCCCTCCCTCTATCCCTCTACCTACCTACCTACCTACTGTATTTCTCCCTCTCTCTATCCCTCTACCTACCTACCTACTGTATTTCTCCCTCCCTCTATCCCTCTACCTACCTACCTACTGTATTTCTCCCTCTCTCTATCCCTCTACCTACCTTCCTACTGTATTTCTCCCTCTCTCTATCCCTCTACCTACCTACCTACCTACCGTATTTCTCCCTCTCTCTACCTACCTACCTACTGTATTTCTCCCTCTCTCTATCCCTCTACCTACCTACTATCTACCTACCTACTGTATTTCTCCCTCTCTATCCCTCTACCTACCTACCTACCTACTTACCTACCTACCTACTGTGTTTCTCTCTCTCTATCCCTCTACCTACCTACCTACCTACCACCTACCTACCTACTGTATTTCTCCCTCTCTCTATCCCTCTACCTACCTTCCTACCTACCTACCTACCTACCTACCTACCTAACATATTTCTCCCTCAGAGTATTTTATGTCATAAAGAATGACATAATACCTGTGGCCCACTGCTCTCTCTGTATCCATCTACCTACCTTTTTTACAATTTTTTACATTTCTGTTGCATGCACCTGTCACAGGTGTGACATCTACACAATCTATATATAACATTGGTGCCGTATTTGAAAGGAATGTTGTGTGTAAATTTGGAAGCGATCGGTGCAGTGCTTTTGGAGATTAGTGGTTTTGAACAAACTCTTTTTACGTTTTTATTTATATAGATTAAGCGCCCATGTTTTTGGCTCATCTTCTAATTTTAACTCTATATTATTAGGTGTATTTCCAAATTTACCCTCCATTTCCCCCCCCTCCCCCCGTCCTCTAGTAACTTTTCCAACTAATATTTTTCTCATTTGTAACCTGGCATAGTCATTTCACCTTCCATTATTAATACATATCAGCTAGCCTACTATCTTACAATAATACAATAGCAGAGTTGGAAGGGACCTTGTAGGTCTTCTAGTCCAACCCCCTGCGTGGGCAGGAACCTTATACCATTTCAGTCAAATGGCTGTCTAACATCTTTTTAAAGACTTCCAGGGTTGGGGCATTCACAACTTCTGGAGGCAAGCTGTTCCAGAGGTTAATTGTTCTTACTGTCAGGAAATTTCTCCTTAGTTCTAAGTTGCTTCTCTCTTTAATTAGTTTCCACCCATTGCTTCTTGCCCTCCTTCCTGGTGCTGTGAAATATAATTTGACCCCCTCCTCTTTGTGGCAGCCCCTCAGTTACTGGAATGCACCTATCACCCCCTAGTCCTTCTTTTTAATAGGAATAGGAGTAGAATGAAAGGGAATAGAATAGAACAGAACAGAACAGAACACAATACAATACAATACAATACAATACAATACAATACAATACAATACAATACAATACAATACAATACAATACAATACAATAGCAGAGTTGGAAGGGACCTTGTAGGTCTTCTAGTCCAACCGCCTGCGTGGGCAGGAACCTTATACCATTTCAGACAAATGGCTGTCTAACATCTTCTTAAAGACTTCCAGGGTTGGGGCATTCACAACTTCTGGAGGCAACTTCTGTTCCAGAGGTTAGATAGACAGCAGACTATAGGCAAGATAGACAGCAGACTAAAAAGCAGAGACATCACCTCTGCCAACTAGTCCAGGCGATCGTTTTCCCAGTTGCAATGGATGGCTGTGAAGGTTGGACTATAAGGAAGGCTGAGCGCCAAAGAATGGAGGCCTTTGAACTCTGGTGCTGGAGAAGACTCCTGCATTGAGTCCCTTGGACTGCAAGGCCATCCAAGCGGTCAGTCCTAGAGGAGATCCACCCTGGCTGCTCTGTAGAAGGCCCAATCCTGAAGAGGAAACTCAAAGACTTTGGCCACCGAAGGAGAAGGAAGAAGGACTCCCTGGAGAAGAGCCTCATGCTGGGAACGATGGAGGGCAAGAGAAGAAGAAGGGGATGGCAGAGAAGGAGGGGGCTGGATGGAGTCCCCGAAGCAGCCGGCGTGAGCTTCAATGGACTCCAGAGGATGGGAGAGGACAGGATGGCCTGGAGGAACGTGGTCCATGGGGTTGTGATGGGTCGGACACGACTTCACAACTAACAACAACAACACCAAAGCTTATTACTCATGGTAGGTTCTCGTGTTCGTTGAAGCACCTTCATCCATCTTGATGGTATGCAAAGTTATGCAAAGTATCAGATATTCCATCATATTATCCGAGTGTCTTCGATAATCAGCCCAGAATCGCTTTGATTGGCCCCGGGAGAGAGATTGTGAGTTCCCTTCTGGGTTTGGTTAACCTATAAAGGATGCCATGTCAAGTTTGAAGAGCAGCCACTTCCTGTTTGCCTAGAGAACAGGATGTTCTGCTCCTGTGTAGCTTTTGTGCGGCGGCTGACATTTCCACTCGCTCAAAGCATCTCATGCTCCACTCCGGGGCTCATGACATGATCTCATCATCGGGGCTGCGCAACGGATTCTGTTTCCAAAAGCACCCCTGGACTAAACCAACGCGTCGGTCTCCAAACCCTTGAAAGCAACTGTGTCCTTTCCAGAAGGGATTGCACAGCCGTGTGTCCAGAATTGTATCCTGTTGTCTGTAGAGAGATTCTCCATCATCTAAGTCAGGGGACTCCAACCTTTGCAACTTTAAGTCTGAAGGACTTCAGCTCCTAGAATTCTCCAGCCAGCTTTGCTGGCTGGAGAATTCTGGGAGCTGAAGTCCTTCAGACTTAAAGTTGCAAAGGCTGGAGTCCCTTGATCTACGTCATGGTTATCCCAAAGGTGCTTTTTCAGGAGACGCTTTGCTTCTCATCCAAGAAGCAATGGGTGGAAACTAATCAAGGAAGGAAGCAACTTAGAACTGAGGAGAAATTTCCTGACAGTGAGAACAATTAATCAGTGGAACAGAAGTTGCCTCCAGAAGTTCTGAATGCTCCAACACTGGAAGTCTTTAAGAAGAGATTGGATAACTATTTCTCTGGAATGGTGTAGGGTTTCCTGCCTAGGCAGGGGGGCTGGACTAGAAGACCTCCAAGGTCCCTTCCAACTTTGCTATTCTAATTTCTAACTTTCTGGATCGGGATGCCCCTGGGCACAGTCACTCATGCCCTCGTCCTTTCTCGCCTGGACTACTGTGACGCTCTCTACATGGGGCTGTCCTTGAAGAGCACCCGGAGACCTCAGCTGGTCCAGAATGCGGCCGCACGGGTTATCACAGCGGTACCTAGGTGCTCCCAAGTTACACCCCTTCAGACTTAAAGTTGCAAAGGTTGGAGAAAGGCTGATCTAAGTCATGGTTATCCCAAAGGTGCTTTTTCAGGAGACAACTGGACTTTCTTGTCTTTTTTTTCTTTTGAAGACGCTTTGCTTCTCATCCAAGAAGCAATGGGTGGAAACTAATCAAGGAAGGAAGCAACTTAGAACTGAGGAGAAATTTCCTGACAGTTACAACAATTAATCAATGGAACAGAAGTTGCCTCCAGAAGTTGTGAATGCCCCAACACTGCAAGTCTTCAAGAAGATGTTGGATAGCCATTTGTCAGAAATGGTAAAGGGCTTCCTGCCTAGGCAGGGGGTTGGACTAGATGACCTCCAAGGTCCCTTCCAACTCGTGCTATTGTACTGTATTGTACTTCTTCTCCACCATCCTCCATGCAGGCTGGCTGGGGAATTCTGGGAGTTGAAGTCCACCCCTCTTAAAGTTGCAGGCGTTGAGAAGGATTGCTGTAAAGGAATGTGGAGAGAACGGCAAGTAAGGTGCAAGTAACTCTTGATTTACAACTTCTCCCTTAGGAACCCTTCAAAGATGCCGTAACACTGGAAAAAAGTGACTTGCGACCATTGCAGTGTCCCCAAGGTCACATGATCAAAACCCAGAAGCTCATATTTATGACGGTTGCTTGCAACATCCTGGCGTTAAGTGATCCCCTTTTGCGACCAGCAAAGTCGAAGGGTGTTGTAAACTAGGCTTCCCCAAAAAGCACGAAGCAGATTCCTGGTCCCGAGAAAACCCCTTTTATTAGATAAATGTGAATTCCTCTCCTTCACCTTCAGCCAAGGCCTGTTAAGCAGTCTTTCAAAGGAATATTTATGACCACAGACATTATCTAGCTTGGAAAGCTGCCGTGTCAATATTTTCCAAAAGAGGTGCTATGCAACGAAAGACTGGGCACAGAGTCTCTGGGATTCACGGACAGATCTTCACACTCCTGAAACGAATCTAATGACCGAAGGAACTGATTGTTTCCTGCAAAAGCCCCCCCCCTCCTTTCGCTCCTCTTTTATTCCCTATGGGAGGGGCCGTTCACCGTCCACCTGTGGCTTTACTCCCACGTCGACCCTGATTTCTGAGCTGTTCTTTTCTTCTGGCAGCTCTGCGCATGCGCACACTGGGAACGGGCTCCAGCTTTTCCTCTGCCTCACTGCTGCCTAGCTCCGAAGGCAGCTGAGAACTGCCAGACGGCTCTGGCCCCCTCTCTGCCTCCCACGCAGAGCCCTCGTCCGAGGCCTCTACCTAGGATTGAACTCACAACCTCCTGATTGGGAGGCGAGAGCTCCACCTCTAGGCCCCAGCAGCAGATATTGCCTCCTGAAAAAGCACCATGCGCACCCTGAGAACAGGCTCCAGCTGTTCCTCTACCTCACTGATGTCCAGCTCTGAAGGCAGCTGATCACTGTCAGACGGCCCTGGCCCCCTCTCTGCCTCCGACACAGAGCCCTCCTCAGAGCCTTCCCCAGACTCCAAGACCTGGACCAGGTTCCTCCCCAACCCTCCTCATTGTCTGACTCTGCCGCCAGGCGGGCCACGGCCAAGGGCAAACCAGACTATGGGACTAACGTAACCACGGTGGCGATTCACTTAACGACGGGGGGGGCAGGAAAGGTCCTAAAACGAGGCACCCCACCCATTGGACACCTGCTCTTGCTTCGCCACAGGAATGCCGGTTTCCCCCTTGTGGCCGTTCGTCGAGGGCCATCGTCTCCTTGGAGAAGCGGTCTTCGTCTTTATTTCCCCCGCCTTCTCCTGCTTGGAATTGCTGGGAAAAAGAAAGAGATTTCATTAGTCTTCCATCAGCCAGAGACCCTCTTCTCCTCCCCTTCCTCGTGTCAATTAGAAGTCCATTACTCTGGCATCTGGCAAGGCCGGGTTTTCCATGAAATCTACACTTCCCCATTGATGGAGACCTCCCAGCTCTTTAACTTCGGGCTGGAAATAAAATGCGCGCCCTCACGCACAAACATGTGGCCCGCATTTAATGAGGAGACGCAATTATTTGAATAGGATCTCTCGGGGGGGACCCGGTGGGTGCCTCCTTGCTTTCGCAGCCTTCCACCAAGGCTGCGAACAGGCCCATCCCGTACGAGGGGACCCCCAAAAGCGGGGTGCCAACTCAGCCGGAGCCGACGTGCACCCCCACCCCCACCCACCCACCCACCCCCGGTCATCTGCTCTCCATTATGCGTGGCTCCATCTCGTTTTTTTTGCCAATTGAGGTGCAGGGTTTAAACATGCAAATTGCAAATAATGGGGAGAGGGAAGAGAGAGAGAGAGAGAGAAAGTGGGGAGGGACGGGGGGGAGCAGTCAGACATTAATGGAACTGAAGGCAGAGGCAATTA
The DNA here is from genome assembly GCA_039707465.1 of Rhabdophis nuchalis. Taxonomy (NCBI): domain Eukaryota; kingdom Metazoa; phylum Chordata; class Lepidosauria; order Squamata; family Natricidae; genus Rhabdophis; species Rhabdophis nuchalis. The sequence continues at coordinate 7,707,357 of CM077644.1, read as the reverse complement.
ACTCTTGGCGGTCCGGCCGGAGTCCAGGAGAAAACGTCTCCATCCTCCTTGGGAGAGAAATGGATCTATCCAAAGACAGTTTGGTGTAGTGGTGGAAAGAAAAAGAAAAGGATCAGGCTAGGAACTGGGAGCCTGGGAGTTCTAGTCCTGCCTTAAATATGAAAGCTGGTTGAGTGACGTTGGGACCAATCAGCAGGAGATGGTGAGTTCTAGTCCCACTTAAAGCATGAAAGTCAGCTGGGTGGGCCGATCACTAGGAGATTGTGAATTCTAGTTCTGCCTTAGGTATGAAAGCAGGCTGGGTGACCTTGTGCCAATCACTAGGAGATTGTGAATTCTAGTTCTGCCTTAGGTATGAAAGCAGGCTGGGTGACCTTGTGCCAATCACTAGGAGATTGTGAATTCTAGTTCTGCCTTAGGTATGAAAGCAGGCTGGGTGACCTTGTGCCAATCACTAGGAGATTGTGAATTCTAGTTCTGCCTTAGGTATGAAAGCAGGCTGGGTGACCTTGTGCCAATCACTAGGAGATTGTGAATTCTAGTTCTGCCTTAGGTATGAAAGCAGGCTGGGTGACCTTGTGCCAATCACTAGCAGATTGTGAATTCTAGTTCTGCCTTAGGTATGAAAGCAGGCTGGGTGACCTTGTGCCAATCACTAGGAGATTGTGAATTCTAGTTTTGCCTTAGGTATGAAAGCAGGCTGGGTGACCTTGTGCCAATCCTTAAAGTATGGAAGCAGGCTGGGTGACTTGGGACCAATCGCCACGAGGGAGTGAGTTCTAGTCCCACTTTAGGCATGAAAGTGAGTTGGGTGACTCTGGGCCAATCACTAGGAGATTGTGAGTTCTAGTCCTGCCTTAGGTATGAAAGCAGGCTGGGTAACTTTGGACCAATCACCATGAGGGAGGGAGTTCTAGTCCTGCCTTAGGCATGAAAGTCAGCTGGGTGGCTCTGGGCCAATCACTAGGAGATTGTGAGTTCTAGTCCTGCCTTAGGTATGAAAGCAGGCTGGGTGACTTTGGACCAATCGCCATGAGAGAGTGAGTTCTAGTCCTCCTTTAGGCATGAAAGCCAGCTGGGTGAGTCAGGGCCAATCACCAGGAGATGGTGAGTTCTAGTCCTGCCTTAGGCATGAAAGCCAGCTGGGTGACTTTGGGCTAAGCACCAAGCAACTAGGACAAAAATGTAATCAATGAATATGTGAATATGTAAATATCTAATTCTGCAGATTTACAGGCTGTTACTTTTAAATCTTTAAATCTTCATCATAGGAGTTTTTGAAGAAAAGACTGGATGGCCATTTTGCCTGAAATGGTACCGGTTCTCCTGCAGGGACTAGAAGACTCCCAAGGTCTCTTCCAGCTCTGTTCAGATTGAATTAAATAAAGCCAGCTTGGGTGTTCTCGGGCCAGTCACTTTCTGCCTGCCCTAGGAAGGAGGCAATGGCAAACCATTTGGGGAAAATCTTGCCAACAAAATTGCAGAAAACTCTCCGAGAACCGGGCACAATTCAACAGAAGATGAAAAAAATAAGAGTTGACTCAACGCTACGAAGCAGGGAAAGATCGGAATCTACGATTTCTATGCTCCCTAAAGACCCCAGAGCCAAATGTACAAACACCAGCAATAAGACGAGGCGAAGCCCAATAAGAATTCAGCAATTAAAAACCTGCACTTTACCTGAAGTGCAAATCCAAAAGGGAACTCTTTGCTGCCCTCTCGTGGTCATCTCGATGTTGCAGCCCAGACCTGGTAGCTGGAATTAAAACAAAATTTGGACCCCCAAAATGCACAATGCTTGCTTGCTTATTCATTCATTCATTCATTCATTCATTCATTCATTCATTCATGCATTCATGCATTCATGCAATGTGCTGCCCATCTCTTTATCCAAACCAACTGGTTTGGTTCTGCAACCCAACAAGACAGATAGAGACTTCAGAGGAGAATTAGAACTGCAGAAAAAAAACAATGGCTGCCCGCCTGCCTTCCATGGAGGACCTGGACACTGCATGAGTCAAAAAGAGGGCTGTGAAAATATCTACAGACCCCTCGCATCCTGGACATAGATTGTTTCAACTACTACCCTCAAAATGACGCTATAGAGCAGGGGTCCCCAACCTTTGCAACTTTAAGTCTGAAGGACTTCAGCTCCCAGAATCCTCCAGCCAGCAAAGCTGAAGTCCTTCAGACTTAAAGTTGCAAAGGTTGGAGACCCCTGCTATAGAGCACTGTACACCACAACAACTAGACACAAGGAAAGTTTATCCCCGAACGCCATCACTCTGCTAAGCAAATAATTCCCTCAACACTGTCAAACTATTCACTAAGTCTGCATTACTCTTACTATTAGTCTTCTCATCGTTCTTATCTCTCCTCCCACTTATAACTGCAGGAGAGTAACCTTGTTGCTTGTATCCTTACGATTCATATGGATGTTGATCGTTTCCCGATTGTTTATTTGTGCCCTATGACTATCATTAAGTGTTGTATCTTTTGATTCGTGACGAAAGTACCTTGTCTTTTGATGTACCCTGAGAACATCTGCACCAAAGACAAATTCCTTGTGTGTCCAACCACACTTGGCCAATAAAGAATTCTATTCCCTTCTATTCTATTCAACTGTGTGGCTTAAAAGTATCTATTCCTAATCTTTACCTGTCCCCTCCCTCTGGCAAATCATAGTCAGGGTTATAAAGACGCTGCACTTCCAGAATTAAATAACAAAAGACACTGCATTGTAAGAATAACAACAGCAAGAGAAATAGCACTTAGAATTATCTACTGCTTCACAGCGCTTTTACAGCCCTCTCTAAGTGGCTCGGGGCCTAGTTACATGCGAGACCGTCTCCTGCCCCATACATCCCTCCAACCGATCCGCTCCCATAGAGAGGGCCTTCTCCGAGTGCCGTCGGCCGGGCAATGCCGGTTGGCGACACCCAGGGGAAGGGCCTTCTCTGTGGTGGGCCCAACCCTCTGGAACGACCTGCCACCTGAACTCCGTACCACCACAGGCCTCCGCCTTTTCCGCCGGCATCAGAAAATGCATTTATTCCAATAAGCCGGCCTAGGATAAACACCCGATCTGGACTTTTTAGTTATAAATTTTAATTAGAGAATTTTAAAATGTTTTAGCACAGGGTAATTTAATTTAATTGGATTTTAATCATTGATCTATTTATGTACGTTGTGTTTTAATTTACCTGTGCGCCGCCCTGGGTCCTTTTGTAGGAGAAGGGCGGTGTATAAATTTAATAAAATAAAAATAAATAAAATAAGTGGTTTACAGAGTCAGCCATCTTGCCCACAACAATCTGGGTCCTCATTTTATTCACCTCGGAAGGACAGAAGGCTGAGAATCTTGAGCCCGTCAGGATCGAACTGCTGGCTGTGGTCAGAGTCACCATGCAATACTCCATTCTAACCCCTGTGTCCCCATGGCAATAGGATAGGATAGGATAGGATAGGATAGGATAGGATAGGATATGAAAGAATAGAATAAAATAGAGAATGAAATAATAGAATAGAGAACGAAAGAATAGAATAGAGAACGAAAGAATAGAATAGAGAATGAAAGAATAGAATAGAATAGAAAACAGAAAAATAGAATAGAGAACAAAAGAATAGAATAGAATAGAATAGAATAGAATAGAATAGAGAATGATAGAAGAGAATAGAGAATGATAGAAGAGAAGGGAACAATAGACTGATATACCACTTCACAGTGCTTTACAGTGCCTCTCTAGGCAGTTTACAAAGTCAGCATATTGTCCCCAACCATTTTGGTGCTCCTTTTACCGACCTCAGAAGGATGGAAGGCTGAGTCAAGCTTGAGCCGGTCAGGATCGAACTCTTGGCAGTCGGCAGAATTAGCCTGCAATACCGCCTCTGCGCCAGCAGGGCTCCTAACCCTCAGAATGAAATGTGAATCCAAGGATGTGAATCCACCGCATTACGGCGATAAAATACAACACGCACAAGCACCAGCTCACTGCACTACACCCATCACAAAAAACCTTCGTCCGCCTGCTGGCTGGGGAATTCTGGGAGTTGAAGTCCACCAGTCTTCAAAGAGCCAACTTTGCAGACCCCTGCCCTACCCGAAATATATCACGGGGGGCTTCGCCCTGGTTTCAATCCATCCATTGATTGAGGCCACACTTGGAATACTGCGTCCAAAATTTTTTAGAACCTCTTCTGTAGGTGTGGCCTGCTTTGTGGGAGGGGCTTGCTGGCCATGTGACTGGGGGGAGTGGCTTGTTGGCTATGTGACTGGGTGGGAGTGGCTTGCCAGCCATGTGACTGGGTGAGAGGGGCTTGGCAGTCATGTGACTGGGTGGGCATGGCCAACTTGTGAAATGTGGTGAAATTCACTTAACAACGCTCTTGCTTAGCAACCAAAATGTTGGCTCAGGAACTCTGGCATTTGAAGCACGCAAGCCTTAAAGCTGTCAAGTTCCAAGACCCTCGCACCCCTAACCATAAAAGAAACCCCAGGGGTGTTCAAACTTGACAACTTTTAAGACTGGTGGACTTCAACTCCCAGAATTCCCCAGCCAGCATAGTCTTAAAAGAGCCAACTTTGCAGACCCCTGGTGTATTATAACCCTGTAAACGAAACGACAAATGTATAAGAACGACGAATATAAAAAAAAAAAGAATAATAACTATGTGAATGTATACCTATAATTGTACGTAGAGAACAAAACATCAACTTTGCAGAGTTTGGGCGTGGCCATGGTGGGCGTGGCCTAGCCAACCTCCTGCCCAGGGTGAGGGGCCCGTTTTGAGCCTCTGGGTAGCTGAAAACTGCCTTCCCGGTGCTCGGGAGTCCCTCCGGAGGCTGGAACCTTCCGGGAGGCCTGTTGTTCCCCCTCCCTGAGACTCCGCCTAGGCCCCGCACTTTCCTCCCATCCAAAACAGGCCTCAAGGACACTCCTGGGAGCGGTGGGGCGGGAAGGGAAGGGCAGGAGGGGTGAGGCCAACCAGTAGTAGGATTTGGCGGTTCTCCGAACCAGCTGGTAACGTTAGCTATGTCACCCGAACCTGGGCAAACTCGTAGCAGCCCACCCTTGAGTCTATTCAGGTTTTGGTACAATAATACAATACAATACAATAGCAGAGTTGGAAGGGACCTTGTAGGTCTTCTAGTCCAGGCGTCCCCAACCCCCGGTCTGCGGACCGGTGCCGGTCCGTGGCATCATAGGAACCGGGCCGCAGGGCCGGCGAGGAGGAGGGAGCAGCCCCCTGGGCAGAGGATGGCCGAGCGCGCCTCCACCAGCTCCTTCCGACGGACACCGCGGCGCACTGCACTTTCCGGGGCTTCCTGGAGGGGCCGGCATGTCGGCTGGGGAGGTTATCCCACAGCAGGCGGACGAAGGACCCAAGCTGCATGCCGCCGAAGCCATCCGGGCGCCACATGCCCACCTCCCTTCCAGCCCCGTGCGGCGCCCAGACGGCTTCGAAACGCACACGGGGCTGGAAGGGAGGTGGGCGTGCGGCGGCCGGATGGCTTCGGCAGCACTAGCCTCAGCTCGGGTCCTCCGCTCGCTCGCTGCGGGATAACCTCCGCAGCCGACATGCCGACCCCTCTGCTGCTTCCCCGGGGGAGGGAGGGAGAGAATGGCAGACACACAGAGGGGCAGACTTAGAGAGACAGAAAGAGAGAGAGAGGGAAACACACACACACACACACACACACACAGAGTGACAGAGATGGGTGGAGGGAGGAGAGAGAGACAGATACAGAGAGAGAGAGAGACAAAAAAACAGAGAAAGAGAAAGAAAGAAAAATAGAAAAAGAAAGATGAATGGAGGGGGGGAGGGAGGGAGTGAAGGAAAGAGGGGGGGGAGGAGGAAGGGAGGGGGGAAAGAAGGAAAGAAGGAAGGAAGGAAGGCAAGAAAGAAAGAAAGAAAGAAAGAAAGAAAGAAAGAGGGATGGAGGGTAGGAGGGAGGGAAGGAAAGAAGGGAGGAAGGGGGAGGGAGGCAATGGAAGGAAGGAAAGGAAAGGAAAGGAAGAAATCTATTTTCCTATTTCCTTCCACCTCAAGCTACCTGTTTGGTTAACCAGGTTAAAGATCTATTTTTCTCCCAGTGGTCATTTCAAAGGAATCACATCCTCTGGATCCTCATTTCCTGGATTTAAACCAGCATCCCAAAGAGTGATGGGCTGTCTTTATATATACCGAGTGCCCATAAATCCATTTTTACCATCTTCAGAAGACCAAAGACCAGCCAGAAATGGAAGGAAGGAAGGAAGGAAGGAAGGAAGGAAGGAAGGAAGGAAGGAAGGAAGGAAGGAAGGAAGGAAGGAAGGAAGGAAGAAAGAAAGAAAGAAAGAAAGAAAGAAAGAAAGAAAGAAAGAAAGAAAGAAAGAAAGAAAGAAAGAAAGAAAGAAAGAAAGATCTTATGACCACAATTGAGCCCAAAATTTTGGTTGCTAAGCAAGACCGTTAAGTGAGTTTCACCACATTTTCCAAGTTGGCCACGCCCACCGGGTCACATGACAACTGAGCCACTCCCACAAAACAGGCCACACCTTTTGGCTCTCAAAAGAAATTTCAGTAGTAGTACTGTTGATATTTGGCTCTATTGACTAATAAGTTTGCTCACCTCTGCCCTAGAGGGCCAAGTGAGCCGACTCCCCCCCCCGCGTGCGCATGCACCGCCTGTTCCCCCTTCCCCCCCCCCTCCTCCTCTAGGCCAGCCGGTCCGCAGAATTTTCTTTAAAATGAAACCGGTCCCTGGTGCAAAAAAGGTTGGGGACCCCTGTTCTAGTCCAACCCCCTGCGTGGGCAGGAACCTTATACCATTTCAGACAAATGGCTATCTAACATCTTCTTAAAGACTTCCAGGGTTGGGGCATTCACAACTTCTGGAGGCAAGCTGTTCCAGAGGTTAATTGTTCTAACTGTTCTACACACCAGGGTTGTGTTCCTGCCAGTTCTAACCTCCTTCTATAGAAGAGGTTCCATAAATCTACAGAACCGTTTAGAACCGGTTCCAGCTCCCTCCCCCCGCCCATCTGCCCATCATCCAGAGGAAGAGCGAGAGGAGGAATTCTGGGAGTTGAAGTCCACAAGTCTTAAAGCTCTCAAGTTTGAACACCCCTGAGGGTTTTTTCCCTAGAGGGTGAGGGGTGCGAGGGTTTTGTAACTTGACAGCTTTAAGACTTGGGTGCTTCAAATGCCAGAGTTCCTGAGCCAACCTTTTGGTTGCTAAGCAAGAGTGTTGTTTCGCCACATTTTACAAATTGGCCATGCCCACCCAGTCACATGGCTGGCAAGCCACTCCCACCCAGTCACATGGCTGGCAAGCCACTCCCACCCGGTCACATGGCTGGCAAGCCACTCCCACCCGGTCACATGGCTGGCAAGCCACTCCCACAAAGCAGGCCACACCCACAGAAGAGGTTCTAAAAAAAATTGAACCTCCAAGTGGCCTCAACGGCTCTCTAAAAGGATGCAAAGGACCAGCTGTCTGCAAGGCGTATCAATCCTTCCCTTCCCCACCATCCAGTCAGAGCTGAAGAAGCTTCTTGGATGAGAAGCGAAAGGTCTTCAAAGAAAAACCAGAAAGTCTAGTTTTAACAGATTAACAGAGTTGGAAGGGGCCTTGCAGGTCATCTAGTCCAACCCCCTTGATGGACTGGCTGCTAAAGCAAGGTCATGGCACACACTTGAAAATAAATCAGACAGACTGTAATACGGGGGGTGTCTGTCTGTCTGTCTCACAAGAACAAAGAATGCTTATCAACAGGAAATATGCATGTGTAAAGCTTGTAGTTGGAAAGTTGATAAAAGCAACAAGATTTAGACAATTTGCAGACCTCGGCTAAAAGTTAGGAATAGAGATGGACAGCAACAAATGAAATGTCTATTAGATAACTCCTGGGGCATTCATTAGCCAAGGCTTAGGAATGGGGCAGCTATAGACCAATAGAACAAATTGTAGAATTAGTGCTAAAATGTTTAATAGAGGATATTTCTTATGGTTTCACCTTGACCTGCTTTCTCCTTTCGTGAAAATGTATAAAAGCTTTCTTAATCCTTTGTTCTTGGTTCTTGGCCTTTTGACCAGGAACCCTTTTCCCTTGGAGCAGGGGTCTCCAAGCTTTGCTGGCTGGAGAAGTCTGGGAGCTGAAGTCCTTCAGACTTAAAGTTGCAAAGGTTGGAGACCCCTGCCTTGGAGGACTCCAATAAAAAGCAATCAGAAAACCTGCACCTCGTGTCTGGCGTCCATCATTGGCTTCGGCACCAGGCTCAGACCTGAATTGGGGACAACACCCTGCCCAAGCAGGAGACCCTACATTGGCCTCTACCTAGGATTGAACTCACAACCTCCTGATTGAGAGGCGAGAGCTCCACCTCTAGGCCCCAGCAGCAGATGTTGCCTCCTGAAAAAGCACCATGCGCACCCTGGGAACAGGCTCCAGCTGTTCTACTGCCTCACTGATGTCTGACTCCGAAGGCAGCTGATAACTGGCATACAGCCCTGGCCCCCTCTCTGCCTCCGACACAGAGCCCTCCTCAGAGCCTTCCCCAGACTCCAGGACTGGCCTATCTTCCTCCCCAACCTCCTCACTGTTTGAATCTGCTGCCAGCTCTGCTGGCCACTGGAAGGTCACAACAACTGGCTTCCTCTTTGCACTGGGTAGACTGGACCAAAGCAATGTGGGCTGGCCCCTTACATTTTCCAGGAGGGCCCCAGGGGCCGGATCCGGCCCGCGGGCCTTGAGTTTGATACCCCCTGTCCTAGAAGATGCTCAAATGTCTGGTTTCTTATTCAGGCCCATATGATCTGAATGAAACCCGTATTGCCTGTTTTGGCATCTTTAAGATGGGTAGACTTCAACATTGGTACAGAAGGATAGAATCAAGATCACGTGAAGGGTTAATAACATTTTATAAGGCCTTGGGAAGGCCACACTTGGAATACGGCATCCAGTTTTGGTCGCCATGATGTAGAAAAGATGTGGAGACTCTAGAAAGAGTGCAGAGAAGAGCAACAAAGAGGATTAGGGGACTGGAGGCTAAAACATATGAAGAACGGTTGCAGGAACTGGGCATGTCTAGTTTAATGAACAGAAGGACCAGGGGAGACATGATAGCAGCCTTCCAATATCTCAGGAGCTGCCACAAAGAAGAGGGAGTCAAACTATTCTCCAAAGCACCTGAGGGCAGAACAAGAAGCAATGGGTGGAAACTAATCAAGGAGAGAAGCAACTTAGAACTGAGGAGAAATTTCCTGACAGTGAGAACAATTAACCAGTGGAACAGAAATTGCCTCCAGAAGTTGTGAATGCCCCAACCCTGGAAGTCTTTAAGAAGATGTTGGATAGGCATTTGTCTGAAACGGTGTAGGGTTTCCTGCCTAGGCAGGGGGTTGGACTGGAAGACCTCCAAGGTCCCTTCCAACTCTGTTATTGTATTGTATTTTTCAACCGTCCCATTCCGAACATCGCGGGTGAGAGGGTTACACCTTTGCCACCTCCCAGGTCTTCTCCTACGCACGTCCCCTGTCTTGACTTGGGTTCTTGGGGGGGGGGAGATGTGGGATGAAGAACCTCTTCAGCTGGTGGGGGGTAAACCTTGGCAAAGTCTAGCGTTTCTGCTGGAGTTGAAATCCATCACCGAAAAACGGGTCCAAGCTATAATGGAGCCCTTCTGGGAAGAGGTCCAGCCATCACTTTTTGAGGAATGTAGCTTTGAAAACACACACAAACACACACACACACAGAGGGGGAGAGAGAGAAAGAGAGAAAGAGAGAGGGGGAAAGAGAGAGAGAGAAAGAGAGAGAGAGAGAGAAAGAGAGAGAGAGAGTAAGAGAGAGAGAAAGAGAGAGAGAGAAAGAGAGAGAGAGAAAGAGGAAGAGAGAGAGAGAGAAAAAGAGGGAGAGAGGGAGAGGGAGGGAGAGAGTAAGAGGGAGAGAAAGAGAGAGAGTAAGAGAGAGAGAGAGAGAAAGAGAGGGAGAGAGGGGGAGAGAGAGAGTAAGAGGGAGAGAAAGAGAGAGAGAGGAAGAGAGAGAAAGAGGAAGAGAGAGAGAGAGAGAGAAAGAGAGAGAGAGAAAGAGAGACAGAGAGTAAGAGAGAGAGAGAGAGTAAGAGAGGGAGAGAGGGAGAGAGAGAGAGAGAAAGTAAGAGGGAGAGAAAGAGAGAGAGAGAGTAAGAGAGAGAAAGAGGAAGAGAGAGAGAGAAAGATAGAGAGAAAGAGAGAGAGAGAAAGAGAGAGAGAGAGAGAGTAAGAGAGAGAGAGAGTAAGAGAGGGAGAGAGGGAGAGAGAGAGAGTAAGAGGGAGAGAAAGAGAGAGAGAGAGAAAGAGGAAGAGAGAGAGAGGAAGAGAGAGAGAGAAAGAGGAAGAGAGAGAGAGAGGAAGAGAGAGAGAGAGAAAGAAGAAGAGAGAGAGAAAGAGAGAGAGAGAAAGAGAAAGGGAGAGAAAGAGAGAAAGAGGAAGAGAGAGAGAGAGTAAGAGAGAGAAAGAGAAAGAGAGAGAGAGAGAAAGAGAGGAAGAGAGGAAGAGGAAAAGAGAGAGAGAGAGGAAGAGAGACCCAACAGTTTCCTCGACACCTGGAGGAAGTTGATTATCTAGACCCGCGCCAGTCCGGCTTCCGACCCGGTCACAGCACTGAGACGGCATTGGTCGTGTTGGTTGATGATCTCTGGAGGGCACGGGATAGAGGTTGCTCCTCTATCCTAGTCCTATTAGACCTCTCAGCGGCTTTTGATACCATCGACCATGGTATCTTATTGCACCGACTGGGGGGGTTGGGGCTGAGAGGTACCGTTCTGCGGTGGTTCTCGTCCTACCTCTCTGGTCGGTCGCAATGGGTGTTGGCAGGAGGGCAGAGGTCGGCCCCAAGGCCCTTCACATGTGGGGTTCCTCAGGGGTCAGTCCTCTCGCCACTTCTGTTCAACACCTACATGAAGCCGCTGGGCGAGATCATCTGTGGTTTTGGGGTGGAATACCATCTGTACGCTGATGACACCCAGCTGTACATATCCACCCCAAACCACCCCAACGATGCCGTCGAGGTGCTGTCCCGGTGTTTGGAGGCCGTACGGATCTGGATGGGTAGTAATAAACTCAAACTCAACCCGTCCAAGACCGAGTGGCTGTGGTTTCCGGCACCCCGGTTCAGCCAGATAAGTCCAACACTGGCCATTGGGGGCGAACAACTGGCCCCCGTGGAGAGGGCATGCAACTTGGGCGTCCTCCTGGATTCCCGGCTGTCCATGGAGGACCATGTGGCAGCCGTGGCCAGGAGGGCGTTTTATCAGGTACGCCTGATATGCCAGTTGCGCCCCTTACTGGACCGGGGGGCCCTTCGCACAGTCACTCAAGTGCTTGTGACTTCTCGGCTGGATTACTGTAACGCTCTCTACATGGGGCTCCCCATGAGGTGCACTCGAAAGCTACAGCTAGTTCAGAATGCAGCCGCGCGGGTGATTATGGGCGCCCCAAGGCAAGCCCACATAACACCTCTCCTGCGCGAACTGCACAGGCTGCCTGTGGCCTTTCGAGTGCGCTTCAAGGTGTTGACGACCATCTTCAAAGCGCTCCATGGCTCGGGGCCTAGTTATATGCGAGACCGTCTCCTGCCCCATACATCCCTTCGTCCGCTCCGCTCCCACAGAGAGGGTCTTCTCCGAGTACCGTCGGCTGGGCAATGCCGGTTGGCGACACCCAGGGGAAGGGCCTTCTCTGTGGCGGGCCCGGCCCTCTGGAACGACCTACCCCCCGACCTACGCACTATCTCGGACCTCCACCTCTTTTGCCAACGTCTTAAGACGTACAACAATTCCAACAAGCTGGCCTAGCGTAGCCCCCCGTTTTCTGACTCTACTGATAAATTTTAATTTTTTAGGGTTTTAAAGGGTTTTTAGCACAGGTTTTAACTTAATTTAATATGTTTTTAATAGTATATATTGTTTTGCTATGGTTTTAATAATGCCTGTGCGACGCCCTGAGTCCTAACAAGGAGAAGGGCAGGGTATAAATTCCAAAATAATAAAAGAGAGAGGAAGAGAGAGAGAGAAAGAGAAAGAGAAAGAAAGAGAGAGAGAGAGAGAGAGAAACACATAAAACCAACCACCAACCACAGTATAGGTGGTACCTTGCTCAATAGTAGCAACTGTGAGAGGGATCTAGGAATCTTAGTGGACAACCATTTAAATATGAGCCAGCAGTGTGCAGCAGCTGCCAAAAAAGCCAACACAGTTCTAGGCTGCGTAAACAGAGGGATGGAATCAAGATCACGTGAAGTGTTAATGCCACTGTATAGTGCCTTGGTAAGGCCACACTTGGAATACTGCATACAGTTTTGGTCGCCACGATGTAGAAAAGACGTGGAGACTCTGGAAAGAGTGCAGAGAAGAGCAACCAAGATGATTAGGGGACTGGAGACTAAAACATATGAAGAACGGTTGCAGGAGCTGGGTATGTCTAGTTTGATGAAGAGAAGGACCAGGGGAGACATGATAGCAGTGTTCCGATATCTCAGAGGGTGCCACAAAGAAGAGGGAGTCAAACTATTCTCCAAGGCACCTGAGGGCAGAACAAGAAGCAACGGGTGGAAACTAATCAAGGAGAGAAGCAACTTAGAACTGAGGGGAAATTTCCTGACAGTTAGAACAATTAACCTCTGGAACAGCTTGCCTCCAGAAGTTGTGAATGCCCCAACCCTGGAAGTCTTTAAAAAGATGTTAGACAGCCATTTGTCTGAAATGGTATAAAGTTCCTGCCCATGCAGGGGGTTGGACTAGAAGACCTACAAGGTCCCTTCCAACTCTGCTATTGTATTGTATTGTATTGTATTACCTCTTTCTTTCGTTGGCTGCTCTCCACTGGTGTGTGTGTGTGTGTGTGTGTGTGTGTGTGTTCCCATATGGAACCCATGAACATTTTTCCATCCAGTGTGCATGTGTGTTTGTGTGGTGTGTAAATATCCCTTTTACATTAAGTGAAGTAGGGAGAAGTCTCTCGCCATGGCGGTGCGCATCGAATGTCCCTCGTCCGAGCCCCCCCACCCCCACCCCCCGCTCCACCAGACTGTCCGAGAACCACAATGTCTCCTGGACATACCAGGTGGCCGGAAGGCCGGGCGTGTCACAAAGCGAGGTTGGGAACACGTCTGGTGGCCGCAAATGGTTTGTCCACGTTACACAACCATCCCACAGCTTTGGGAGACTTGGCAACGGCGGCCGGGGGAAGCCAGCGATAGGAATGCGAGACTTCAGCCAAAAAGTTGTGCAGACAGAAGGAGGCGGGTGCGAGGCCAGGCTGGGAAGGAGAAGGAAACGAGGAGCCGTGTAGAACCCGCGGGTGGAATTCTCACTGCTGGGGCATCGTGGATGGTTCATTGTTTCAAGAGGGCTTGTCCCGAGGCAGAACAATTGATCATGTCTACCCCTAGCTCAGCAGCTGTGACCAATAGGTTGGGAAATAAACTTTTCTCCTGGTTGTTCAAATGTTGGTTTATTTTCCTCTAGACCAGCATTGGTTTTGCCAGGTTGACAACTTTAAGATGAGTGGACTTCAGAGGTGGGTTGCTCCCGGTTCAATACAAGACAGTAGCAGAGTTGGAAGGGACCTTGGAGGTCTTCTAGTCCAACCCGCTGCCTAGGCAGGAAGCCCTATTACCGTTTCAGACAAATGTCTATCCAACATCTTCTTAAAGATTGCTTGCTTTCTTGCTTTCTTGCTTTCTTGCTTTCTCCCTCCCTCCCTCCCTCCCTTCTTTTTCCTTCCTTCCTTCCCTTCTTCATCCCTCCCTCTCATCTCCCTCCCTCCTTCTATTTCAATACAAGACAGTAGCAGAGTTGGAAGGGACCTTGGAGGTCTTCTAGTCCAACCCGCTGCCTAGGCAGGAAGCCCTATTACCGTTTCAGACAAATGGCTATCCAACATCTTCTTAAAGATTTTTCTTTCTTTCTTTCTTTCTTTCTTTCTTTCTTTCTTTCTTCTTCCTTCCTTCCTTCCCTCCCTTCTTCATCCCTCCCTCTCTTCTCCCTCCCTCCTTCTATTTCAATACAATACAATAGCAGAGTTGGAAGGGACCTTGGAGGTCTTCTAGTCCAACCCCCTGCCTAGGCAGGAAGCCCTATACTGTTTCAGACAAATGGCTATCTAACATCTTCTTGGGAGCTGAAGTCCTTCAGACTTAAAGTTGCAAAGGTTGGAGACCCCTGCTCTACAGACAGCTAAGCTGGCTGGAGAAGTCTGGGAGCTGAAGTCCTTCAGACTTAAAGTTGCAAAGGTTGGAGACCCCTGCTCTACAGACAGCAAAGCTGGCTGGAGAAGTCTGGGAGCTGAAGTCCTTCAGACTTAAAGTTGCAAAGGTTGGGGACCCCTACTCTATAGAACATCGACATCAAAATATGTCACTCACAATTAGAATTGTCTTCCGCATTGCCACTGCATGAGGTCCTAGAAAAGAAGGAGTGATTAACTGGGCCCATGTGCAAAACAATAATATTATCAAACAATAATATTTATTCAGTCCATGACCAGCAAAATTTAAAAGAACAAACACAGAATGACTCAACTAAATGATAGGATAGATCATCATAAAGGTTCACAACCTTGCGTTTCTTATGAAGTCATGCAAGTGGGAGGAAAAATTTGAATAGAAGGAAGGAAGGAAAGAAGGAAGGGGAAGGGAGAGAGAGAGAGAAGGGAGGGAGGGAGAAGGGAGGAAGGAAGGGAAAGGAAAGAAGGAAGGAAGGAGAAGGGAGGGAGAGAAAGAAGGGAGGGAGGGGGAGGAAGGAAGGGAAAGGAAGGAAGGAAATAGGAAGGAAGGGGAAGGGAGAGAGAGAAAGAAGGGAGGGAGGGGAAGGAAGGAAGGGAAAGGGAGGGAGGGGGGAAGGGAAAGGAAAGAATGAAGGAAGGGAAAGGGAAGAAGGGAGGGAGGCGGAAGGGGGGGAGGGAGGAAAGGAAAGAAGGAAGGAAGGAAGGGAGAGATAGAAAGAAGGGAGGGGGAGGGAGGGAGGGAGAGAAAGAAGGAAGGGAGGGAGGGGAAGGAAGGAAGGGAAAGGGAAGAAGGGAGGGAGGTGGAAGGGGAGGGAGGAAAGGAAAGGAAAGAAGGAAGGAAGGGAGAGAGAGAAAGAAGGGAGGGGAAGGAAGGAAGGAAGGGAAGGAAGAAGGGAGTGAGGGGGAAGGGGAGTGAGGGAGGAAAGGAAAGGAAAGGAAAGGAGGAAGGAAGGGAGAGAGAGAGAGAAGGGAGGGGGAGGGAGGGAGAGAAAGAAGGGAGGGAGGGAGGGAGGGGAAGGAAGGAAGGGAAGGGAAAGAAGGAAGGAAGGGGAAGGAAGGAGGGAGGGGGAAGGAGAGGGAGGAAGGAAGGAAGGAAGGAAGGGGAAGGGAGGGAGAGAAAAAAGGGAGGGAGGGAGGGGAAGGGAGGGAAAGAAGGAAGGAAAGAAGAAAGGGGAAGGGAGGAAGGGAAAGTCATGCAAGTGGGAGAAAAATTTGAATAGAAGGAAGGAAGGAAAGAAGGAAGGGGAAGGGAGAGAGAGAGAGAAGGGAGGGAGGGAGGGAGAAGGGAGGAAGGAAGGGAAAGGAAAGAAGGAAGGAAGGAGAAGGGAGGGAGAGAAAGAAGGGAGGGAGGGGGAGGAAGGAAGGGAAAGGAGGAAGGAAATAGAAGGGAAGGGAAGGGAGAGAGAGAAAGAAGGGAGGGAGGGGAAGGAAGGAAGGAAAGGGAGGGAGGGGGGAAGGAAAGGAAAGAATGAAGGAAGGGAAAGGGAAGAAGGGAGGGAGGCGGGAAGGGGGGGGAGGGAGGAAAGGAAAGAAGGAAGGAAGGAAGGGAGAGATAGAAAGAAGGGAGGGGGAGGGGGAGGAAGGGAGAAAGAAGGAAGGGAGGGAGGGGAAGGAAGGAAGGGAAAGGGAGAAGGAGGGAGGTGGAAGGGGAGGAGGAAAGGAAAGGAAAGAAGGAAGGAAGGGAGAGAGAGAAAGAAGGGAGGGGAAGGAAGGAAGGAAGGGAAGGAAGAAGGGAAGGTGAGGGGGAGAGGAGAGAGGGAAGGGAGGGGGAGGGAGGGAGAGAAGAAGGGAGGGAGGGGGAGGGGAAGGAAGGGAAGGGAAGGGAAAAGAAGGAAGGAAGGGAAGAAGGAGGAGGGAGGGGAAGGAGAGGGAGGGAAGAAGAAGGGAAAGGAGGGAGAGAAAAAAGGGAGGGAGGGAGGGGAAGGGAGGGAAAGAAGGAAGGAAAGAAAGAAAGGGAAGGAGGAAGGAAAGAAGGAAGGAAGAAAAGAAGGGAAGGGAAGGAAGGGAAGGGAGGCAGGCAGGCAGGCAGGAAGGAAAGGAGGAAGGAAAGAAAGAAGGGGAAAGGAGAGAGAGAAAGAAGAAAGGAAGGAAGGAAGGAAGGACAAACCTTAACAGGTTGCAGAAAGACAACTTGGCTTGATAACCTATTTTGTTTTCACCCAACAGATTGCTTTAACGAATTAACACATTTTCTGGGCTAATCATTGGACATCACAAATGATGAACTTAGCTTATGCGTATCCACAAGACACACCTATACAAACTTGAATTCCATTTAACCTCAACCAAGCTCGAAGTGCCCTAGAAATGCAACTCTCAGGCGCGTTAACCTCCTCGCATGAACCCACCCAAAGACTTTGCGTAATCTCTTCCTCACCGCTTGACCCAGGAAAAGAAAGATTGGGATGGATCCGTGCTGGTATTCAGTTGCTTCGGACCAGTTCGGGCAAACCTGTAGTGGCAAACTTGTTGGCCTGCCCTGGCACCATGCCGTC
Organism: Rhabdophis nuchalis; assembly: GCA_039707465.1. NCBI lineage: Eukaryota > Metazoa > Chordata > Lepidosauria > Squamata > Natricidae > Rhabdophis > Rhabdophis nuchalis. Next base: position 7,690,614 of record CM077644.1, on the reverse strand, counting down.
CTATTTAGCCACGTTTCCCATGCAAACAAGGTGCATGTGTGAAAGGCCCCACATAGCCCGGAAGCACTCACAGTATCGGTGCTCAGCAAAATTATGTGAAACCAGGGGTGAAATGGTTTGGGCCGCTTCACCCAGACTGGTAGTAAACATTAATACAATAGCAGAGTTGGAAGGGACCTTGGAGGTCTTCTAGTCCAACCCCCTGCCTAGGCAGGAAGCCCTATACCGTTTCAGACAAATGGCTATCCAACATCCTCTTGAAGACTTGCAGTGTTGGGGCATTCACAACTTCTGGAGGCCTTCCTTCCTTCCTTTCTTTCCTTCCTTCCTTCCTTCCTTCCTTCCTTCCCTCCCTCCCTCCCTCCCTCCCTCCCTCCTTCTTTCCTTCCTTCCCTCCCAAGATCTTCCTTCCTTCCACTTCTCCTTCCTTCCTTCCTTCCCTCCTTGCCTCCCTCCCATTATCTTCCTTCCTTACACTTCTCCTTCCTTACAATACAATGCAATACAATAGTAGAGTTGGAAGGGACCTTGGAAGTCTTCTAGTCCAACCCTCTGCCTAGGCAGGAAGCCCTATACCGTTTCAGACAAATGGCTATCCAACATCTTCTTGAAGACTTGCAGTGTTGGGGCATTCACAACTTCTGGAGGCCTTCCTTCCTTCCTTCCCTCCCTCCCTCCCTCCCTCCCTCCTTCTTTCCTTCCTTCCTTCCCTCCCTCCCTCCTTCCCTCCCAAGATCTTCCTTCCTTCCACTTCTCCTTCCTTCTTTCCTTCCCTCCTTGCCTTCCTCCCATTATCTTCCTTCCTTACACTTCTCCTTCCTTACAATACAATGCAATACAATAGTAGAGTTGGAAGGGACCTTGGAGGTCTTCTAGTCCAACCCCCTGCCTAGGCAGGAAGCCCTATAGTGTTTCAGACAAATGGCTATCTAACATCTTGTTAAAGACTTCCAGGGTTGGGGCATTCACAACTTCTGGAGGCAAGCTGTTCCATAGGTTAATTGTTCTCACTGTCAGGGAATTCCTCCTCAGTTCTAAGTTGCTTCTCTCCTTGATTAGTTTCCAGCCATTGCTTCTTTTTCTATCCTCAGGTGCCTTGGAGAATAGTTTGACACCCTCTTTTAAAACTTTTTAAAAGTTTTTTAATTGCTCCGACGATCAGCTGTGTAAAGCCTTTTTTTGAGTGAATCTTAAAGCAGATCTTTCTAGCAAATCTAAATTGCACAGCACAACTATTCCTCCCCCCCATCGCTGTTCTACTTACAAAAGATTTCCTAGTACCTGCAGTGCGCATGAGCGCATAGCAAACCAGCAGCAGACTTCAGGGGATTTCACCCCCGTGTGGAACCGACCTCTGGCATGGATGGCATAGTTCACAAACGGACAGAAAACTGCACCATCACCAACCCCCGAATGCGTTGCCTGGTTTCGTCTCTCTTCCAGTAACTGGAAATCCTTTATAGTTTTATGACAAACTGCGATTGGTGGCTTGGCCGGTCAGCAAGTTGATAAAGAGCTGCATTGGCTTCCTGTGGCCTTTCGGGTGCGCTTCAAGGTTTTCAGGACCATCTTTAAAGCGCTCCATGGCTCGGGGCCTAGTTATATGCGAGACCGCCTCCTGCCCCATACATCCCTTAGACCGATACGCTCCCACAGAGAGGGCCTTCTCAGGGTGCCGTCGGCCGGACAATGCCGACTGGCGACACCCAGGGGAAGAGCCTTCTCTGTGGCGGGCCCAGCCCTCTGGAACGACCTTCCCTCTGAATTACGCACCATCACCGACCTCCGCCTCTTCCGCCAATGTCTAAAGACATACCTTTTCCAACAAGCCGGCCTAGCCTAACCTCCCACGGGGACTTTTAGAAAGTTTTAAATTGGGTTTTTTAACAATTTCGTTTTTAGCATAGGATTGGGATAATTTAATATATATTTTAAATCATGTATTTATTTTACTATTTTTGTATATTTTAAATTTCCTGTGCGCCGCCCTGGGTCCTCTGTGGAGAAGGGCGGGAAATAAATAAATAAATAAATAAATAAATAAATAAATAAATAAATAAATAAATAAATAAATAAATAAATAAATAAATAAATAAATAAATAAATAAATAAATAAATAAATAAATAAATAAATAAATAAATAAATAAATAAATAAATAAATAAATGGGCTCAGCCGCATAGGCAGCCAAGAACCGAGGTCAGGATGACGTGATTCACACACGGCTGAACGTCCCTGCGGTGTGAAAGGTAAAAAAAAAAAAAAACCCTAAAAAGATTCCGTAACCCATTAAAATAAAACCAGATTTCTTAGTCTGAACGCGGAAGGGGATTCTGATATCCTCGAGGCGCAAACGTGGTTTGCCCCATGATTTGAAAAACAACTGAAGCATGAAATGAATTGCACACCCAGGATTATGTGGTTCATTTCTCTTCTTTTACACCAGGAGTGGGTTACTACTGGTTCGGACCGGTGCATCCGAACGAGTAGTGGTTTGGCGGCTTGAATCGCTGGAACCAGCAGCGACCCAGGTCTGCCAAGCCCCTGAACCGATTATCGGGGAGGGGGGCCGCCATAGCCGCCGCCATCT
>CM077644.1:7638025-7683025 GCA_039707465.1 Rhabdophis nuchalis | reverse complement strand
TGAGTTTCACCACATTTTAAAAGGTGGCCACTCCCACCCTGTCACATGACTGCCAAGCCACGCCCACAAAATAGGCCACACCTACAGAGTAGGTTCTAAAAAATTTGAAACCCACCACTGCTAGGCAGGAAGCCCTATACCGTTTCAGACAAATGGCTATCCAACATCTTCTTGAAGACCTGCAGTGTTGGGGCATTCACAACTTCTGGAGGCAAGCTGTTCCACTGATTAATTGTTGTAACTGTCAGGAAATTTCTCCTCAGTTCTAAGTTGCTTCTCTCCTTGATTAGTTTCCAACCATTGCTTCTTGTCCTGCCCTCAGGTGCCTTGGAGAATAGCTTGACTCCCTCTTCTTTGTGGCACCCTCTGAGATATTGGAAGACTGCTATCATGTCTCCCCTAGTCCTTCTTTTCATTAAACTAGACCTACCCATTTCCTGCAACCGTTCTTCATATGTTTTAGTCTCCAGTCCCCTAATCCTCTTTGCTGCTCTTCTCTGCACTCTTTCTAGAGTTTCCACTTCTAAACTCCTTTTTACCCCTCCAACCAATGGTAAAATACTTCTCAAATCAAGAGTTTGCTCTTTCTCCTTAATTGCTAGTGTTAATCTGTTCATTTCTGTGGATCAAAAACTCTTGCGCATTTTCTCTGGTCCCATTTCTCTACCAGTCAATGCTGAGAAGTTGTGAGCTTCCCTCCAGAAGTTGTAAATGCCCCAACACTGGAAGTCTTCAAGAAGATGTTGGATAGCCATTTGTCTGGAATGGTCTAGGGCAGGGGTCTGCAAAGTTGGCTCTTTTAAGACGGGTGGACTTCAACTCCCAGAATCCCCCAGCCAGCATAGCTGGAGTTGAAGTCCACCCGTCTTAAAAGAGCCAACTTTGCAGACCCCTGGTCTAGGGTTTCCTGCCGAGGCAGGGGGTTGGACTAGAAGACCTCCAAGGTCCCTTCCAACTCTGGTATTTTATTGTATTGTATTGAGAAAAGTTAAAGTTGTAGGATTTAGGATACAAAATCTGTTGTTTGGGCCCCTCGGCCATCACGACTCCTTCCAAAGGAAAAATGTGGTAGAAAATCAGACCTACTGGTAGTCCTTGGCTTGTGACCATTCGTTTAGCAACTGTCCAAAGTTACAGCCAAAAATGAGTGACTTATGATCATTTTTCACACTTTGCAAACTATTGCAGCATCCTGGGGGGGGTCATGTGATCAAAACTCAGGAGGCCTGGCAAATGACTCATATTTATGACCGTTGCTGTGTCCTGGGGCCGTGTGATCAAGTTTGGCGACCTTCGGACAAGTCAAGTCGATGGAGAAGCCAGATTCACTTAACAATCACAACAACAACAACAAACAACAACAAAAAAACAACCACAACCACAACAACAACAACAACAAAAGTAAGGTTCTACATTTAGGCAACAAAAACGAAATGCACAGGGACAGTACAGGTGGTACCTTGCTCAATAGTAGCAACTGTGAGAGGGATCTTGGAGTCCTAGTGGACAACCATTGAAATAGGAGCCAGCAGTGTGCAGCAGCTGCCCAAAAAGGCAACACAGTTCTAGGCTGCATAAACAGAGGGAGAGAATCAAGATCACGTGAAGTGTTAATACCACTTTATAAGCCTTGGGAAGGCCACACTTGGAATACTGCATACAGTTTTGGTCGCCATGATGTAGAAAAGACGTGGAGACTCTGGAAAGAGTGCAGAGAAGAGCAACCAAGATGATTACGGGACTGGAGACTAAGACATATGAAGAACGGTTGCAGGAACTGGGTATGTCTAGTTTGATGAAGAGAAGGACCAGGGGAGACATGATAGCAGTGTTCCGATATCTCAGAGGGTGCCACAAAGAAGAGGGAGTCAAACTATTCTCCAAGGCACCTGGGGGCAGGACAAGAAGCAATGGGTGGAAACTAATCAAGGAGAGAAGCAACTTAGAACTAAGGAGAAATTTCCTGACAGTGAGAACAATTAATCTTCCAACTCTGCTATTGTATTGTATTGTATTGTATTAACCGTGTTACTCACAACCACTGCATTGATTCCCTTAATAGCCGAGGCAGGAAAAGTCGCAAGATGTGGCAAAACTCCCTGGACAACCGGCTCCGTTGTGGTTGTAAGTCGAGGATTACCTGCACGGCGTGTGAACCAAGGGCAGAAAGAAAGTGGATCAGGGGGAAACTTTTTCCCGAGTGTCTGTGGAAGATTCTCCATCATCCAGGACCCAAAGGTGCTTTTACAAGCGGCAACTGGACTTCCTTGGTTTTCCTTTTGAGACTTTACACTTAACATACATACAACATACAATAGCAGAGTTGGACGGGACCTTGAAGGTCTTCTAGTCCAACCCCCTGCCTAGGCAGGAAACCCTATACCATTTCAGACAAATGGCTATCCAACATCTTCTTAAAGACTTCCAGTGTTGGGACATTCACAACTTCTGGAGGCAATTTCTATTCCACTGATTAATTGTTCTCACTGTCAGGAAATTTCTCCTCAGTTCTAAGTTGCTTCTCTCCTTGATTAGTTTCCACCCATTGCTTCTTGTTCTGCCCTCAGGTGCCTTGGAGAATAGCTTGACTCCCTCTTCTTTGGGGCAACCCCTGAGATATTGGAAGACTGCTATCATGTCTCCCCTGGTCCTTCTTTTCATTAAACTAAACATACTAATAATAATAATAATAATTTTAATACTTATAAACCGCTCCCTCTCCCCATGGGGACTCGGGGCGGTGCACAGGTAGAACCCAGTTCCTGCAACTGTTCTTCATATGTTTTATGCCTCCAATCCCCTAATCATCTTTGTTGCTCTTCTCTGCACTCTTTCCAGAGTCTCCACGTCTTTTCTACATCGTGACGACCCAAACTGGATGCAGTATTCCAAGTGTGGCCTTCCCAAGGCCTTATAAAGCGGGATTAATCCTTCACCTGATCTGGATTCTCTCTCCCTCTCTTGATGCAACCTAGAACTGTGTTGGCTTTTTTGGCAGCTGCTGCCCACGGCTGGCTCCTATTTCAATGGTTGTCCACTAGGACTCCAAGATCCCTCTCAGAGTTACTGCTATTGAGCAAGGTACCACCTGTACTGTCCCTGTGCATTTTGTTTCTCTTGCCTAAATGTAGAACCTTCCGTTTTTTCACCATTCTTGGCTGAGAAGCGAAACGTTTTCAGAAGAAGAAAAGACAAGAAAGTCCAGTTGCCTCCTAAAAACAAAAAACAAAAAAAACTGTCCCCCCCCCCCAGATTGTTTCTACTGGCCCCCTTCCCTCTTTATTTCTTTCAATGTGCAACGGGAACCTGAGCTCTCTCCTGTCCCCCCCTCCCTCCCTCCCTCCCTGAAGCTGGCATGGAAGGCAGAGAGGGGGGGGGGTATCCATTCCAGATGGGGGGCCCTAACACCACCACCATCACCCCCCCCCTAGTCCATTTTCCTTCTTGCTCAGCTGCTCCTGCTGGGCTTCCTCCCCCCCTCCCTCCTGCCCCCCCAAATATAAAGCAGACTGCGTGAGATCCAAAAAGATGGACAGAAATATGGTGTTTTGGCTGCCTTCGCATCTGCACCCACCCTCCTTCCTTCTGCTGAACATTCAGAACCAATTAAATGCAGAGGGGTCTAGGGAAGCAGCTGGTTTTAATCTTGGGCTCTTCCAATTGTAATTTTTTCTCTCTCTCTCTCCCAATGTATTATTCCTTCTCCTGGGCCCTTTAAGTGACACGGCTACATGTATTTGATTAGAAGCTGTAATTCAGCAAGAGCCTTCCCAGGCACTGGGCGGAATAGCTTAAAGATGCAGCGTTTATATAGACAGGGTCCAGTCCCCCAAAGGGGCTTTTTCAAAAGGCAACTTGGACTTTGGGTGGGCTTTCGTTTTGTTTTTTTTCATTGAATACGTTTCGATTCTCCTTCCAAAAGCATCTTCAGTTCTTCTTCCGAAGGGAGGGAGGGAGGGAGGGAAGAAAGGAAGAAAGGAAAGAAGGAAGGAAATGAAGAAGGAAAGGGAAAAAAGTGAGGGAGGGAGGCAGAGGGAGGCAGGGAGGGAAGGGAGGGCGGGGAAGGTAGGAAAGAAGGAAGGAAAGGATGGGAGGGAGGGAGGGAGAAATTAAAGAAGAAAGAAGAAGGAAAGGAGAAATGAAAGAGGAATGGAAGGAAGGAAGGAAGGAAAGAAGGAAAGGAAGGAAGGGAGAAATGAAAAAAGGAAGGAAGGAAGAAAGAAAGGAGAAATGAAAGAGGGAGGGAAAGAAGAAAGTGAAGAAGGAAAGAGATGAAATAGGGAGGGAGGGAAGGAAGGAAGGAAAGAAAGAAGGAAAGAAAGGAAGGGATAAATGAAAAAAGGAAGGGAGTGAAGAAAGAAAGGAGAAATGAAATAGGGAGGGAGGGAAGGAAGGAAGGAAGGAAAGGAGAAAAGGAGAAATCAAAGAAGAAAGGAAGAAGGGAGGGAGGGAAGGTGGGAAGGAAGGGAGGGAGAAATGAAAGAAGGGAAGAAGGAGGGAAGGAAGGGAGAAAAGGAAGGGAAGAGGGAGGGAGAGGGAAGGAAGGAAGAAAGGAAGGAAGGAAGGAAGGAAGGAAGGAAGGAAGGGAGAAAGGGAGAAATGAAAGAAGGAATTAAAATTATTTTAATTTTTATGGCTAGTCTGTCTTTTACAGTTACAGTTATGTTTTTTAGGTAGGTTGGGCTACAGTTTCTTTTTGCATGAAGACCAATGCAAAGAATAAGTTAAGCAGCCGCAGTGGCGCAGTGGTTAGAGTGCAGTACTGCAGGCCACTTTTGCTAACTGCTGATTGCCAGCAGTTTGGCAGGTCAAGTGCCTCCAGGCTCAAGGTTGACTCAGCCTTCTGTCCTTCCGAGGTGGGTAAAATGAGGACCCAGATTGTTGGGGCCAAGAGGCTGACTCTGTAAACCGCTTAGAGAGGGCTGTAAAAGCACTGTGAAGCGGTACATAAGTCTAAGAGCTATTGATATAGACCTTCCTTCCTTCTTCCTCCCTCCTTCTTTCCCTCCCTCCCTCCCTCCTTCCTTCCTTCCTTCCTTCCTTCCTTCCTTCCTTCCTTCCTTTTAGAATGAAGCCTTGCAGGCTAACTGCCCACTGCCATAAGTTCGAACCCAACTGGCTCAAGGTTGACTCAGCCTTCCATCCTTCCGAGGTGGGTCAAATGAGGACCCCAGATTGTTGGGGGGCAAGAGGCTGGCCCTGTAAACTGCTTAGAGAGGGCTGTAAAAGCACTGTGAAGCGGTATATAAGTCTAAGTGCTATTGATAACAGATAACAGATTAACAGAGCTGGAAGGGACCTTGTAGGCCAGGGGTAGTCAATCTTTTTATACCTACCGCCCACTTTTGTATCTCTGTTAATAGTAAAATTTTCTAACCGCCCACCGGTTCCACAGGAATGGTTGATTTATAAAGTAGGGAAGTCCATTAAATTTAAAAAAAGGAAAGTTCTTCAGTTTTGGACAAAACCCCAAACGCCCACCATGAAAGCTGGAACACCCACTAGGGGACGGTAGGGACCAGGTTGACTACCACTGTTGTAGGTCATCTAGTCCAACCCCCTGCCCAAGCAGGAGACCCTACATCTGGGATTGAACTCACAACCTCCTGATTGGGAGGCGAGAGCTCCACCTCTAGTCCACAGCAGCAGGTATGCCCCTCCTTCCTCCCTCCTTCCCTCTCTCCCTCCCTTTCCTCCCTCCCTCCCTTCCTTCCTCCCTTCCTCCCTTTTAGAATGAAGCATTGCAGGCTAACTGCCCACTGCCATGAGTTCGAACCCAACCGGCTCAAGGTTTATTCAGCCTTCCGTCCTTCCGAGGTGGGTCAAATGAGGACCCAGATTGTTGGGGGGGCAAGAGGCTGACTCTGTAAACCGCTTAGAGAGGGCTGTAAAAGCACCGTGAAGCGGTATATAACTCTACGTGCTATTGATAAGCAAATCTGCTTTCTCTCTGCAGCCTGTTGCTTCCTTGCCCACTTCTCTCTTTAGTGCAGGGGTCTCCAACCTTTGCAACTTTAAGTCTGAAGGACTTCAGCTCCCAGACTTCTCCAGCCAGCTTAGCTGACTGGAGAAGCCCTAAAACATTTCTTCTACATCCTACATACCCTTTTTCTTCTTTATAAATTTGTAAAACCAATAAAAATTGTTGTTTAAAGAACAAGGAGGACGCCTTTCCCCCCCCCCCCAAAAAAAAGAAGGCAAGATGGCGGCCGTGACTCTGCGATTGGAGCCCGGCCAGCGCTTGTCAAAAAGAGGCGGGGCTCCCCCTGCATGCTCATGGTCGCCATCTTGACTTTTTTGACCTGCCTCCTCTTTGGAGGATCCTCGCTTAGAGGGTCTGGTAGGTTTGTGACAAGCCCACCCTCGTGTCCCTCAGCTCTTTCTTGACTTTTTTTGAACGGTCTGCGTCTTTTCCAAGACTTTGGCTAGCTCCAGGGATTACCTGCAGTTCATCTGATTTATGAACGGATAATTTCTTTGAGTGTGTGTGTGTGTGTGTTTAACTTTTTTTTTTCAAAGTCTTTGTTTTCTTTTGATTGTTGTTTCAGTTGCTGCCCCCAGTTTCCTTCCCTGCTTTGAATACCTCCGGTCTTGCTGAAAATAATGAGAATGAGTGGGAACGCTCGCTCCCATCCATCATGGAATGGGGGGGTGTGTGTCCTAAAGCAGGGGTCTCCAACCTTTGCAACTTTAAGTCTGAAGGGCTTCAGCTCCCAGATTTAAAGTTGCAAAGGTTGGAGACCCCTGGGTTAGAGTTGTTGAGCTTTGCTGGCTGGAGAAGTCTGGGAGCTGAAGTCCTTCAGACTTAAAGTTGCAAAGTTTGGAGACCTCTGGGTTAAGAGTTGTTGAGCTTTGCTTGCTGGAGAAGTCTGGGAGCTGAAGTCCTTCAGACTTAAAGTTGCAAAGGTTGGAGACCTCTGGGTTAAGAGTTGTTGAGCTTTGCTGGCTGGAGAAGTCTGGGAGCTGAAGTCCTTCAGACTTAAAGTTGCAAAGGTTGGGGACCCCTGTCCTAAAGGACAGCCCCACCCCCATCCCCTTGTTTCTGCACACAGGAGGCATCGGCCTCCTCAAGTGGGCTACCCAAAACGGGGGTTTCTCCAAGGACAGGACAGGCTTCAGGGGGGGGGGGGCTAAAAGGCCCTGAGGCCGCTCCCTCTGATAGTGCAGAAAAGATGGAGGAAGGCTGGGAGGAGGGGATTTTTATTTAGCAGGTTAATTTTGTGGTGACTTTGTTAAATTTTTAAATGAGGAAGGTAGAAATGAAGAAGGTAATGATGGCGAAGGAGATGAGAAGGAAGGGAAGGGAAGGGAAAGGGAAAGAAGGAAGGAAGGAAGGAAGGAAGGAAGGAAGGAAGGAAGGAAGGAGAGAGGGAGGGAGGGAGGGAGGGAGGGAGGGAAGAAGGGAGGAAGGGAGGAAGGAAGGGAGGAAAGGGAGGGAGGGTGGGAAGACAGGAAGGGAGGGAGGAAGGAAAGGGAGGGAAGGGAGGAAGGAAAGGAGGGAGGGAGGGAGGGAAGAAAGAGGGAAGGAGGGAGGGAAGAAAGGAAAGAAATGAGGAAAGAAGGAAGGGAGGGAAGAAGGGAGGGAGGGAAGAAAGGAGGCAGAAGGAAAGAAGGAATGGAAGGAGAGAGAGGTCTATTAAGAAGGAAGGAAAGAAAGGAAGAGATGGAGAGAAGGAAGGGAGGGAGGAAAGAAAGGAAGGGAGGAAGGAAGGAGAGAGGGATCTGGGAAGAAGGAGGAGGAAAGAAAGGGAAGGAGGGAAGAAAGGGAGGGAGGGAAGGAGGGAGGGAAGAAAGAAAGGGAGGGAGGGAAGAAAGAAGGGAAGGGAGGAAGGAGAGAGGGATCTGGGAAGAAGAAGGAGGAAGGAAGGAAGGAAGGAAGGAAGGAAGGAAGGAAGGAAGGAAGGAAAGCCCTACATTAGCATGTCAGGATAGCTTGATCAGGCTGATTAGTAGAATATGTGATTCAAACAATAAGGCCTAAGCATTGCATGTGAATGAGAGAGAGAATTTATTAATGATGTGGTTCATGTTTGTTCTCCAAATATTAGATCACATTCCACCCTATTTCCTATTCTGGTATCATCAATTGTGGAAATTCATTTGAATTCTCTGTAATTATTTTAATAATTCCTCCTTTCTTTCTTTCTTTCTTTCTTTCTTTCTTTCTTTCTTTCTTTCTTTCTTTCTTTCTTTCTTTCTTTCCTTCCTTCCTTCCTTCTTTCTTTCTTTCTTTCTTTCTTTCTTTCTTCCGTCTTTCTCTCTCTTTCTCTCTCTTTCTTTCCTTTCTCCCCCTAAACTGGTGCAGCGGCAGGCGTGCCAAAGACCGTCTGGAACATCACAATGGAAGAAGAGAATAATCTGCAAGAAAACTGCACCTTGTCCACATCACAACAGGATGCAAACATCTATGCTGGAGGAGAGCCAATGACTCAATGGAAGATCTAACAAATCCCAAAGCCCCCTCCCCTCCCCTCCTCCAGGGGGGGGGTCAGTTCTCAATTAAAACTGGTCAGGAACACCACTGAGTAAAAATGATCACTTCAGAGGCTGGAATGCAGTTCAGAATCTGGGATTAGACAAGCTAACAGCTTCATCCAATGACATGTGTTACATAGGTGTATGATTCAAGATTTGAGCAAGACTGTAATTTTATTTTAGATCTGTGTGTGTGTGTGTGTGTGTGTGTGTGTTTGTTTGTACAGAAACACAAATGCAGGCCAGACAGGAAACAGGACACAACTGGACTAACAACTATAGAAATGGGTTGTTTGGGGGGTGTTTTTGTTCCTGGGATGACTAACGTAGGCAGAGAACACATTTGTGGTGTCTGTCCCAAACACACAAACCAGCGATGGGGGCGATTGACTCTTTTCCAACAACTGTACAACGCTGGCTAGACGGTCCCTGAACTGCTAAAGGCCTTTTTAAAATATATATACAAGACATGAAAGTAACAAATGGAAAAACCAACAGGAGTTGGTTTTTTTGTTGTTGTTCACGACAGGATTCAGGATCTGCATCCTCCTGTAGCGCTGAATGGACCCCTATGTTAGGATCACCTGACACGTAAACTAGGAAGTAACTCCACAGGCTGCATTCATGGGGGAAGGATGACAAATCCATGTTGCATTTGTATTTATTATTTGCATTTATTAATTTGTCGAACATTTTCTAGTTTAATGAAGAGAAGGACCAGGGGAGACATGATAGCAGTCTTCCAATATCTCAGGGGTTGCCACAAAGAAGAGGGAGTCAAGCTATTCTCCAAAGCATCTGAAGGGAAGGACAAGAAGCAATGGGTGGAAACTAATCAAGGAGAGAAGCAACTTAGAACTGAGGAGAAATTTCCTGACAGTGAGAACAATGAATCAGTGGAACAGAAGTTGCCTCCAGAAGTTGTGAATGCCTCAACACTGGAAGTCTTTAAGAGGATGTTGGATAGCCATTTGTCTGAAACGGGTATAGGGCTTCCTGCCTAGGCAGGGGGTTGGACTAGAAGACCTCCAAGGTCCCTTCCAACTCTGCTTTTGTATTGTATTGTAAGGAAGGAGAAGTGTAAGGAAGGAAGATAATGGGAGGGAGGCAAGGAGGGAAGGAAGGAAGGAGAAGTGGAAGGAAGATCTTGGGAGGGAAGGAGGGAGGGAGGGAAGAAAGGAAAGAAAGAGGGAGGGAGGGAGGGAAGGAAGGAAGGAAGGAAGGAAGGAAGGAAGGAAGGAAGGAAGGAAGGAAGGAAGGAAGGCCTCCAGAAGTTGTGAATGCCCCAACACTGCAAGTCTTCAAGAAGATGTTGGAGAGCCATTTGTCTGAAACGGTATAGGGCTTCCTGCCTAGGCAGGGAGTTGGACTAGAAGACCTCCAAGGTCCCTTCCAACTCTGCTATTGTATTGCATTGTAATTTCACCCCTGGGAGGAAACACACCAGTCTTCTCCAACGAGATGCCCAATCCACGCACCCCATCCTGGGAATCCAGAAAACAGGTCGGGAATTTGGGAGTGAACTCCAGCTCTGTTGCAAAGCATCACGCTGGAGAAGACCGAATGGGACTCCTTCCATGCTTATCTAATATGGACCCTCCTGGAGGATGACGCAACCAGCCAGCTGACACCACACAGGGGCTCAGAGGAAGCAACTGCGTTGTGCTGCAATTCCCCACTCGTTTCCTTTTATTTTTCCGAGAGGATGGGGGTGGGGGGTGGGGTGGGGGAAATCCAGGCCTTCTATGGTCAGATCAGGGTGGAAACATGGGCTGTGCCCCAGGCTCCCTCCTCCCTCCCTCCCTCCCTCTGAATCCTCCCCATCGAGCCCAATTGCATCATTCGTAAAACATAGAATGGTTGGTCAGGAAGGGACCTCGGAGGTCTTCTAGCCCAGGAGTCTCCAACCTTTGCAACTTTAAGTCTGAAGGACCTCAGCTCCCAGATTTCTACAGCCAGCAAAGCTGGCTGGAGAAGTCTGGGAGCTGAAGTCTTTCAGACTTAAAGTTGCAAAGGTTGGAGACCCCTGTTCTAGCCCAACCCCGTGTCCAAGCAGTAGACCCTCTACCATTTCAAACAAAAGGTTGTCCAATCGCTACTTAAAAACCGCTAGTGATGGCGCACTGGTTGATTGTCCTCACTGTCAGGAAATTTCTCCTCAGTTCTAAGTTGCTTCTCTCCTTGATTAGTTTCCACCCATTGCTTCTTGTTCTACCCTCAGGTGCCTTGGAGAATAGCTTGACTCCCTCTTCTTTGGGGCAACCCCTGAGATATTGGAACACTGCTATCATGTCTCCCCTAGTCCTTCTTGTCATTAAACTAGACATACCCAGCTCCTGCAACCGTTCTTCATATGTTTTAGCCTCCAGTCCCCTAATCCTCTTTGTTGCTCTTCTCTGCACTCTTTCCAGAGTCTCCACGTCTTTTCTACATCGTGGTGACCAAAACTGAATGCAGGATTCCAAGTGTGGCCTTATCAAGGCCTTATAAAGTGGTATTAACACTTCTCATTCAAGAAGTTCTGACTGAATGAGGATAAGTATATATTCAAAAGTAAGATATAAAGGGCGAAAATAAAAATTAAAAAAAAACATAATCAGGATAGATATGAGAAGGAAAGGGAACAAGAAATGATATTCAATTATTTTTGGGACTGTGGAGTCACCACCCCAAGAAAATAAAAATTAAGAGCTGGAAGAGACTACAACAATAGAAAAAGAAAGGAAGAGAGGAGGAGGGGAAAGGAGGAGAGGAAGAGGAAGGAAGGAAGATAGAGGTTAGGAGAGGAAGAGGGAAGGGAGAAGGAGAGAGGGTAGGAAGGGGAAGAGATGAGGAGGGGAGAGGTAAGGGAAGAAGGAGGGGAAAGCAGTGAGGAAGGAAGAAAGTAGATTAGGAGAAAAGAAAGGACCTACAACAATAGAAAAAGAAAGGAAGAGAGGAGGAGAGGAGAGGAAGAGGAGGGAAAGAAGATAGAGGTGAGGAGAGGAAGATGGGAGGGAGAAGGGGAGAAGGGGAGAGGGTAGGAAGGGAAAGAGGAAGGAAGAGAAGTAGGGGAGAGGTGAGGGAAGAAGGAAGGGAAAGGAGGAAGGAAGGAAGTAAGTAGAGAAGGGAGGGAGGGAGGGAAGAAAGCATCTACAACAATAGAAAAAGAAAGGAAGAGAGGAGGAGAGGAAGAGAAAGGAAGGAAGACAGGGGTGAGGAGAGGAAGATGGAAGGGAGAAGGAGAGAAGGAGAGAGTAGTGGAGAGGTAAGGGAAGAAGGAAGGGAAAGGAGAAAAGAAGGAAGGAAATAAAGGTGGGAGGGAGGGAGAAAAGAAAGGGAAAAGAAGATGGTATCAAAACAGGCAGAAGGGATGGTAAACAAAGGAAGATAGAGGTTAGGAGAGGAAGAGGGAAGGGAGAAGGAGAGAGGGTAGGAAGGAGAGGAGGAAAAGAGGAGGAGGGGAGAGGTAAGGGAAGGAAGGAAGGAAGTAGAGAAGAGAGGGAGGGGGAAAAGAAAGGACCTACAACAATAGAAAAAGAAAGGAAGAGAGGAGGAGGGGAAAGGAGGAGAGGGAGAGGAAGGAAGGAAGATAGAGGTTAGGAGAGGAAGAGGGAAGGGAGAAGGAGAGAGGGTAGGAAGGAGAAGAGGAAAAGAGGAGGAGGGGAGAGGTAAGGGAAGGAAGGAAGTAGAGAAGAGAGGGAGGGGAAAAAGAAAGGACCTACAACAATAGAAAAAGAAGGGAAGAGAGGAGGAGGGGAAGAGGGGAGGAAGATAGAGGGGAGGAGAGGAAGATGGAAGGGAGAAGGAGAGAGGAGTAGGGGAGAGGTAAGGGAAGAAGGAAGGGAAAGGAGGAAGGAAGGAAATAGAGAAGGGGGGGAGGGAGAAAAGAAAGGGAAAAGAAGATGGTGTAAAAACCCTGAGATATTGGAAGATGCTATAATGTCACCCCTGGTCCTTCTTTTCATTGAGTTAGATATCCAGGTTCCCCCCCCCCCCCCCCCGCGCCCCTGGCCTTCCATCCCAACCTCTCTCCTCGCGGCAGTCTTTCACCATCCGGGAGGTCTTTTGCACAGCCATTCCCCAACCCTCTGTCCAGAAAACAGGAAGCCCTCCACAGCATGATGTAGCGGAAACCAGACAAATGACATGGAGCAAAAAGCAAGGAAACGGGCAGGATATTTGGAACGGAACGCTGAATTCTTGAGCTTATCTCTGTCCAGCAGATGCCCAGAATTCCTTGCAAAACAGCCTTGCAAAATCCCTGGGATGTTGCTATGCAAGGCAAGGCATGCGTCAGAGAGATGGAGGGGCGGAGGGGGGAGGATCTCCTAACCCAGGGGTGCCCAACTTTTGCAACTTTAAGTTTGAAGGACTTCAGCTCCCAGACTTCTCCAGCCAGCTTTAAGTCCTTCAGACTTAAAGTTGCAAAGGTTGGGGACCCCTGTCCTAACCCATGGAGAATTCTGGGAGCCAAAGCCCTTCAGACTTAAAGTTGCAAAGGTTGGGGACCCCTGTCCTAACCCATGGCATTGAGTGCGTGTGTGTGTGTTGAAGGACCTCCCTGGTGAAGAGTGAAAAAGACAAATCTTCCCAGAAATACAGGTTGTCCTCAGCTTACGACTGCAACAGAGGCCAAAATTTATTTATTTGTTCAAGGTTTTCTTTTTTTATTGCTTGTTTTTTGCCTATGGTCAGGGGTCTGCAAAGTTGGCTCTTTTAAGACTGGTGGACTTCAACTATGCTGGCTGGGGAACTCTGGGAGTTGAAGTCCACCATTCTTAAAAGAGACAACTTTGCAAACCCCTGGCCTATTTTATGAGCAAAGGAGTGTTGTCCGAAGCTTTTCTCGTACCTCCCCTTATATACGTAACCCATCTTACATCATCTCTCGGTTCCCAATTTCAGCCGTGTTATTCTCCTTCCCTATTTTTTGTATCTTATACTTATTTTCTTCTTAAAAACGAAATGCACAAATAGAGCTTAGGTAGTACCTTGCTCAATAGTAGCAACTGTGAGAGGGATCTTGGAGTCCTAGTTGACAACCATTGAAATAGGAGCCAGCCGTGTGCAGCAGCTGCCCAAAAAGCCAACACGGTTCTAGGCTGCATCAACAGAGGGAGAGAATCAAGATCCCGTGAAGGGTTAATACCACTTTATAATATCATTTCTTGTTCCCTTTCCTTCTCAAATCGATCCTGATTATGTTTTTTTCCCCCCTTTACATCTTACTTTTGAATATATACTTATCATCATTTGGTCAGCACTTCTTGGATGAGAAGGGTTAATACCACTTTATAAGGCCTTGGGAAGGCCACACTTGGAATACGGCATTCAGTTTTGGTCGCCACGATGTAGAAAAGACGTGGAGACTCTGGAAAGAGTGCAGAGAAGAGCAAGAAAGAGGTTGAGGGGACTGGAGACTAAAACATATGAGGAACGGTTGCAGGAGCTGGGTATGTCTAGTTTAATGAAAAGAAGGACCAGGGGAGACATAATAGCAGTGTTCCGATATCTCAGGGGCTGCCACAAAGAAGAGGGAGTCAAACTATTCTCCAAGGCACCTGAGGGCAGAACAAGAAGCAATGGGTGGAAACTAATCAAGGAGAGAAGCAACTTAGAACTGAGGAGAAATTTCCTGACAGTTAGAAGAATTAATCAGTGGAACAGAAGTTGCCTCCAGAAGTTGTGAATGCCCCAACACTGCAAGTCTTTAGGAAGTCTTTGGATATCCATTTGTCTGAAACGGTATAGGGCTTCCTGCCTAGGCAGGGGGTTAGGCTAGAAGACCTCCAAAGTCCCTTCCAACTCTGCTATTGTATTATTGTATACATAAACCGTGTCGCCGAATCGCCCTTAATTTCTAACCTCTTACAATAACATTACAAGTCCATCGCTAAATACGTTTCTCGAATTCCCCACCCCACTTTAACATTTCGTCTTGGTCTCTTAATTTACATTATGGTCAGAGTTAAACCAAAATTGCCGTTTCACATTTCATCGGTTGGCCTGTTTTGCGGTAAGCAGCATACATCATCAAAATCCATTTTTTTACATTAATAAAAGAATTGAACTTAATTAATTATCCACAATTAATCCCCAAATTTCCCGTGGCTCAGCGAGACAGTGGTTCCGCGAGTTTCGCTCCACTTTGCGAACCCTTCTTTCCCACCGTTGTTAAGTGAATCACTGCAGCTGTTGAGAGAGGAGCACGGTTGTTAAGCAAATCCAGCTTGGCTACTGACAGAAGGTCGCAAAAGGGGATCCCCTGACCCCAGGACACTGCAACCGTCGTAAATATCCGTCAATTGCCAAGCGGCTGATTTTTATTTTTTTTTATAATTTTTATGAAATGTTTTAATCTTTAAAAACAGAAGACATAACAAGTGTAAATAATTTTTAAAAAATCAAAAGTGCAAAACAAAACACAGAACGTATAAAACAATATACAATAATATTACAGCTTTCTAATCGCCTGGCCATGGGTGTTAGATCAGACAAAGGATTCCGACTCAGGCATGGTCAAACAACAGGAACGTTTATTCACACTATTTACAACACACACAAGATTCAACTGGCAAGGTTTCTTGTCAGGAGCCTCTTATATAGAGTTCCTTAAGCAGGAACTTCTGACAAGCACTTGCAACATTGTAAGTATTTTCCCGGGCAGATTCCAGACAGCTTGTCTCTGTTAATCACTGCAGCTGCTGGCTCAGCTCCGGAATGCGGTGACTCACAGGTTACCAGACGAGTTGTCTGGGACGTAGGCTTGAGGACACAACACTCCTTCCCCCATAGTCAGTGCGCATGTGTCTAGGTTCTCTGTCCAACACAGTACATGCGCACGCGTAGTCGTTCAGATAGGCGGGGCGGTGTCGGGTCCGCCCTGACCGCCTTAGTTCTTGAGGACGCTCCTCCCTGTGGGACACGGAGCCTTCGCCTACGTCATCGCGGCCTGCCCTCGGAGGTGGAGTCGCAATGGCGACCCTAGCAAGTCCGGGCGAGGGGGCGTGGCGACCGGGCTTGAGGTAGTTGGCATTTGCTGGCGAGTATTATTCTGGTAGGGTGGTTCCCCGATGGGCGAGGCCCCCAGCTGAGAGTCAGATTGGGCTGTGAGGTCCTGGCGGTCTCCCCGTGCTGTTCCCGCCGATACGAGGTCTGGACCGGCTAGGGACTCCGGGGTTCCAAACAACTGCTCGGCTTGAGCAGAGAACAACGGCCCAACGGGGGCCAACGGGCAGGAACGGCCTGGCGTGGTGACTGCTGTTTCGGGCAGGCGGCGCCTCAGTTGATCCAGGTGGCGCCGCCACTCGGATCCATCCTGGAGGCCGACTCTGTAAGAACAGGGTCCGGTTACGTCCAAAATGGTTGCGGCAATCCATCGCGGCTCCCCTGAAAAGTTCCTTGCCCAAACCAGGTCCCCAATTTCAAATAAACGAGGAGTGGGAATCTGCAGGTTGCCCCTCTGCAACCCGTCGTAATCGGGGTGCAGTCTGTCCAGAGTGGTCCGCAAACGTCGGCCCATCAAGAGCTCCGCGGGGCTTTTCCCTGTGGCCGGGCAAGGTGTGACATGCTGTCCCAAAAGGTACGCAGCCACCCTTGCCTGCCAGTCCCCTTTATCCAAACGGGCCAAGGCTTCCTTGGCTGAGCGCACGGCTCGTTCCGCGCGTCCATTAAACGCCGGGTGATAAGGGGCGACCGGCGCGTGGCGGATCCCTTGGGTGGCCAGAAAGTCCAAGAAGGTGGAGGATTGAAATTGGGGTCCGTTGTCGGACACAACGACGTCCGGCAACCCGTGGGTCGCGAACAGACGGCGCAAGGCACGCACCGTGCTCTCCGCTGTGGTGGAAGCCATGAGAATCACCTCCACCCAACGTGAGAACGCATCCACCACCACGAGGAAATTCTGGCCATGGAAGGGACCAGCGAAATCCAAGTGGAGCCTGGACCATGGGTTCCTGGGGGCGTCCCACTCCCTCGGCGGGGAGACCGGCGGGGCCGGCCGGGACGATTGGCAGGAGGAGCAGGCGGCCACCCATTCCGCCACTTCAGCATCCATGCCGGGCCACCAGACATAGCTCCGGGCCAATGCCTTCATACGGACAATGCCGGGGTGGTTGGCATGGAGCGACTGAAGAACCATGTGCCGGAGAGGGGAAGGGATGATGACCCGATCTCCCCAACACAAGCACCCGCAATGGAGCGAGAGCTCCAGCTGGCGTGACTTGTAAGGCCGAAAGTTTTCAGCCACACTGCCCGAAGGCCAGCCCCTCAGCACCCATCGGCAGACCTGGGCGAGGACGGGGTCTGCGCGGGTGTGAGCGGCAACGGCGGAAGAGGACAGGGGCAAGTCCGACTCCGCGACCATCAGGACAGAGAGAGCAGGCACAGGGGACGGATCCGGCCCCGGGAGAGGGCAGCGGCTTAGGGCATCAGCATGCCCTATCTGCTTGCCAGGACGGTATAGCAGCGTATAGTCATACGCTGCCAGGAATTCCGTCCAGCGGGTCATGGGGGGTGTCGGACGGTCACCGGCCAATAGCCCAAGGAGCGGCTTATGGTCCGTGACAACAGAAAAGGTCCGCCCATAGAGGTAATTGTGGAACTTCTTAATCCCGGACACTACAGCCAAAGCCTCCTTGTCGATTTGGCTGTAGTTTCTCTCCGTTTGAGACATTGTCCGGGAGTAAAAAGCAATGGGGGCTTCCGAGCCGTCTGGAAAGACGTGGCTAAGGACAGCCCCCAGGCCAAAAGGGGAGGCATCGCACGCAAGCGTCAGAGGAAGCCTGTCATGGTACTGGACTAGTACCGCATCTGACGTGAGCATGGCTTTGACAGCCGCGAACGCGTGTGCTTCGCGGCCGCCCCAGTGCCAGGCCGCGGATCGGTCGAGCAACCGATGCAGCGGCTCGGCTAGCGATGCCTTATGGGGAATAAACGGCGCGTAGAAATTCAAAAGGCCAAGGAATGCCTGCAGCTCCGTTTTGGAGGCAGGAGTGGGGGCCTTTTGGATGGCCTCGACCTTGGAGGGGGTTGGGTGAATTCCTTGGGCGTCAATCATGAACCCCAGGAATTCCACCCTAGGCGCAGCAAACGTACATTTGCTGTGTTTCAACTTTAAACCCGCGCCCCTGAAAACTCTGAGGACCTTCCGTAACGTTTTGGCGAGTTCTGATATGCTGGAAGCAGCAATCAGGACGTCGTCAAAATACGGTACAACGCCAGGGAGCCCATGGAGCAGTCGCTCCATGAGGCTCTGGAAGATCCCCGGGGCTACGGACACGCCGAATTGGAGACGGCGACAGCGGAAAGCCCCACGGTGGGTCACGATGGTCTGCGCTTCCGCAGCGTCGTCATCCACCGGGAGCTGTTGGTAGGCCTGCGCCATATCCAGTTTCGCGAACACTCGACCTCGTCCCAATGAGTGGAGTAGGTCTTGCACCACCGGAACCGGGTATGGGTTTGCCTGAAGCCCGAGGTTGATCGTCGACTTATAGTCGGCGCAGATCCTCACGGACCCGTCGGGCTTAATGGGGACCACAATGGGGGTCTCCCATTTCGCCTGATCGACGGGTTCGAGCACGCCCTGCGCCACCAATCGATCCAATTCCGCTTCAACCTTGGGCTTCAGCGCGAACGGCAGCCTGCGGGCCTTCAAGCGGACTGGAGCAACCTGGGGGTCCAAATTTAGGGAAACAGGAGTGCCTTTGTACGTTCCTAAGCTGCCATCAAAGACGTCGTTGAACTCTCTGATTACTTCGTCTACCGGAGAACTGGCTAGCACGCTGTGTACTCCTTGGACTGACAGTCCCAAGGCTGGAAACCAGTCCAATCCGATCAAGGCAGCTAGGGGTTTGGCCACTACCAGGATGGGAAGGGATCCGTGGAAGGGGCCGTAGTCTACTCTCACTCTGTGCAGACCTAGAATGGGAATTTGTGAGCCCTGGTAATCTTTCAGGATCGTCGCCGTGGGGCTGAGATCCCGCTTCCTGAGCTTGGGGCAAAGCTTAACTAAATGCGCCCAGGACATGAGTGATCTAGAGGACCCTGAATCTATTTCCATTTTTACCCCCACCCCCTCTAAGCAAACCACTGTTGACAGTCTCCTACTCTCTGCCTGGTCGTAGCTTAGAGCTGGGGGCATCTCCGCCAGCTCGAAGCAGTCGGTCGGCTGTGGCTGGTAGCGTCCTGAACGCTTCTGCGACCCTCGTTGTCCTGGTGGAACGGTTCTGGAGGCGGCAGCTGGCGTTGTCGCTGGAGCGGCAGCACGGCACACAGCTGCTAGGTGTCCTTTCCTGCCACATCTGCGGCACACCGATGCCTTGAATGGGCACTCTGGTCTCTGGTGGGCCCCTCCGCAGCCTAGGCAGTTCCCGGACTTCTGCTGCGGTGTGAATGCGCGATTCGGCACGCGCCCGGTCACCCTCATGCAGTCCCCACGGTCTTCCTCCTCCAGCTCATCCAGCGGCGCTATTTCGTCTACCAGACACGCTCGCGGAGTGGGGAAAAGAGGAGGGCGCGCGCGGCCCATGTCGGATGTGGAGATCTCCGACAATTCTGTCGCGCGTGCTTCTTCCACCGCTTGCTCGAGAGTCAGGACAGTTTTTGAAAGCAAGCAGCGCTTTAGGCGGATGTCTCTTACGCCGCATACAAACTGCTCCAGTAGGGATTCCTCCAGGAAGCCAGCAGGGAACTCGCAGGGAATTGCGGTCGCTCTCAATTTCTGCAGGAACTCGGCTACCGACTGTTGTGGCTGTTGCACACATTGCCTGAATGCATAGCGATGCGCTATGCGGGAAGGCGCCGGCGCGTAGTGTGCTCTCAGGCGGCCCAGGAGATCGTCCCACGGCACTTCGTGCACCGCTGCGGGTGCTGCTATGGTTCGGGCGGTAGCGAACAATTCAGGGCCGCCGCACTGGAGGAATAGGCTCAGCTTCCTGGCAGGCGCGAGTTCGCTGTAGTCGCTGGCTATCAAGAAGCACTCGAACCGGGCTAAGAAGGAAGCCCATTGTTCCTTCATCGGGTCGAACGGTGCAAACGGAGGCATTGTCGCCGTAGCCATGGTGAGGCTGTGCGTCGCGCTGCGCTCTGTTGTTGAAGTATTCGTTACCCGTTGCGTTCTAAGGCCACGGCTTGAATCCCACCTTCGTCGCCAGTGTTAGATCAGACAAAGGATTCCGACTCAGGCATGGTCAAACAACAGGAACGTTTATTCACACTATTTACAACACACACAAGATTCAACTGGCAAGGTTTCTTGTCAGGAGCCTCTTATATAGAGTTCCTTAAGCAGGAACTTCTGACAAGCACTTGCAACATTGTAAGTATTTTCCCGGGCAGATTCCAGACAGCTTGTCTCTGTTAATCACTGCAGCTGCTGGCTCAGCTCCGGAATGCGGTGACTCACAGGTTACCAGACGAGTTGTCTGGGACGTAGGCTTGAGGACACAACAATGGGGATACTGCAACAGTCATAAGTGTGAAAAATGGCCATAAGTCCCTTTTCTCAGTGCCGTTGTGAGGTTGAACGCTCACGAAATGAACTGTCGTGACAGAATAACAGAGTTGGAAGGGACCTTCGAGGTCTTCTAGTCCAGGGGTCTGCAAGGTTGGCTCTTTTAAGACTGGTGGACTTCAACTCCCAGAATTCCCCAGCCAGCCATGGCTGGCTGGGGAATTCTAGGAGTTGAAGTCCACCAGTCTTAAAAGAGCCAACTTTGCAGACCCTTGTTATCTAGTCCAACCCACTGATCAAACAGAAGACCTTGATACCATTTCTGGGCAAATTCTTCTTAAAAACCTCCAGTAATGGAACCCACCCACAACTTCTGGAGGCCAGCCATTCTCCTGATCAATTGTTCTTGGCATCGGGTCATTTCTCGTTAATTCTAATTGCGTCTCTCCTTGATTAGTTTCCATTCCAGCCAAATTTGACTTCGCCGGGGCTATGTGCTGACTTTTGTTTTTTTGTTTTTTAAAGGAAATTTAAACCACCGCCTCTCTCAAAATACATTCAATCTTTTCTGGCCACCCTTATATTCCTTGCAAAAGAAACTCTGGGGTTTTTAAAAAGTATTCTTAGGTAAAAGTAAAGGTTCCCCTCGCACATCTGTGCTAGTCATTCCCGACTCTAGGGGGCGGTGCTCATCTCCGTTTCAAAGCCGAAGAGCCAGCGCTGTCCGAAGACGTCTCCGTGGTCATGTGGCTGGCAGGACTAATTTTGTTGTATTACAATGAGAATAAAGATTTTACTTATGCTTATGACTAAACACCGAAGGCGCACGGAACGCTGTTACCTTCCCACCAAAGGTGGTTCCAATTTTCCTACTTGCATTTTTGACGTGCTTTCGAACTGCTAGGTTGGCAGAAGCTGGGACAAGTCGCGGGAGCTCGTTCCGTTACGCGGCACTAGGGGTTCGAACTGCCAAACTGCCAACTTTTCTGATCGACAAGCTCAGCATCTTAGCCACTGAGCCACCGCGTCCCTATGTATTATTAGTAAATATTCATTAGAAGTAAATTGTAAATTTATTGGCTGGGGGATTCTGGGAGTTGAAGTCCACAAGTTTCAAAGATTTAGATTTAGGTTTATTTGATTTTTATATCCCGAAGGACTCGGGGTCGGTGTACAGCCAAAATAAAACACAGATATATAAAAGTTAAAAACAATTCAAAAAACATATTACATAATTTGGCCCATAATAAGATTAAAAACCAACAAACCCAATTAAGATTAATAAATAATAAAATTCGTATCTACGCCAGCCCGGCTTGTTGAAAAAGAAAAAGTTTTAAGAGCACGGCAGGAGATGCGTAGGTCAGGGATAATTCGTAACTCCGGGGACAATTCATTCCAGAGGACAGGTGCTCCCATGGAGAAGGATCTCCCCCTGGGTGTCCCGTCTCCCCTTCCCCCCCCCCCGGACCCCCAACCGCGGCTGCCCCATGGAGGAGAACTACAATGGTGATCCGTCTCTCAAAGAAATCCAGTTTGACACCGCTGGTCCAGTGGTGGCCTGCTTTGTGGGAGTGGCTTGCCGACCATGTGACCAGGTGGGCATGGCTTGGCAGTCATGCGACTGGGTGGGAGTGGCTTGGCAGATGTGACCGGGCGAGAGTAGCTTGCCGGCCATGTGACTGGGTAGGAGTGGCTTGCCGGCCATGTGCCTGGGTGGGCGTGACTTGGCAGTCATGTGACCGGGGGAGTGGCTTGGCAGTCATGTGACTGTGTGGGCGGGGCTTGGTAGTCATGCGACTGGGTGGGAGTGGCTTGGCAGATGTGATGGGTGGGAGTAGCTTGCCAGCCATGTGACTGGGTGGGCGTGGCTTGGCAGTCATGCGACTGGGCGGGAGTGGCTTGCCAGCCATGTGACCAGGTGGGAGTGGCTTGCCAGCCATGTGACTGGGTGGGAGTGGCTTGGCAGTCATGCGACTGGGTGGGAGTGGCTTGGCAGTCATGTGACCGAGTGGGAGTGGCTTGCCAGCTATGTGACTGGGTGGGCGTGGCCAACTTGTAAAATGTGGTGAAACTCACTTAACAACACTCTTGCTTAGCAACCAAAAGTTTGGCTCAGGAATTCTGGCATTTGAAGCACCCAAGTCTTAAAGCTGTCAAGTTCCAAGAACCTTGCACCCTTCATCCTTTAGGGAAAAAACCCCCAGGGGTGTTCAAACTTGAGAGCTTGAAGACTTGTGGACTTCAACTCCCAGAATCCCTCCTCTCGCTCTTCCTCTGGATGATGGGCGGACGGGCGGGGGGGGAGGGAGCTGGAACCGGTTCTAAACGGCACTGTAGATTTGGGGAACCTCTTTCTATAGAAGAGCTTAGAACCGGCAGGAACCCCACCCCTGCGCCTGGTCTAACCCAACAGGAGGCCGCTGAGGGAAGGTTGATTGTTCTCTATCGGGTCTTCGGAAGAGTAAACTCCATTTGCAACTGCTTTTTTTTTTTTTGTCGCTGTTTGTTTTGTTCCTCTGCCTTTGCAGATTCCTCCTCTTTTTTTGCTTTAGGAATTGTTCTGCCTTTCGAATCTCAGGAATCGACAAAGAATAGCTTTTATTTTGTGCCTCGTCCCACAGGGGAAGTGAAGGGCCACAGATTTCCTCTCATTATCTTTTGTTTTACAATGCAAAAAGAGAGAGAGGGGCGGGGGAAAACATTATATCTATTATAGTTGAAGGCCCTCCGTTGCTTCAGGCCAAAGCGATGGGACCACAGAGACCATGTGTCTCTTCCCATTGGAGTCGTAGAGGCAGGTAGCCCTCGACCAGTGGTGGGTTTCAAATTTTTTAGAACCTACTCTGTAGGTGTGGCCTATTTTGTGGGCGTGGCTTGGCAGTCATGTGACAGGGTGGGAGTGGCCACCTTTTAAAATGTGGTGAAACTCATTTTACAACGCTCTTGCTTAGCAACCAAAATTTTGGACTTAATTGTGCTGATAAATTCTTTCTTTCTTTCTTTCTTTCTTTCTTTCTTTCTTTCTTTCTTTCTTTCTTTCTTTCTTTCTTTCTTTCTTTCTTTCTTTCTTTCCTTCCTTCCTTCCTTTCCTTTCCTTTCCTTCCCGGCCAGATTTACTTCCAGGTACGCCGGTGGAACCCCCTCTCACTGGTTCTCTAAATTTCACCAACCGGCTCTCGCGAGTAGGTGCGAGCCTGCAGAAACCCACCACTGCCCTCGACCTACGACCACAATGGACCCCCGGGGTTTTACGTTGCTAAGCGAGACCATTGTTACATGCCTGCCTGCGTTTGGCCACCTTCCTCGCCAACCGACGTTAAGTGAATCACCGCAGTGGTCAAGTTCGTAAATAGGGTTGCTAAGCGAAGCGGGCTTCCTCGTGGCCAGAATGGGGTCATGTCATCATTTTGATCATGTGACATGCGCGCGCACCCCCCCCCCAGGGAAAGTGCAACCGTCGTAAATATGAAGCGGTTGCCAAGTGTCTGGAGGCTAAAACATATGAAGGACGGTTGCAGGAACTGGGTAGGTCTAGTTTAATGAACAGAAGGGACCAAGGATGACATGATAGCAGCCTTCCAATATCTCAGGGGTTGCCACAAAGAAGAGGGAGTCAAACTATTCTCCAAGGCATTTGAGGGTAGGACAAGACTCAATGGGTGGAAACTAATCAAGGAGAGAAGCAACTTAGTTCTAAGGAGAAATTTCCTGACAGGGAGAACAATTAATCAGTGGAACTACTTGCCTCCAGAAGTTGTGAATGCTCCAACACTGGAAGTTTTTAAGAAGATGTTGGACAACCATTTGTCTGAAGTGGTGTAGGGTTTCCTACGCAAGCAGGGGAGTTGGACTAGAAGATCTCCAAAGTCCCTTGCAACTCTGTTATTCTGTTATCTCTTAAATTCACCAAGATTGAGGAATATAAATATAGTTCCACAATCAAATGGACCTATTAAAGTTTTGGTCGCCACGATGTAGAAAAGACGTGGAGACTCTGGAAAGAGTGCAAAGAAGAGCAACCAAGATGATTAGAGGACTGGAGACTAAGACATATGAAGAACGGCTGCAGGAACTGGGTATGTCTAGTTTGATGAAGAGAAGGACCAGGGGAGACATGATAGCAGTGTTCCGATATCTCAGAGGGTGCCACAAAGAAGAGGGAGTCAAACTTTTCTCCAAGACACCTGGGGGCAGGACAAGGAGCAATGGGTGGAAACTAACCAAGGAGAGAAGCAACTTAGAACTAAGGAGAAATTTCCTAACAGTAAGAACAATTAACCTCTGGAACAGCTTGCCTCCAGCAGTTGTGAATGCCCCAACCCTGGAAGTCTTTAAAAAGATGTTAGACAGCCATTTGTCTGAAATGGTATAAGATTCCTGCCCATGCAGGGGGTTGGACTAGAAGACCTACAAGGTCCCTTCCAACTCTGCTATTGTATTGTATTAAACACTCTTGAGGAATACAGGTGATAGTTAATCTTACCAAATTCTGAGATCTTCCTGAGAACCATCTAGAATAGAATAGAATAGAATAGAATGGGATGGGATGGGATGGGATGGGATGGGATGGGATGGGATGGGATGGGATGGAATAGAATAGGATGGGATGGGATGGGATGGGATGGGATGGGATGGGATGGGATAGAATAGGATGGGATGGGATGGGATGGGATGGGATGGAATAGAATAGGATGGGATGGGATGGGATGGGATGGGATGGGATGGGATGGGATAGAATAGAATAGGATGGGATGGGATGGGATGGGATGGGATGGGATGGGATGGGATGGGATGGGATGGGATGGGATAGAATAGAATAGGATGGGATGGGATGGGATGGGATGGAATAGAATAGAATAGAATAGAATAGAATAGAATAGAATAGAATAGAATAGAATAGAATAGAATAGAATAGACAGAGTTGGAAGGGACCTTGGAGGTCTTCTAATCCAACACCCTGCCTAGACAGGAAACCCTACACCACTTCAAACAAATGGATATCCAACATCTATTGGTAGTCCTCATCTTATGACCACAATGGAGCCCAAAGTTTCTGTTGTGGACATCTGTTAAGAGAGTTTTGCCACATTTTACGACATTTCTTGCCACAATTGTTAAGCGAATCCATGCAGTTGATAAGTTACTAACCCACAATCAATTTCCCTATTGACTTTGCTGGCCAGAACTAGGTCACAAAAACGGATGGTGCGTGACCGTTGCACACTGCAACCCCCAATAAATTCGAACCGTTTGCCAAGGGCCTGAATTTGGATTCCGTAACCATGGGGGGGAGATGCTGCAACGGGTCCATCGTAAATCACATTTTTCAGTGCTGTTGCAATTTGGGAACGGCCACTAAACGAACGGTTGTAAGCCGAGGACTGCCTATGAATTAAAACAGATAAAGGATAAAGCAGGATAAGAACATAAGAACCTAAGAACAGCCTTGCTGGAAGAGGCCACGGCCCATCCAGTCCAGCCTTCTGTCTCCCACAGTGGCTCCCCATTTGCTTCAGGGTCTTCCCAAGCAGATGTCCTCACCTGCTTATGATTCCCTGCAAATGGCATTGAGAGACATCCTGCCTATCTCTCCAACCCGGAGGGTGTCCTTAGGCATCCATCATGATAGCCATGGATACCCTTGTTCTCCATGAACTCTTCTCATCCTTTCTTAAAGGTGTCGAGGCTGACAGCTGTCACCACTTCTTCTGGCAGGGAGTTCCATAGACCAGGGATCCTCTGGGTGGAAAAGCACTTCCTCTTATTTGTTTGAGGTCTAGCTATCAAAAGTTTCATGGAGTTGCCCCCTAGTTCTAGTGTTGTGCGATAGGGAAAACCGTTTTCCCTTTCCTACTTTGTCCACACCGTGCATGATTTGATAGACTTCAATCAGGTCACCTCTCAGGCGATAAAGAAGGGAAGGACATGTTTACTGCAAAGGAAATGTGCAAATGGTGTCAGGCCTTTCCCCACCCCCCCCTTTCCTCTCTCTCTGTCCCTCCAAGAGAAAGTCTGCAACCTCCCTGAAGTTTTTTTGTCAGTCTTATTGTGGTGGTGGGAAATCCAAGCCTCCATTTCCGGGGGAGACTTAATTGCAAAGGATGTCACGACAGGTGCAATCAGCCAGGAGGGGCCGTTCCGATGTCCGTGTTTATGGAGATGGAGAAGGGTTTTTTTTCTTTTTAAAAAAAAATTGGGAAAGAGGAGAGAATGAAAAAGTCAACCGTATGTGAGCCGTTGTGCCAACGGCATTGTGCGGGGACCTCAGGAGATGGCCGGGGTCAACATCCTGTTGTTTTTCCCACCGGCCGGCACCAGGAAAAAGCTGGGTTTTGTAAATACAAACCATCAGAATCGCCAGCCCTCCTCCCCCCCTATGTCGATGTCGGACTCCTTCCTGGCCAACACCCCCCATCCCCATCCAGCCTCTAAAACACCTGTTTTAAAGGAAGTGGTTTTTTTCACATAAAAAGGGGGAAGGAGGGGGAGGGTGTTGTGTGTTAATTTCTATCCCAGGTCAAGACTATAAAAAGACCAAAAAAAGAGGGGATCCCATATTTTATTTTATTTTTAATCACCCGCTCCTTGTATTCAAAATAGATGAGAGAAATTAAATTGACCGGATCTGGAGTGTGGTACTGCAGGTGACCACTAGGAGGAAGCAAAGTGATTCTGTCTGTCTGTCTGCCGCTCTCTCTCTCTCTCTCTCTCTCTCTCTCTTTTTCTTATTTGAGACCCTCTAGTGGACCCTCCGAGTCCCCCCAGGGAGATGGAGCTGTCAATAAATTCAAGATTTATTATTATTATTATTATGTCTTGATTTTTGCAGCTCAGATCTGGCAGCTAGAGGAGACACTTTGAGAGAAATAAGATGGAGCAGATCTGGAGTGCAGTACTGCAGGTGACCACTAGGAGGAAGCAAAGTGATTCTATCTGTCTGTCTGTCGCTCTCTCTCTCTCTCTCTCTCTTTTTCTTATTTGAGACCCTCTAGTGGTTGTCTTGATTTTTGCAGCTCAGATCTGGCAGCTAGAGGAGACACTTTGAGAGAAATAAGATTGAACAGATCTGGAGTGCAGTACTGCAGGTGACCACTAGGGGGTAGCAAAGTCTGTCTCTCTCTCTCTGCCACCCTCTATCTAGTGGTTGTCTTGATTTTTGCAGCTCACATCTGGCAGCTGGAGGAGACGCTGAGAAGAATAAGAATGAACAGATCTGAAGTGTAGTACTGCAGGTGACCACTAGGGGGAAGCAAAATGTCTGTCTCTCTCTCTCTTTGCCACCCCCTTGTGGTTGTCTTGCTTTTTGCAGCTCAGAACTGGCAGCTGGAGGAGACACTGAGAAGAATAAGAATGAACAGATCTGGAGTGCAGTACTGCAGGTGACTACTAGGGGGAAGCAAAGTGTCTGTTTGTCTCTCTTTGCCACCCCCTAGTGGTTGTCTTGATTTTTGCAGCTCAGATCTGACAGCTGGAGGAGACACTTTGAGAGAAATAAGATGGAGCAGATCTGGAGTGCAGTACTGCAGGTGACCACTAGAGGGAAGCAAAGTGTCTGTTTGTCTCTCTTTGCCACCTCCTAGTGGTTGCCTTGAGTTTTGCAGCTGAGATCTGGCAGCTTGAGGAGATATTTGTTTCTTTTTCCATCACTTTTGATGGAAGCATCTGGAATGCAAATGGCGGGAGCCCGTTTCCCCCTTTGCGCATCGGGGTTGGGATTGTTGTTATTGTAGTTGTCTTTGTTATCTCCAAGAGGGAAGCTGAGGCAGGTGGCATCCAGGGAATTCAAGGCCAGGGAAAGGAAGCCAGCCAGGGGGGAGGGTCAGCCCGGATTTCCATCTGTTTATTGTTGTGTTCTGTTGTGCCTGCTGCTTTCTTTTGATCACAAGGTGTGTTGAGCAGTCACAACAGGCTGCTGGCATTTTTTCCCTTCCTGAGATTCAAAGAACAGGCTGGACAATCCTTATTAAACTATTACTATTACTGTTATAGGGACGTGGTGCCTCAGTGGCTAAGACGCTGAGCTTGTCGATCAGAAAGGTCGGCAGTTCGGCGGTTCGAATCCCTAGCGCCACGTAACGGAGGGAGCTCCCGTGACTCGTCCCAGCTTCTGCCAACCTAGCACTTCGAAAGCACGTAAAAAGTGCAAGTAGAAAAATAGGGACCGCCTTATCGGCACCGAGTGCCCAAGCCAGAACGCATGTGTGTACATGCACTGGAGTGCCGGAAACTCAAAGATCAGCTGGCTGGCACGCACATGTCTATTTTGGGGGCATTTGGGGCTGTTTTTTGGACTGTTTTCAGGCCGTTTCCTGGGCTAATTTCAAGTCGTTTTTCAAAATACGTTTTTTGAAAATACGTTTTTTGAAAACAACCCAAAACCGGTCCCAAAACCAGCGTGAAATCAGCCTGGGCTTTTTAGTGGTTTGGGGGCGTTTCCCAGGCATTTGCCGGTACTCCGGCACCCACGAAGACCAGTTGGCTGGCACACATGTCGATGCTGGAACTCAGAAGAGCAACAGGCAACAGCTGGCATGCCCAGAGAGATGGCTCTGTGTGCCACTTACAATACAATACAATAGCAGAGTTGGAAGGGACCTTGGAGGTCTTCTAGTCCAACCCCCTGCCTAGGCAGGAAACCCTATACCGTTTCAGACAAATGGCTATCCAACATCTTCTTAAAGACTTCCAGGGTTGGGGCATTCACAACTTCTAGAGGCAACTTCTGTTCCACTGGTTAATAGTTCTAAGTGTCAGGAAATTTCTCCTCAGTTCTAAGTTGCTTCTCTCCTTGATTAGTTTGCACCCATTGCTTCTTGTTCTGCCCTCAGGGGCTTTGTAGAATAGCTTGACTCCCTCTTCTTTGGGGCAACCCCTGAGATATTGGAAGACTGCTATCATGTCTCCCCTGGTCCTTCTATTCATTAAACTAGACATCCCCAGTTCCTGCAACCGTTCTACATATGTTTTAGTCTCCAGTCCCCTAATCCAGGGGTCCCCAACCTTTGCAACTTTAAGTCTGAAGGACTTCAGCTCCCAGAAAAGCTGGCTGGAGAATTCTGGGAGCTGAAGTCCTTCAGACTTAAAGTTGCAAAGGTTGGGGACCCCTGCCCTAATCCTCTTTGTTGCTCTTCTCTGCACTCTTTCTAGAGTCTCCACATCTTTTCTACATCGTGGAGACCAAAACTGAATGCCGTATTCCAGGTGTGGTCTTACCAAGACCTTATAAAGTGGTATTAACCCTTTACGTGGTCTTGATTCTATCCCTCTGTTGATGCAGCCTAGAACTGTGTTGGCTTTTTTGGCAGTTGCTGTCTACGGCTGGCAAGTGTGCCACGGATTCGCCATCCCATGTATAGGGTTTCCTGCCTGAGCAGGGGGTTGGACTAGAAGACCTCCAAGGCCCCTTCCGCCTCTTCTTCTTCTTCTTCTTCTTCTTCTTCTTCTTCTTCTTCTTCTTCTTCTTCTTCTTCTTCTTCTTCTTCTTCTTCTTCTTCTTCTTCTTCTTCTTCTTCTGTATTTTACGATCCTAGGACGGCTCGGATCCAACGCTGGACCAAAAACTACCCAGTTCCTTTGACGCTCGTCGGTGGTGTGAAGCCCGTCATTCCGGGCGGACTGAAAGAAGCAACGTTCATTCCACCACCACCCCAACCCAACCCCTGGAAGGGGACAATTGGGGACTGTGTGTGTGTGTGGGGGGGGGGGTTGGCAGCTTGAAAGAAATTAACCAATTCGCTTAGGGGAGTGGCGGGCGGTGGAACACACAAATCGCAAAGCGGCAAAACGACCCATTTGGGGAATTCTGTTTTCATTCATCCAAGCTTTTCCAGATGTGCCACCCGTTTTCTCCTCCACGCGGGCTTCAAAGCTCCTGGGCCTGCGAGTTCTGAGGGAGCCACGACAGCCTGTGACGAAACAAGGACAGGCGTCGAAGTCTGAAAAGACACACACACACACACACACACACACACACGCACGCATATTTTGCCCCCGTTCCCTCTCCCTTCATGCCGGGGCCCGGAGGCCACCTCATCACCGCACATTTGTGCCGTCCGATGGCCCTTCTAAGTCACGCTCGGTGAATGTGCGAACAACATGGAACGATGGGTGGGGAGATTGCTCAGAAAGGCTCGGGAGTGTGTATGTGAGGGGGGGCTCGAACTTGGTGAGGGGGGCTGGAGAAGAAGCAAGCGGGGCCTGTCCCTCTGGGGAGGGTTTCATAATGGTTTGGCCGCCTGCCTGTCGTTTTTTTTTGTTGTTTTTTTGTTTTTCGACAGCCGCCGCGGCAGCCCGCCACTGGCAACCGGGCCATGTGGATGCAAGGCGCCTGGTTCTCAGCGGGATCTTTCTCAGCAATTCTGGGGGGCCCAGGATTCGGGCAGGCCCCGGCCGGTTGCCAGCGAGGGACTTTGGTGGCTTGCGAACCGTGTGGCCTTCTCCAAGCCTCCTCCTCCTCCTCCAGGGAGGGCAACCTTTAACCTGCTTTTACTTAGGGTGGAGAGAAATTGTCTTGTGTTCGGAATCTATTCGGATTCTCTACAGAGAGTCCTCGACAGCCCAAAATGTACGTTGCTAAGAGAGACAGGGGTCCACTGAATTTGGACCCCTGTTACCATCTTTCGGGTGGCTCAGGGGCTAATGTGCTGAGCTTGTCGATCAGAACGGCGGCAGCTTTGCTGGCTGGAGAAGTCTGGGAGCTGAAGTCCTTCAGACTTAAAGTTGCGAAGGTTGGAGACCCTTGGATTAGAGGACTACCTGTGTATATGTTTTCTGTAGCGTTATCCCTTTTAACATTGTCAGCCGTCCAAAGTTATCTTGTGATAAGATGGACGGCCAGTAAATTGAATAAATTTGAATAAATTGATCAGCAGCCACTAGAGTTTGGCTGAGTGAGGCTAAATCTACATCGTGGCGACCAAAACTGGATGCCGTATTCCAAGTGGGAAGGCCACACTTGGAATACGGCATCCAGTTTTGGCCTCCACGATGTAGAAAAGATGTGGAGACTCCAGAAAGAGTGCAGAGAAGAGCAGCAAAGAGGATTAGGGGACTGGAGGCACAAACATCTGAAGAACGGTTGCAGGAACTGGGTAGGTCTAGTTTAATGAAAAGAAGGACCAGGGGAGACATGATAGCAGCCTTCCAATATCTCAGGGGATGCCACAAAGAAGAGGGAGTCAAGCTATTCTCCAAAGCACCTGAGGGCAGGACAAGAAGCAATGGGTGGAAACTAATCAAGGAGAGAAGCAACTTAGAACTGAGGAGAAATTTCCTGACAGTGAGAACAATGAATCAGTGGAACAGAAATTGCCTCCACAAGTTGTGAATGCCCGAACACTGGAAGTCTTTAAGAAGAGGTTGGAGAGCCATTTGTCTGAAATGGTAAAGGGTTTCCTGCCTGGGCAGGGGGTTGGACTCCAAGGTCCCTTCCAACTCTGCTATTGTATATAAATTGTTAATCAAATTGTAAATCGTAGGGCAAATGGTTGAAGGAGCTTGGTAAGTCTAGCCAACGGAAGAGAAAGATTAGAAGGGACATGATAACAGAATAACAGTTGGGAGGGACCTTGGAGATCTTCTAGTCCATCCCCCTGCTCAAGCAGAAACTTATATGCAGCACCTACAGCCTATGGAGGTGAGTTATTCCACCGATTAATTGTTCTCGCTGCCAGGAAATATCTCTTTAGTTTTAGATTGGATCTCTCCTTGATTTGTTTAGCAGGATTAACAGGGTTGGAAGGGACCCCGGAGGTCTTCTAGTTCAACCCCCTGATCAAGCAGGTAAGCCTATTCTAGGGGTCCCCAAACTTGGCAAATTTGAGACTTGTGGACTTCAACTCCCAGAATTCCCCAGCCGGCCAGCAGGGGAATTCTGGGAGTTGAAGTCCACAAGTCTTAAAGTTCCCAGGTTAGGACACCCTGGTCTAAAGGAACTACAGGTAATCCTCAACTTACAATTTAGTGACCATTCAAAGTTACAAGTTATGGCCATTTTTCACTCTTATAGCCTTTGTAGCATCCCGATGTGATCAAAATTCAGGCACTTAGTTTTAAATTTATTTATTTTTCTCTCTGTTTGTTGTATAAATAGAATGCCATTACATAGTCATACTTTATATATAAAAGGATGTTAAAATAATTAGTAAAATTAAGGTTGCGATATAAGAATTGTAATAATTGATAAGAAAAACAACTGATAATTATTGAAGAAACTCATAGAAACTTGTGATTAATTGACACATTCTTCAAAATTTGTAATTTGGAATGGAAGATGGCTTTTTGATGTTTTTTCTTGTTAAGTTTGTATCAACTGTGTCTATGCAAAATAAATTTAAAAAATTATTATTAAAAAAAAATTCAGACTCTTAGAAAGTGGTTCATACTTATGACCATTGCTGGGTCCCAAGGTCAAGTGATCCCCTTTTGCGACCTTCTGACAAGGAAAGTCAATGGGGAAGTCAGATTCACTTAACAACTGTGCTACTGACTTAACAACTGCAGTGATTCACTTAACAACGGTGGCAAGGAAGGTCATAAAATGGGGCAAACCTCACTTCTTCAAAACTTCCCACAACTTCTGGAGGCAACCCGTTCCACTGATTAATTAATTGTCACTTTTTTCAGTGCTGTTGTACTTTCCAAGGTCACTAAATGAACTCTTCTAAGTAAATCGTCTGTAATTGTTCATCAGGAAAGTTCTCCTCAGTTCTAAGTTATAATAATAATAATAATAATAATAATAATAATAATAATAATAATAATAATAATAATAATAATAATAATAATAATAATAATAATAATAAATTATTTATAGACCGCTTCCTCTCCCCAAAGGGACTCGGAGCGGTGCACAGGGGAATTAAAATATACAGACATAAAAATACATATAGATAGATAAAATCAAAATTAAACAATTTATCCCTGCGCTAAAAACCCAAAATACTAAAAAAGCTAAACCCCTTAAAAACCCAATTAATAAACGAATGACTAACCTAGGCCGGCCAGGCAGAAGAAGTGTGTTTTCAGTTTTTGACGGAAGGAGCGGAGGTCCGTAGTTGTTCTAATTTCGGGGGGAAGGTCGTTCCAGAGGGTTGGGCCTGCCACAGAGAAGGCCCTTCCCCTGGGCGTCGCCCGCCGACACAGTCTAGTGGACGGCACCCGGAGAAGTCCCTCTCTGTGGGAGCGGATCGGCCGCAGGGATGTATGGGGCAGAATCCGATCCTGCAGATAGCTAGGTCCCGTGCCATGGAGCGCTTTAAAGATGATGACCAACACCTTGAAGCGCACCCGAAAGACGACAGGCAGCCAATGCAGCTCGCGCAAGAGCGGTGTTACGTGGGCAAACCTCGAGGTTGCTTCTCTCCTTGGTTAGTTTCCACCCATTGCTTCTTGCTCTGCCCTCAGGTGCCTTGGAGAATAGCTTGACTCCCTCTTCTTTGGGGCAGCCCCTGAGATATTGGACTGCAGTTATTATATGGTATCACTGAGAAAAGGGGATTGAGCATCAGAGGGTAAGATAAAGAAATAATGGGTGGAAGATGGTTAAAGAGAAATCCACCCTAGAATTAAGAAGAATCTTCGGGCAATTAGAACACTTAATCAATGGAATGACTTGTTGCAGGTGCTCCATCGCTGGGTTTTTCAGGAAGAGACTGGACAGCCATTTGACTGAGATGGTATAGGGCAGGGGTCTGCAAAGTTGACTCTTTTAAAGACTGGTGGACTTCAACTCCCAGAATTCCCCAGCCAGCTGAGGCTGGCTGGGGAATTCTGGGAGTTGAAGTCCACCAGTCTTTAAAAGAGCCAACTTTGCAGACCCCTGGTATAGGGCGGTGATGGCGAACCTATGGCACGGGTGCCACAGGTGGCACGGGAACCATTTCTTAGGGCACGCGAGGCGTTGCCCTGTCAGCACTAGGGCGCATGTGTGCGCTGGTCAGCTGATTTAGGCCTTCTTTTGAGGCCGTTTTTCGCCCTCTGGAGGCTTCAGGGAAGCTCCTGAAGCCTCTGGAGGTGGGGAGGGGAGGCTGTTTTCACCCTCCCCAGGCTCCTAGGAAGCCTCTGGAGCCTGGGGAGGGCGGAAAAAGCACGCCAAAAGCAGGGGGTCACTCACGTAGCATTATGGGTGTGGCACGCCCATGCACAACCCCCCCCCCTGCGCTCCCCCCCGCTTTTGGCACGCGAGCCAAAAAAGGTTAGCCATCACTGGTATAGGGTCTCCTGCCTTGAGCAGGGGGTTGGACTAGAAGACCTCCAAGGTCCCTTTCGGACCTATGATTCTATGTTCTATGAGCCGCCCTGTTGGGAGAGGATCATCAGATTGAGGAAGGCAGTAACAGATCTGCAAGAGCAGGGTGTCAATGATTCGGCCTAAATTTCCTTTGTGTTGTGAGGATGCTAGATTTTGGGTGGGAAACAGAATGCTAGATTTGACTTTTTGGATGAACATGGTTGGATTTGGCTTTCTAGAAAAACACAATTCTAGATATTGCTTTTTGGAAAAACGCAATGCGAGATTTGGCTTTCTGGAAAAACGCAGTGTTAGAGGTTGGTTTTTTGGGAAAACATTTTGCTAGATTTGTCTTTTTGGGAAGAACACGATGCTGCATGTCGCTTTTTGGAAAAGCAAGACGATAGATTTGGCTTTCTAAAAAAACAATTCTAGATCTTGCTTTTTGGAAAATGCAAAGCTAGATTTGGCTTTCTGGAAAAATGCAGTGTTAGAGGTTGGTTTTTGGGAAAACATTATGCTAGATTTGGCTTTTTGGGAAGAACACGATGCTGCATGTCGCTTTTTGGAAAAGCACGATGCTAGATTTGGCTTTCTAGAAAAACCCAATTCTAGATATTGCTTTTTGGAAAAACGCAATGCGAGATTTGGCTTTCTGGGAAAATGCAGTGTTAGAGGTTGGTTTTTGGGAAAACATTTTGCTAGATTTGTCTTTTTTGGGAAAAACACAATGTCGCTTTTTGGAAAAGCACGATGCTAGATTTGGCTTTCTAGAAAAACAATTCTAGATATTGCTTTTTGGAAAAAGGCAATGCGAGATTTGGCTTTCTGAAAAAATGCAGTGTTAGAGGTTGGTTTTTGGGAAAACATTATGCTAGATTTGTCTTTTTGGGAAAAGCACGATGATAGATTTGGCTTTCTAGAAAAACACAATTCTAGATATTGCTTTTTGGAAAAAGGCAATGCGAGATTTGGCTTTCTGAAAAAATGCAGTGTTAGAGGTTGGTTTTTGGGAAAACATTATGCTAGATTTGTCTTTTTGGGAAGAACACGATGTTGCATGTCGCTTTTTGGGAAAAGCACGATGCTAGATTTGGCTTTCTAGATAAACACAATTCTAGATCTGGCTTTTTGGAAAAATGCAAAGCTAGATTTGGCTTTCTAGAAAAACACAATTCTAGATATTGCTTTTTGGAAAAATGCAAAGCTAGATTTGGCTTTCTGGAAAAATGCAGTGTTAGAGGTTGGTTTTTGGGAAAACATTATGCTAGATTTGTCTTTTTGGGAAGAACACGATGTTGCATGTCGCTTTTTGGGAAAAGCACAATGCTAGATTTGGCTTTCTAGATAAACACAATTCTAGATCTGGCTTTTTGGAAAAACGCAATTCTAGATCTGGCTTTTTGGAAACAACACGATGCTACATGTCAATTTTTGGGAAAAGCACGATGCTAGATTTGGCTTTTGGGGGGGAAAAAACACTTTTTGGAAAGGGCCCAAGGAGCCTTTAAGCTGGGCCCTCCAGGGAGTCACGACGTGCCAGATCTGTTTTTTGCCCTACACTTGGTGGCGTCTATTTAAAAAAAAAACCCAACAACTCCTGTCTCTCTCTCCGATCCTCTCGGCGGCTGCAGACTGCAGGAAGATGTCCATGGGGTTTTCTTGGCAAGAGTAGAGAGGGAGCTCGCTCCTCTTTCTTCCCGGATGGCTTTTCAACTTCCCCGTCTAGCCTGCAGCCCTGGGATTTTTCTCACGCTCCCCCCACCCACCCACCCACTCCAAATCCTGACCAGGTCTGACCCCCCCGGGAACCGTTTCAAGAGCAGCCAAGG
The DNA here is from genome assembly GCA_039707465.1 of Rhabdophis nuchalis. NCBI lineage: Eukaryota > Metazoa > Chordata > Lepidosauria > Squamata > Natricidae > Rhabdophis > Rhabdophis nuchalis. The sequence goes on along the minus strand of CM077644.1, from coordinate 7,647,051 downwards.
TGGGCGAGGTGTTATGACAGCCACATGAAAAGGCCCTGCTGCTTTTCAAGGAGTGGCGAGCCCATGGATGGGAAAGCCGAGTCCCTTTCCTGCCTAGCGCCAATCGCCAAGCGGTGTCTAGCCGAACAATGGAGTTAAGAGGCCGGTTTGCATGGAAGTAGGTCTATAGATTGTTGGTCTCGGATTGGCATCCTGCCTTTCCTTCGTTGTTGTTGTTGGTGGTGTGTGTGTGTGTGAGAGAGAGAGAGAGAGAGAGAGAGAGAGAGATATCCAAATAACAGAATAAGGGACCTTGTAGGTCATCTAGTCCAACCCCTTCTCACCCAAGCACCAGACCTTACATCATTTCTGACAGAGGGCAGTCCAGTCTCTTCTTGAAAGCTTCCAGGGATGAAGCTCCCACAACCTCTGAATATCGGAATAATAATGGAATAACAGAGTTGGAAGGGACCTTGTAGGTCATCTAGTCCAACCCTCCCTCCCTCCCACGCAGGAGACCCTACACCCTTTCTGACAGAGGTCAGTCCAGTCTCTTCTTGAAAGCCTCCAGGGATGAAGCTCCCACAACTTTCGAAGAACGGAATAATAACAGACTAACAGAGTTGGAAGGGACCTTGTAGGACATCTAGTCCAACCCCCGCCCAAGCAGGAAACCCTACACCGTTTCTGACAGAGGGCAGTCAGAACCCTAACGCTAACCCTCAGCTCCAAGCCAAGTCCCTTCCCCGCCTAGCGCCAATCGTCATACAAGGTCTGGCCAAGCAATGCAGTTAAATGCTGATTTGCATGGAAGTATGTCTATAGATTGTTGGGCTCCGATGGGCATCCTGCCTTTCTTTCATCGTTGTGTGTGTGTGTGTGTGTGTGTGTGTGTGTGTGAGAGAGAGAGAGAGAGAGAGAGAGAGAGAGAGAGAGAGAGAGAGAGAGAGAGAGAGAGAGAGAGAGAGAGAGAGAGAGAGAGATCAGAATAACAGAATAAGGGACTTTGTAGGTCATCTAGTCCAACTCCCCGCCCAAGCACACCATTTCTGGGAGATTTCAGGTGCTACAAAAGGCTCTTTTAGACGAGTGTTTCTCAACCTCAGGCCCTTTTACCTGTGTGGATTTCAACTCCCAGAATTCTGGAAGTTGCAGTCCATATCTTCTGGCTAAGGAATTCTAGGAGTTGCAGTCCATCCCTGCTGGTTAGGGAATTCTGGGAGTTGCATTCCACACCTACTGGCTAAGGAATTCTGGGAATTGCAGTCTGCACATGCTGGTTAGGGAATTCTGGGAGTTGCAGTCCATATCTTCTGGCTAAGGAATTCTGGGAGTTGCAGTCCATCTCTGCTGGTTAGAGAATTCTGGGAGTTGCAGTCTATATCTTCTGGCTAAGGAATTCTGGGAGTTGCATTCCACACCTACTGGCTAAGGAATTCTGGGAATTGCAGTCTGCACATGCTGGTTAGGGAATTCTGGGAGTTGCAGTCCATATCTTCTGGCTAAGGAATTCTGGGAGTTGCAGTCCATCCCTGCTGGTTAGAGAATTCTGGGAGTTGCAGTCTATATCTTCTGGCTAAGGAATTCTGGGAGTTGCAGTCTGCACATGCTGGTTGGGGAATTCTGAGAGTTGCAGTCCACACCTGCTGGCTAAGGAATGATGGGGGTTGCAGTCCACACACCTCAAAGTTTCTCAAGGTTGAGAAACACTATTTGACAAATATAAGCCGGTTGGAATGGACAGTAGCAATTGAGAACTGAAGTGCTCTTACGAAGCAGAAAGTATGGATATTGATGTTTGAATGAGGAGGGGGGGCATTCCTCTTCTCTATACCCCCCTCTGCCCACTGGGTTACCATCTCGAAAGGCACATTCCAGAGACCAACCGACTCAAGATTGTTTCTCAAATCCAGCCAGAAGCTGGCAGGAACCTGTTTTACCTGACTTAATAGGAGAGGTAGAAAAACACTCCGGTGGGGCTGAGAATACTCAAAGCAGAGCCGACAGCCTTGGCATTGGGAAGCCAGAGGTCCTGGAGGAAGCATTCGGTACGTCTGCACCAGTGGTGGGTTTCTGCAGGCTCGCACCTACTCGCAAGAGCCGGATGGTGAAATTTAGAGAGCCGGTGAGAGAGGGTTCCATCGGTGGACCCAGAAGTAAGTCTGGCCTGCCGCTGCCGGTAACCCAATGGGAAGGAAAGGAAAGGAAAGGAAAGGAAAGGAAGGAAGGAAGGAAGGAAGGAAGGAAGGAAAGAAAGAAAGAAAGAAAGAAAGAAAGAAAGAAAGAAAGAAAGAAAGAAAGAAAGAAAGAAAGAAAGAAAGAAAGAAAGAAAGAAAGAAAGAAAGAAAGAGAATTTATCATCACAATTGAGCCCAAAATTTTGGTTGCTAAGCAAGGGGGTTGTTAAATGAGTTTCACCACATTTTAAAAGGTGGCCACTCCCACCCTGTCACATGACTGCCAAGCCACGCCCACAAAATAGGCCACACCTAGAGAGTAGGTTCTAAAAAAAATTGAAACCCACCACTGGTCTGCACCCTGCGTGGTGGGCTGGGAAGCCGAAAGAGAGAGGGCAGGTTTTCAAAAGAGGCCGTTGTATAGTAGTTAAGGCATCAGGCTAGAAACCAGGAGACGGTGAGTTCTAGTCCTGCCTCAGGAATGAAAGCCAACTGGGTGACTTTGGGCCAATCACCAGGAGACGGTGAGTTCTAGTTCTGCCTCAGGAATGAAAGCCAACTGGGTGACTTTGGGCCAATCACCAGGAGACGGTGAGTTCTAGTCCTGCCTTAGGAATGAAAGCCAACTGGGTGACTTTGGGCCAATCACCAGGAGACGGTGAGTTCTAGTTCTGCCTCAGGAATGAAAGCCAACTGGGTGACTTTGGGCCAATCACCAGGAGACGGTGAGTTCTAGTCCTGCCTTAGGAATGAAAGCCAACTGGGTGACTTTGGGCCAATCACCAGGAGACGGTGAGTTCTAGTTCTGCCTTAGGAATGAAAGCCAACTGGGTGACTTTGGGCCAATCACCAGGAGACGGTGAGTTCTAGTTCTGCCTCAGGAACGAAAGCCAACTGGGTGACTTTGGGCCAATCACCAGGAGACGGTGAGTTCTAGTTCTGCCTCAGGAACGAAAGCCAACTGGGTGACTTTGGGCCAATTATGAGATGGGGAGTTCTAGTCCTGCCTTAGGAACGAAATCCAACTGGGTGACTTTGGGCCAATCACCAGGAGACGGTGAGTTCTAGTTCTGCCTTAGGAATGAAAGCCAACTGGGTGACTTTGGGCCAGTCCCTCCCCCATCCTGTCAGAGTTGCCTGGTTGCAAGTGGGGCTGCGCAGTGGGTGAGCCGTGACGGAGAGTTCTGTTGTTAAGTGAGAAAGTTGTGAGCCTTGCCCTGTTTTACAACGTCCCTTGCCACGTGGGTTAAGTGAATCCCTGCGGTTATTAGTAACACGGCTCTTAAGTGAATCTGGCTTCTCCACTGACTTCGGAAAGTCGCAAAAGAGGATGCCGGGACTCCGGCACACATCATAAATATGAGTCAGGGGCAGGGGTGGGTTTCTGCAGGCTCGCACCTACTCGCGAGAGCCGGTTGGTGAAATTTAGAGAACCGGTGAGAGGGGGTTCCACCGGCGTACCTGGAAGTAAATCTGGCCCGCCGCTGCCAGTGACCCAACGGGAAGGAAAGGAAGGAAAGAAAGAAAGAAAGAAAGAAGGAAAGAAAGAAAGAAAGAAAGAAAGAAAGAAAGAAAGAAAGAAAGAAAGAAAGAAAGAAAGAAAGAAAGAAAGAAAGAAAGAAAGAAAGAAAGAATTTATCATCACAATTGAGTCCAAAATTTTGGTTGCTAAGCAAGAGCGTTGTTAAATGAGTTTCACCACATTTTACAAGGTGGCCACTCCCACCCGTCACATGACTGCCAAGCCACGCCCACAAAATAGGCCACACCTACAGAGTAGGTTCTAAAAAATTTGAAACCCACCCCTGGTCAGGCGTTAAGCATCCAAATGACTAGAGCATCCCTATCGTCTCGGGACTATAGGGATGCTGCAACAGTTATAAGAGTGGGGAAAAAGGGTCCCACGCCCCTTTTTTCAGTGGTGTTGTGAATGGTCGCTAAAAAGACATCCTATGCATCCTGGCTGCCAACTGCCCCAATATGAATCCCATGTTTGGGACGGTGGTAAGGGCCCGCAACTTACCACCGTCCCAAAGTGGGAGTCAATTTTTTTGGGGGGGTGGGGGAGTGCCTTCGTAACTGAGTGCAGTCACTAAACGAAGGGCTGTATGTCGAGCACTACAGCAGGGGGCTCCACAATTTGTTACCGCCCGTTCGCCGCGCGCACGCCCAGCCTTCCGCGCATGCCTAAATAGGACGGCATAGAGCAGGGATGGCGAACCTTTTCGGCACCAAGGACCAAAAAATCATGCAGAAATAATACAATACACTAGCAGAGTTGGAAGGGACCTTGGAGGTCATCAGGCCAACCCCCTGCCCAGGCAGGAAGCCCTATACTGTTTCAGACAAATGGCTATTCAACATCTTCTTAAAGACTTCCAGTGTTGGAGCATTCACAACTTCTGGAGGCCTTCCTTCCTTCCCTCCCTCCCTCCCTCCCTCCCAAGATCTTCCTTCCTTCCACTTCTCCTTCCTTCCTTCCCTCCTTGCCTCCCTCCCATTATCTTCCTTCCTTACACTTCTCCTTCCTTACAATACAATACAATAGCAGAGTTGGAAGGGACCTTGGAGGTCATCTAGTCCAACTCCCTGCCTAGGCAGGAAACCCTATACCGTTTCAGACAAATGGCTATCCAACATCTTCTTGAAGACTTGCAGTGTTGGGGCATTTACAACTTCTGGAGGCAACTTCTGTTCCACTGATTGATTGTTCTCACTGTCTGGAAATTTCTCCTCAGTTCTAAGTTGCTTCTCTCCTTGGTTAGTTTCCACCCATTGCTTCTTGTTCTGCCCTCAGGTGCCTTGGAGAATAGCTTGACTCCCTCTTCTTTGGGGCAGCCTCTGAGATATTGGAAGGCTGCTATCATGTCTCCCCTAGTCCTTCTCTTCATTAAACTAGACACACCCAGTTCATGCAACCGTTCTTCACATGTGCATGTCACGCGTGCATGCATGTGCTCATCAGAGCCGCTCCCCCCAAAAAGCCAAACTTCCGGGTTCTAGCACATATGCGCGCCCAATGATCAGCTGGATGGTGCACATGTGCCCAACGGTTTTTGGCACTGCTGCGCATGTAAAGGACAGCTGATTGTCTTGTGCACATGCACGCCAGACACCCAGAAAACAAACAGGCGAGGCCATGCGCGCCGGGCAACATGGCTTCACGGGCCACTTTGGGCCCCCGGGCCATAGGTTCGCCATCCCGGGCATAGAGCCTTCGGTGCGTGCCTAAATAGGACTTCCCAAGACTTCCCAGGATGAACACACAATGGATGCCAATATGTGGTTGTGTTTTAAATACGTGTTTGAAGAAGACGATAGACCAAATTTGGAATATTAGATGAGAATTTTGGTGTAATGACATTAAGCTATATGATGAACTTTCTGATTTAAAATTTATAAAATGAGATTACTTATGAATAATAAATATTTTAGGGATGCACAGAAATTATGGGTGACCGGTCGGTATGTTTTTTAAAAGATACACTGTACAGCAGGGGTCTCCAACCTTCGCAACTTTAAGTCTGAAGAACTTCAGCTCCCAGACTTCTCCAGCCAGCTTTGCTGTCTGTAGAGCAGGGGTCTCCAACCTTTGCAACTTTAAGTCTGAAGGACTTCAGGTCCCAGACTTCTCCAGCCAGCTTTGCTGTCTGTAGAGCAGGGGTCTCCAACCTTTGCAACATTAAGTCTGAAGAACTTCAGCTCCCAGACTTCTCCAGCCAGCTTTGCTGTCTGTAGAGCAGGGGTCTCCAACCTTTGCAACTTTAAGTCTGAAGGACTTCAGGTCCCAGACTTCTCCAGCCAGCTTTGCTGTCTGTAGAGCAGGGGTCTCCAACCTTTGCAACATTAAGTCTGAAGGACTTCAGCTCCCAGACTTTTCCAGCCAGCTCAGCTGGCTGGAGAATTCTGGGAGCTGAAGTCCTTCAGACTTAAAGTTGCAAAGGTTGGAGACCCCTGCTGTAGAGTGATGATTTTTCCTGGTGACTATTCTTTCTTTTTCTTTGTTTGTCTTGTTAATAGAAATACCATTATATACGTTTGTTTTACATACCAAAGGATGTTCAAACAATCGGTTAAACTAAGATTGAGATACAATAATCGTAATAATTGACATGTAAAAAGCAAGTGTTGACCATGGAAGAAATGCATAGAAATGTATAATGAACTGATGCATTTTTTTATAATTTGTAATTTGCAATGGAAGATTGCTTTTTATGGGTTTTTTTTCCCTACCATTTTTGTTTTATTTGTGTTTGTTCAAAAATAAATAAAAATTACTTCAACAACAACAACAAAAAAGACTTTCCAGGACTTGCCTTGGAAAGGACTTGGTTTGCCAAGACTTGCCTTGCCAGGACCATAGAGCCGCGGCGCGTGGGCAGCCCAACTGCGATTTCCGCTACCGGTTTGAACGAACCAGTCTGAACCGGCTGAATACAACCTATAGGAGCCATGCAGCAAACCCGAGCTGAATTTGAGCAAGCTAATCGGGGTGAGGATTGGTTACCTTTGGAGGAGAAGCCATCTGGAGATTCCAGGGGAAATTGGCCTCTTCCCGCTGCCCTTCAGCAATCTTACTTTTGCTGATTAGGTTACCAGTCCTCAAGACTTTGTCCTCTTGCAATTCCTACCTGACGAAGGACCATGACTTGGCATTTTTACTTCAATGTTGCCTTTGTACACAGTCAGCAATTAAGCTAACGTCTCTCTCCTGAGGCAAAACCCGGCTCTTGGTAGTTACGTACGACTCTTAGAATGACAGAGTTGGGAGGGAGGGAGCTTGGAGGTCTTCTAGTCCAACCCCCTGAAGGGGTTCTCCCAAGCACCCCAAGGCAGGACAAGAAGCAACGGGTGGAAACTAATCAAGGAGAGTAGCAACCTAGAACCGAGGAGAACTTTCCTGAGAGTGAATTTGATCTGTTGCTACACTACCCATCTAGGTAACATCTAGAGGAGGAAGAGGACTGTGGGGTCCTTGGTCCTCTCCCAGTTTGATAGTTTTCTTGCAGATGTTTCATGACCCAACTAGGTAACATCATCAGTGTTAGAAGGAAGGGGAGTTGCAAAGAGGAGGAGGAGGAGGAGGAAGAGGAGGAGGAGGAGGAGGAGGAGGAGGAAGAGGAGGAGGAAGAGGAGGAGGAGGAAGAGGAGGAGGAGGAGGAGGAAGAGGAGGAGGAAGAGGAGGAGGAGGAAGAGGAGGAGGAGGAGGAAGAGGAGGAGGAGGAGGAGGAGGAGGAGGAGGAGGAGGAGGAGGAAGAGGAGGAGGAGGAAGAGGAGGAGGAGGAGGACTACTGTGTGATGCCTGCTGCCATCTGAGCTTGATTGTTTTATTGCAGATGTTTCATGACCTGTCTAGATAACATCATCAGTGCTAGAAGGGAGTGGGGATTGTGGCGTGGAGAAGGAGGAGGGGGGAGGATTATGGGGTTCTTGGTGCTCTCTGGGCTTCCTTGTTTCCTTGCAGACGTTTCATGACCCATCTAGATAACATTATCAGTGGAACGACTTGTCTCCAGAAGTTGTGAATGCTCCAACACTGGAAGTTTTTAAGACAATGTTGGACAACCCTTTGTCTGAAGTGGTGTACGGGTTCCTGCCTGAGTAGGGGGTTGGTCTAGAAGACCTCCAAGGTCCCTTCCAACTCTATTATTCCAGGAACATTGGGCACTAACTAATAAAATGAAATTCAATTGTGAAAAAAGTAAGGTTCTAGGCTGCATAAACAGAGGGATAGAATCTAGATCACGTGAAGTGTTAATGCCACCGTATAGTGCCTTGGTAAGGCCACACTTGGAATACTGCATACAGTTTTGGCCGCCACGATGTAGAAAAGACGTGGAGACTCTGGAAAGAGTGCAGAGAAGAGCAACCAAGATGATTAGGGGACTGGAGACTAAAACATATGAAGAACGGTTGCAGGAGCTGGGTATGTCTAGCTTGATGAAGAGAAGGACCAGGGGAGACATGATGGGAGTCTTCTGATATCTCAGAGGGTGCCACAAAGAAGAGGAAGTCAAACTATTCTCCAAGGCACCTGGGGGCAGGACAAGAAGTAATGGGTGGAAACTAATCAAGGAGAGAAGCAACTTAGAACTAAGGAGAAATTTCCTGACAGTTAGAACAATTAACCTCTGGAACAGCTTGCCTCCAGAAGTTGTGAATGCCCCAACCCTGGAAGTCTTTAAAAAGATGTTAGATAGCCATTTGTCTGAAATGGTATAAGGTTCCTGCCCACGCAGGGGGTTGGACTAGAAGACCTACAAGGTCCCTTCCAACTCTGCTATTGTATTGTATTGTATTGTATTGTATTGTATTGTATTGTATTGTATTGTATTGTATTGTATTGTATTGTATTGTATTGTATTGTATTGTATTGTATTGTATTGTATTGAACAGGCGCCCAGGAACTTCCAGGGCTGCCACACCCCTTCCACTGCTGGGCCACTGCCATTTTGTTTTTTAATGACTGCGCATGGGCAGTTCACTGTAAAATTATTCTGCGCATGCAAACCAGTAGTAAAACCAGCAACAACCCGCCTCTGGTTTGTGCGCTGCATAGATTCAGGTAGTGACCATTCACAAGTTACAACGGCATTGGGAAAAAAACAAACCCACGACCTTTTTCAGACGTACGACCGTTACAGCATCCCCCGTGGTCCCATGACTTACATTCGGACGCCTGACAACCGACTCACATTTACGACGGTCTCCGTGCCCCGTGATCCCCTTTTGCGGCCTTCCGACAAGCAAAGTCAACGGGGGAATCCTGATTCGCTTAGCAACCGCAGGACTAATTTAACCAGTTGGGCGATTCCCCTTCCCCAATGTAGCGAGCGAAGTCGTAGAACGGGGCAAACTGGCTTAGCGCTT